>BSBK01001625.1:605000-1202500 GCA_027943335.1 Chamaecyparis obtusa | reverse complement strand
ATAGGATAGTACAATAAGACTGTTAAGTCCACTCAGTTAAGAGATTTTTTGAATCAATGGTTAAACTGATACAATTCTGATGTGATTCAAACACAACTCAATTGAAAATATTTAGATCTATGCTATGCTCATAAAATCCTCTGATCATTAATCAATTCACTTCCTTAATATTTCTCAACTTACTTTACTCGGTAAATAGTTCTCTGACACTTGATAATGTCTGCAGCTCAATTCTTTCTATAACCAGTTTGATCAGGAATGTATGAATAAAATCTTCATGTGAAATCTCTTCAACCTCCTTTTGTCTAACATGTTTCAATAATGAAATGCATATCTCTTAAATCGACAAGTAAATCATTTTCATATCAGCTAGCAAATTTTGCCTCATAATCTCCTTCATCCATTTTGCCACTTAAACTTTCCTCCGCAGATGTGTCCTTAACACGTTTCAATCTCATCCTTTAGATCATCTTTGAATTATGTCAGTCATGGATCTTATAACTAACTTCATCCTTAACCTCAAGATCATAATAACTTCCAGCTCATCAATTTCATTCAGTTGTTCTTAGTTATTAATGTTTTCATCCATACTTGGTTAATAGTGAAATGCGTTGGTGATAACTAACTCGGTTATTACTGTCACTCGGTATCCACTGCACTGGCTCGGTGTATACAAAAATATTCAATTACCGACCACATTAACTTGTTCAATTCAAATCTCTTCTTCATAATAGATTAATGTAACATGCTCAAGTCAACAATATAAAGCCATAGACTCATCAATAAGTTACCCAATGTTTACCTTATCCTTATCTGTCATATCCATCTTTTCCTTATGTAGATATTTCATTTCTTCATCTTTTCTTCCTTCTACAGATGTTCAGATGTTTGTAACTATCAAGATAAGTATTGCCAAAACTAGTTGACATCAATGACAACATATTGACTGATTTAATCATCTTACATATTACTTAAGTAGCTTAGTGATCTCTAATCATTGTTCATTCAGTTCATCAAGATATTCAATCAATTGTAGATCATCAATCTCTCCCTTTGGCATTGATGGCAACACAAGCAATATGAAAATATGTCATACACATACCAAATATGTATTCTACAACTATGTAAGTAAATTTTGTAGCTCAGTAAGCTCTCCCTAGCTTGATATTTAATATGTTTAATCACTATAAAACAAAATAGCATTCCATGCAGACTCTCCCTATGGATTTGATCTTTTTCAGTTCTCATATTCTTTTTCCCATATAGGTTCTCAATAACAGATATTTTAATATGAAGTTCCTCTCCCTTTTTGTGTTCTCACTAACTATTATTTCATGTTCAGTCTCTCTCCCTTTGACAACAATGCCAAAGAAAATAAACAACTCTTCAGCAACCAAGTAATTCTTTGTTGTTCAGTCCAAATCAAAACCTTCCTCGACAAATGTTTCCTTAACACATTTCAATCTCATCCCTTAGATCATCTCTGAATTATGTTAGTTATGGATCTCATAACTAACTTCATCCTTAACTCGAAATCATAACAACTTCTAGCTCATCAATTTCAGTCGGCTGTTCTTAGCATTTAATGTTTTTGATTAAGGTAAAAATAGGTTTTGAATGGAACCCAAAACCATTTATATTAAAGCATAAAGATATGATGAAGGGCCCTTACCACCCTTACCAACTCATAACCAAATACATAACAACATGGAGACAAAGAGAAGACAAAATATTTAACAAAGCATACATTAATACTTGAAAATCATTACAACTTGAGAGATCTTACAACATGAGAAGCTTGCAATGAGAGAGCTTGAACTCCAAGAGCTTCTACAACTTGAGCACTTCTTCTCCAATAGGAGATCATACAACTTGAGAGCTTTCTTATCAATGCTCATATGCCTTCTTTATATAGGCATTTACCACCCAAGATATTACAACACAACCAATGTGGGATAAAAGATAGATGCAATTATCTTGATACAAATATTAAATACCCACTCAATTAATATTAAGCACCACCATGTGGGCCAATTAGAAAGTTAAATTGCCTTTGTGGGCCAATAAAAAAAATAGAAAGTTGTTGTATGCACCCTAAAATGGTCGCCTAGACTTTAGGCCCCATTTATTTGATTTATCAATCCTGAATCATTTTTATCAATAATCAATATTTTCAACATTATTAATTTCTTAATCAAGTCTTAATTTTGATCATATATTAGATTTTTATCCTTGGGCTAACCATTTATCCTAGGTCTTTATTTAATTAAAAGGAATATTTCCTCCCCTTTTGATTAAATAAAAAGCTCCACTTTTCCTCTTATCCTAAGTTGCACAAATAAAACATTATTCTTATTTCACAAAAAGGAAAAAAGTACTTTTTGTCTCACATGAGGCTCAAAAGTCAACACTTCACTCTCATTGGAGGATACTTGTGCACATAGATTGCTCATCTTTCAACCTCCACCGCCGATTAAGACTTTTGCCTCTTAATCTCAATGGTTCGTTCCTTTGCATTTCTTATAAAAGGAAAGCTCTCTCCTCCATTTTCAGATCATGTTTTTGAATACTAATCTTATGCTATAGGAATTCTTGAAGACTTTTGGAGCTTTTGAAAATGTTATTGTTCTTAGTCTTTCATTCTTGCATTTTAGCTTCATTTCATAACTTAGTTTCCTTTGATGCAATAGATTTAACTCACATAGCTTAATAGGAGGAATTTGTAACACTTGTTCTTTCCATTTCATAGCTTAGTTGCATTGCATTTTCATTTCCATAGACTAGTTTGCATTACATTTTCATAGTGATTCTTGAGGATATTGACACTCTTGCCCTTGTCCTCATTCGAATCTCTCATTGTGTGGTTGACTAGCAAGGTCATAAACTTGTAGCTCTAGCTGAGAGCAAACACATCATAGTCCCTTGCAACTCCATGCATAGAGAGCTATGAGCCGCTTTGTGAGGCCTCATTCTTGAGCAACCTTGCATGTAATGGTTCATAGAAGTGCACCTTTTTAGTGTGTACATTTTTGGCGCCCACCGTGGGGCAAGACAACTCTGTTTTGTCCTTATTTTCTTGCATTTTCATTGCAGGTTTCGACTGTTTTTTATTTTTTTTGTGATTTCTGTACATTGTCTATACTTCCGTGCGTCACTGTCACAAAGTCTCGCGCGAGCTTCTGTACTTCCTCGTGTGAGTTTCTGTACTTCCTCGTGTGGGCCTGTATTCTATCTCGCGCGAGCTTCTGTATTTCCTCGTGTTGGCCTGCATTCTGTCTCGCGCGAGCTGTTGTGCTTCTTCACGCGGGACTGTGTTATGTCTCGTGCGGGTTTCTTTACTTCCTCACACGGGCCTGTATTCTATCTCACGTGAGCTTCTGTACTTCCTCGCGCGGGCCTGTATTCTATCTCGTGTGAGCTTTTGTACTTCCTCGCGCGGGGCCTTCATTTTGTCTCGCGCGAGCTTCTGTGCTTCCTCGTACGGGCCTGTGTTCTGTCTCGCGCGAGCTTCTGTGCTTCTTCACACGGGAATGTGTTCTATCTCACGCGGGCTTCTGTACTTTCTCGCGCGACCTTTGTACTGTCTCGCGTGAAATTTTGCGACAGATAGAGACCAGAATTCTAGATTCATCAGTTTGCTTGCTGTTTTTTACTTTTTAATTTTTTTTGAAAATTTTAGCGTTTTCAAATCCATGCCACTCTGAAAATGGGCACCCATTTTTGAGAAATTTTTGCAATGGTATCAAAAATCTAAGTGTGATATATTGTTGGAAAGGTCTTTCCGTGCCTAATCTAATCATGATGGTTTCATTTTCAGATCTTGTCATTTGATCAGTCATTTTTTGAAGATTATCTGATTTTTCATGTGCTAACCATTGTTAGATTTTGGATTTTGCTAACCTTGTGGACCTAACTAGTTGTGTGTTGTAGGTGCCTTTGCTTAAGAAATTTGCCAAAAATTGCATGTCAAAGAGGGCTACTAACAGTTTTTGCAGGGCTGCCAAAAAGCATAAAAATAAAAAAAATAAAAATTTTGCTTGTGATTTATTTCCTTTCAAGTGTGGCATTCACTAATTGTATTAGGAACTTTAATACCTTGTGAAAGGGATTTTGAGGTGGTAGGAGAAGTATGCTCTTCACCTTTAGGTGAATCAGAAAAATCTTGACCCATCTTAAAGTTTTGGAAGCAAGGGAGTAATTGAATCTCTTTGCTTGGTGTGTTTGGGAGAAGTTTTTGAGATAGGGGAGTATGCTCTTCACCCTTGAGGTGAACAAAAACCTTGAACCTCATAAATTATCCATTTTTGTTTAGTTTAAGAATCCTTTAGCGGGCCTGCTCTTAAGCAATCAAGAGGAACGACTCAAGTGGGGACAACCTTGTCATCATTTTCCTTGGTGGCAAGTGATTCCAACTCACTATAATCTCAAGGCTATCAAGGACACCAAAAACCTTGGTAGACATAACACTTATCTTCATTTGATGTGAGTAGCTCATGGGATTGCGACCATGGGGAAAACATTGAACAAGAATGCTTAAGGTACTCTTGAGGCCACGAGGTCCTAGTCCTTTATGAGGAACAAGAGGGGTGTTGTGAACGAAAATCCTTATTAAGAACCATTAGATAGAAGCCACCTTGTTTAGCTGCTTATCTTCTTAGTGCAAGGATTGATCCAAGTGGTTTACCCAGATCACCTTAAGATACTCACCATATGTGTCCCTTTGGTTGTGTCGTTTGACACTTCCATGACAAAGCCAATATCTCTTGTGGGTAACCACTTGGTGTGAGGCAAGGGGGCATCAAGTTGTGGGCTAAGTTGGTAAGTATTGAGCCTTGACCTTTTTATGGATAGATTTGCTTGAATTGTCTTCGGTTGTGTGATGCCAGTGTAAACGTTCTTACATACAGACAATCGGTAGCATTCATAGAGTTTTTTTTTCAATTCTGATATCATAAGTGTTTGTCTTGGCAAAGTTGTTTTTGCCCTTGTTTCAAGTGTTTGAAGACATGTTTGATCCTCTACTATTTGCAAACCTATCCAAATGCTATTAAATTTGTGATTGACATCAGACATTTTCACCCTAACATTCAGAAAATCCAAAATCAGACCTTAAAACTCAAAATTTTGCACAAATTGGTCAAGATCAACATCGGTATCACATTAGCCAAAGAGAAATATCGCATTAGAAGGTTGTTCTTGGTGAGAAGTTTATCTCTAGAATTGTGAGCTACATTCTTGGAAATTCTCGTACTCTTATTGTCCAAATAATTTTCATTTAATTTCAATTTCAATTATATTTTGGCCTAGCCCCAACCTCGTGGTTCAAAAGTGCAAGGGTAGTCACCCTTTGATTTGAAGAACCTCTTTGACAGTGTTGGTAAAGCCCCTTCTTCTATCTTTTCATTTCTCTTTGGACAATAGAGAACTTTGATTATCCTATTTTGGTGTTGACATTTTGTGAGGTCATCCTATTACCAAGGGTTTCTATTTTCAGTCTTCCTTGGTCAGTCCAGATCTTAGATCCTAGGTGTTGTCATGTTGCTCAACATCTCAATGAACGTTATGGTATCAATTGCACAAGATGGCTCTTAGTCTTCTTCTTTCTTCTCCATTTCCCATGTTCTTCTAAAGTCTTCTATTCCCATGGGAAATTCTTCTTCTTCTTCTTCTTCTTGATTCTTTTCCTCTTATTATCTAATCTACTTTCTTCTATTCATCTATTCATTTCTTCCATGCTTGATTCCTCCTCTTCTAGAACATGAATTCCAACTACCTTGCCATGGACCTCTCTTGAGAATGGATGATCTTGAACTCATTTCTCAATTTGAAGAATTTTGTTCCTCCAATGGTTCTTTTAAATATGGCATGGGTGATAAACTTATAGCAAAAATAAAAGAAAAGTCGATTAAATCAGACGCCTTTGCTAGAATCATACTCATGATCTCATCCAAATATTCTTCATCTTCTAAATCTTCTCATCATTCCTCATCTTCTAAATTTTATCATGATTATTCTAAACACTATTCACATTCTTCATCTTCCAAATCTTATCATGACTCTTCTAAACATCATTCGAATTCCTCATTATCCAAGTATTCTTCTTCCACTAGTTCTTCAATTTCCTCTTCTTCACGATCTCATTCTTCTTCTACTCTTCAAAGAGTCTTACTTCTCTTCACCATAAAGAGCACATGATAGTCCTTATGATGTCTCTTCCACAAAGAGTGACACACCCACCTATGATGACTATGATGATGGACAATGTAGTGATGTCCATGAAACTTCTAATCCTAAGCATCATCCTCGTGGTACACTTGTGATTTCTAAGGGGGAGTCGTATTGGGTAGACTATGATGGTGATCCATATGACTCTAAATTTGAAGAATTTTTTGATGATTTTTGTGAACAATACAATATTCCTACTGAGGAAGAGAAAATCTACCGCGCTGATTTCAAACGTCAAAAGAATCTCTCCTCTAAAAGTTCTCATGCTGAAAATAAAGGTTGCACTCTCAAGCAAGATCATATTAATGTTGAACCTTTGTCTTGTGATGGTTCCCTTCCATCCCCTACTTCATCCAATTCCCATACATCTTCTAAAGCTTCTGAATCTTTCACAAATCCTTCATCCAACAAAGATCCTAAGGCTTTCCATGCGGTTCCCTATAGTTATTCTCAAGAGCCACCTCTTAAAGATACTCAAGCTAACCTTCACTTGGATGTGAATACTTCCAATAATGCTAAACCTAAAGAGCCTAAGCCTCTATGTGCTATAATGCCTACTTCAGCTAGTCCTTCATTATCTCCTCCAAAATCTTTCATGCAATTCCAACATGCTTCCTTGTCCTTAGAAGTGGCTTCATGTCAAGAGGACTCTAAAAATGATAAAGAAAAGAATATAAATAAAGATCAAGATCAGGAACCCTCCATATCATCCAATTCTTTTCATGATGTCTCTGATCCGTTTCATGGTTCCTTTGATCCTCTATGCTCTTCTACATTCATTCCACCATCTCCTAAGCAAGATCAAGCTACTACTTACACTGTTGAGCTTATTGACAATCAAAATAACCTTACTACACTTGCATTTTCCAAAGATGAATCTTCCATTAAGGTTATTAAAAATGGTGTTGTTACTTCCAATGTTGAGCCTATTGAAAATCCAAAGCAAAATGATGTGCTTATGCTATCCCAAGCAACTTGTCAAGATCAAAGTCTTCCATCTTCTTGTTCTACCACTCCATGTTCACTTCCACTTTCTACTCTTCCTAAATCTTTGCAAGCTACGAACAATCCTATCAAAGAAGGTGCTCCTATTCAAGATGTGCATGATCTTGTTGAAAATTCTAATGCTCACTCTAAAGATGTTGATATCCTTGGTTGTGATATAGACGCTGATGAACTTATTGATTATCCTTTTGCATCTTTCGCGTCCATCCTTGGACCTCCTCCACCACTGCTAAGGGCTTCATGTCTTCCTTCCATCTTGGGTCCTTATGTCCCTTCACTTTCCCCTCCTAATTCTCCTAATTCATCATCTATTTTTGGTCCTTACATCCCTCCATCTCCTATCTTCCCTCAAGATCAACATAGATGCATACCCTTGAATCATTTTCATCCATCCACCCATCTAAACCAGTCGTATTTTCCTTCTTCTTCCACAAGTCCCAAGTCTTTTGGAAGTCACTTGAATGTTCAATACAAGAAAAAGAAGCAATACAAGAATCCATAAAAAAAAGAAGATCACCATGTCTCCTCTAATCGACATGGGGGCATAAAGTCAAAAGAGATATCTAAGAAGAAAACTACAAGACAAGTATGGGTTCCAAAATCCATCATTGAAGATATTCTCTCTAACACATCAAAAGAAAATAAAAAGCTTAAAGCTATATGGATTCCAAAGTCTCTCTTGAAAAAGTCTCATGTTGAGCAAAAAGTGAAGTTGACATTCAAGCTTCCAAAGGCTTCTGCTTCATCTTTTTCCAAAAACATTCTTCCATTCCATGCGCCTGAACCACAACCTCTACTACACATTTTCCATATTCCTTCTTGTATTCCTCCATTCACATTTGAAAATTATAACAAGCACACCAATCCTCTCTTCGAGGAGTCAGATAGCAATAATGAACTAGAATATGGTTTGCATTTGGACTAGAATATGGTTTACGTTTCCTCCATTTTTCCCGACACCCTTTAAGGTGTGTATTGACGTTGATCTTACCTTTCTTTCCATCTACCTTTTCACAATCTTTCCATTCATTATCCTTCTACCTTCTATCATTTTTTCTCATTTACCTATTCCTTCTGCGTCTTCCTTTCCCCTTCAGCATCTTTGAGCATATCATTTTGAATCCTTGACATATCATGGTTTATCCTTTCAAGGAGAATTATCTAAAAAGCTTGCCTTTTTCCAAAAAATAGAAAAAATATTCAAAAAAATAGAAAAATTCAAAAAGAAAGAAAGAAAAAAATGAAAAAATTGAAAATGTACCATGGTGAAAATCTGGAAACAGGCGCCTTGGTAGCAAAAGTAAAGAGAAATAAATTCATCCTATGGTGAAAACCACTCCCTTGTGGCACCTTGGATAAGTACCATGATGAAAACTTAGTAATCAGGCATCATGCGTAGTTCTTCTACATATTTCATCCATTTCATCTTCTCTCTTTGATCTTGACAATGTTGATCTATACACGAACATTTGGCTATTTTGGGAGCTATCTTACGATGATCTTGCTTTCATTCCATTCATGTTTAGCCTTCATATTTATTTTCCTCCATTCATTCTAGCCTTTCGATATCTTTTTCCCCCTTGGTCTTGATCTAAAAAAAAAAGAGTAAACATGATGCTATGAAGCCTCTTGACATGTCTACCCTCTTTGGACTGCATCCTTTCCTTCTTTTGCATTATGCTTTTGAGGCTTATCCTATGCTAGCCTTTCATTTCTTGTCCAAATGTGCTTTACATGACAAATTTTTCCCTAGCTTGGGTACTCTTGAGGAGTTTGACCTTGAGGATTTATTTCCTCCGTTCGCTTTCATTCTCCTGTCTTCCATCTCTTTCACCAGCTTGCTCATCCATCTTGTCCCTCACCTTGCTAGACATTGGGACTACACGATGTGATCTTGCTTAAAGAGTCTGATGCCCTTTTTTGTCTGGGGGCATCCTTTGTACATATTTTATGATCCTGAAAAAATACCAAAAAAATTGATATATGATGCTGAAAAAATCCTAAAAAGTATAAAAAGTCCTGAAAAAATATATAAAAAAATAAACTGAAAAAATCTTCAAGTGGTGAAAACCTAGAAACAGGCGCTACTTGAGGCCTTTGCACCCTTGTCTTTTAGCATGCGTCTTCGACACCTAGCCACTTTCCATGATGCCTTGACCTTATTTGGCTTAGTCTGGAATTGGTCTTTGTCTTTGTCTAGGGGGCATAACTGTTAGCATTGGTCCTTTAGGTGCGTTTGTCTCTTGGGGCATTTCACAACAGGTGTTTTTCAACACCACCCCAAACAGTGTTTTTCAATACTACCCTTGCGTCAAGTGTTTCTTAACACTTATCAGATGTCTTACCCAATAGTCCAAGTGTAATGTGATATTTCTCACTAAGCAGATGTGATAACCAGAGTTTGACTCTATGACCAACACACATGCACTTAAACAATCAACTCGCTTGAGATATGTTGACTTTATTTTTTGTGTGTTGTCTATGAGGATTTCTTTGATGAGTGGCCTCTCCCTGAGAAGTTTTCGATGATGCATAACTAGAAGACTGAGGGTATGAGAACATGTTTTCTTTCTTTATCTTCTTGTGGGTATATTTTGTTGATCCTAACTGTCATGAGCATTTATGCTGGTCTTACTTGACATTATGGATTGACAAGGTATTATCCTTGACTGTTTTTGCGAGTGCATGCTTTTAGTTATCCTGACTTTCATGTGTCTTGATACAATCATAATCCCGCCATATAAAATTTAGGTAATCTCACTGCATTAGTCATCTTGACCTACATGTCTTTGATGCCTAGGTGAGATTCTCACATTTTTATCTGATAAAGATCATATTCATATCCACATAGTTATGCTAGTGTGCATTGTATGATCTTACGACGCTACCAATAAAGCTCGATGATGATAATTAGATGTCTATAAGCGTTGTGACCTTGCAAGTCAACCACTTTCATAGTAGCTTGCATTTCTAGGTTCATCATAGTTTAGTTTTTGCACCTTGCATATGGAGAGAGCTCTCCTTTTTTCATCTTATGTGGACCTGTTGGTCAACTATGCTCATTTTCTGATTCTTCTTGATCATATCTTTCATTTCTGATCTTTCATATCACATCCTTTTCTATCCATTTTCGGACTCGAAATCAAAATCCAAGTCACGTTTCAAAAAAAAAAATTTGAGGCATAATTTGATTTTCGGTGGAATTTCTTCCTTCCATGTCTCTCAAATTTTCTAGTCTTTCATCCACTCTATTTCTAGTCTTCTATTTCTATTCTTCTACTTCCTCACTGGGGCATGTTTCATTACCTAATGGTTAACCTATTGACCCTTACCTTCAATTGTGATTTTATTATGATTTGATCAACCTTATCGATTTTTTGTCTCTCCTCTACTTGATTTCGATTTCGATTCCGAGGGGGCAGTATTTATGGGATTCTCATCCCCGATTCCTTGATTTTTCTGATTCAGACATCTTTTGTGAGCTTTTGCTCAAACTTGAGATTCTTATCTCTTACTTTGAATGTGATCCCGAATCGACCTCATGTTCAAAAGCCTTTGTTTATGCTTTGTCCGGATATGATCCCGAATCAACCTCATATCTGAGTTGTTTTGTGATCCCAAATTGATCTCACATTGCAACTTCATTCTTTGACTACATGTGTTCCCAAATCGATCACACATTAGTCAAAGAGGGGCAAATGTATGCACCCTAAAATGGTCGCCTAGACTTTGGGCCCCATTTATTTGATTTATCAATCCTGAATCATTTTTATCAATAATCAATATTTTTAACATTATTAATTTCTTGATCAAGTCTTAATTTCGATCATATATTGGATTTTTATCCTTGGGCTAACCATTTATCCTAGGTCTTTATTTAATTAAAAGGAATATTTCCTCCCCTTTTGATTAAATAAAAAGCCCCACTTTTCCTCTTATCCTAAGTTGCACAAATAAAACATTATTCTTATTTCACAAAAAGAAAAAAAGTACTTTGTGTCTCACATGAGGCTCAAAAGTCAACACTTCACTCTCATTGGAGGATACTTGTGCACATGGATTGCTCCTCTTTCAATCTCCGCCGTCGATTAAGACTTTTTCCTCTTAATCTCAATGGTCCGTTCCTTTGCATTTCTTATAAATGGAAAGCTCTTTCCTCCATTTTCAGTTCATGTTTTTGAATACTAATCTTATGCTACAGGAATTCTTGAAGACTTTTGGAGCTTTTGAAAATGTTATTGTTCTTAGTCTTTCATTCTTGCATTTTAGCTTCATTTCATAACTTATTTTCCTTTGATGCAATAGATTTAACTCACATAGCTTAATAGGAGGAATTTGTAACACTTGTTCTTTCCATTTCATAGCTTAGTTGCATTGCATTTTCATTTCCATAGACTAGTTTGCATTGCAGTTTCATAGTGATTCTTGAGGATATTGGCACTCTTTCTCTTGTCCTCATTCGAATCTCTCATTGTGTGGTTGACTAGCAAGGTCATAAGCTTGTAGCTCTAGCTAAGAGCAAACACATCATAGTCCCTTGCAACTCCATGCATAGAGAGCTATGAGCCGCTTTGTGAGGCCTCATTCTTGAGCAACCTTGCATGTAATGGTTCATAGAAGTGCACCTTTTTAGTGTGTACAGTTGTAACTACCTAGCTACAAATATTAAATGCAAGAACTTTTTACAAATTTTTAAAATGCCACCTACACACCTCGATAAATGAAATGATTTTTTTTCTTTTCTTTTATTTTTATTTTTATTTTTCTTTCCCACCTGTGCACCTTGGTAAACGAAATAACTTTTTTTTTTCTTCCTCTCTTTTTTTTTTCCTTTTTTTTTCCCTCTTTTTTTTCCCTTTTTTTTTCTCTTTTCTTTTTCATTTTTTTTTGTCACTTTCTCTCTTCATTTTTTTTATTCATGCCCCCTTTTATTTTGTGATGCAAGATGCTCCTGCATCAAGATATAGCATTAAAGTTTTTCAAAAAGAGACACCTGCTAGAAAGACAAAAGTAGGACCCAAAACAACCCTAGAAACGACAACCAAAGCAAAGAAAAATAGTTACTAGCAACACTACCAGCAATGAACAAGACCAAACTATTTGTTTTTTTATCATTTTCTCCACCTTCACCTGTAGGTCCTCCATCTAGATGGCATCTTTCGGGTCCTTCAGTTCCTTTGGCTTAGCAGGGATCTTCCTATGAGTGCGCCCTTTGGTTCTTGTTCCTGAACCAATATTCCCAACATCCTCATCAATTGTAATTGTCATTTTTTCCAGCTGGGTTTTTTCCAGGTAGTTGTGCAGCATATTTAGGTTCATAACAGCAGCATTAAGTCCCTCATTGTTGTGACTCGGGACCTCATTAATCATGTTCCCGTTGTTGTTGACTTTAGTCTTAATATGTTTAACCTTGTTGTCAACTATCTTATTGATTTCATCAGCTATATCCTCTTTCCAGATTTTATTATTTACCTTATCCAAAACCTTATTCTCTGACTTCTCCAGCTTTTTAGTTGTGTGATGATGATAATCACCTTTATGAAATTAAGATCAAATTAGCAACAATTCTAAAGTAAATACAATGCAAATCTATTTGAAAATGAAACTAAGATCTATAGCATCTCATGGCTCTCTAGAAAGAGGTGGTAAGTGAAGCTCTCACCTCAAATCTCCACTAGTGACACTTCTAAAATGAGAATGTATGATGTTCTATGCTTCTACAATACTTCTATGATGATGATTCTAGCTCAAATTGACAAAAGTATAATGTAAATGCTCTAAATGCTCTTAATTGCTCTTAGAATGCTCTTCAATTGCCTATAGAAACAATACTTTGCAAATAAATTTCTAAGATATCAATTGCTCTCAAAATGCCTCATATTTATAGTAAATTCCCAAGGGTAGGGGGTGGAGTGAAATAATCATGATTTACCTTTGGTTGAGTCAAATACTTTGCTTTGTTCATAAATGGGGGGACAATTTAAAGGTTTGTCTCAAAGCTTTGGACAAAAGGACAAGATTGAGTGGATGAGATTGAAACTTTAGAATGAGTGATTGAGATTCATTCTTTTTGAGTGATTTGTATCTTTTTGTCCTCAATTCTCATTGGTTGCTCAACTTTGTTGAAAGATATTAGGAATTATTAAATTCAATTAATTAATTAAATTTAGCCATGTAAGGGTAATAGGTTCATTTTGATTTTTGATTTAAACAACTATATAATCAATTGATTAAAATCAATTATGTAGTGTTTTTCACCCCTTTAAGCTTTGATTTAATTATTTAACATCCTTATTTGATTTTTCCTTTGCTTTTAATTGATTTTGTCCAACTTTATTTAATTATGTCCATTTTAATTGATTTGATCCCTTTTTGATTGAATTAGTGCATTTTGATGATTTTGAGCCATTTTATTGATTTTTGCAATTTAAAAGCACTTGTCCATTTTTGTGTGTCTACAGTAGTCAAGGTATTCGTAGTTTTTTCCATGGCCTGAAGGTGGAGCTTCATCTCCTGCATCTCCCGCTTAATCCAATCTAGAGTAGTACCCTGACCGTCAGCTTTGTTAACCTCATCCAGATTAGTAGCACCCTTCAGGAGGTCTAAGGTGTCCTCCTTATGGCTATTTCCTTCCTCAATGGTAGCCTAGTCCATACCATCACCAGTTTCATTATGTTCCTCTTCTTTTTCATCAACAGTAGGGGGTACTGACCAGCCTCCTTTTCCTCTTCAGCCTGACCCACTAGGAGGCCCAAGGTGTCCTCCTTTTGGTAGTTACCATCCTCTTTTCTAGTCAGGTCAATACCATCCTCAGTATCAGAATGAACTTCAACTTTTTCTTCTTCAGCAGGGAAATCCGGAGTGACTTCCTTGCCATCTTCAGTAGGGGAGTCATGGGCATCATCTTCCTCCTCTTTAGCTCCTTCCTCTTCTTTTTCTTCCTCTTGATTGTCCTCTTCTTTTCCTCCTTCCTCCTTAGCATCTTCCATAATATCATTCATGTCCTCCTCTTGCTCTTTCTCTTCAAAATTCATGTCCTCTTTTCCTGGGCTCTCTCCTCATTTCCAGAATCCACCTCCACATTATCTTCCTCAACACTTCTCTTTCCCTGAGAAAGAGGGCTATTTTCATTAGCGACATCTCTGTTGATCCTTTCTTTCTCCTTATCATTTTTATTACCATCTTCCTCACTACTGTCAAAGATTTTTTTCTTGTTTTTCTTCCTTTTTTTGCTGGATTCAGCCTTTCTATCAACCTCTTTGGTATCTTTTCTTTTTCCAGTGACCCTTTTGGGAATAGGGTCCAGGAGAATATCTCTAGCATAGTCAGAAATGAGGAGGATCAAACCCTCATGCAACACAGGATTACTATCTTTCTTCCTATGCTCCTTTATGCTATTATTCAGAGAGCACAAAATAAAGTACGGAAAAAAATCCTCTTATTATGCCTAAAGTGGTTAGCCAGAAAAAAATGCAGGTTGTAGATTTTGGAATAGCGCCCCCGAGTGTAAAGTAATTGATCATAACCTTCAGCATTTTAGCCCAAAAATCCTTAATTTTTGTAATATCTACATAATCCCCTTTTCCTTTTGTTATGAGAGCTTTTTCATCAGCAATCTTTGGGAAGAGATTAAAAGCTTCAGTACCAAGCTGATGGTTGCCTCTATAAAAATGAGTTCCCTCCAGGGGTAAACTAGTTATCTCGGCCATAAGGGAAAGAGTAAGGGGGAAAGATTTGCCCCATATATTGACTTTACCTCTAACCCAGCCATCAGCGAACAAGGAAGTTACCTATTTGTCATAGCCGTGAAGCTTTTCCATGTATTGAGAGACCCCTCCTTTTCTTAGCTTCTTCCAGACTTTTCTCTCTTGTCTCCATTTCTTGCAATCGAAGGGCTCCTCTCTCCTCAGACCTCCTCCCATATTTTTCTTTCTGCTACTATTTTGTCTCGGCTTCTTACCTGTAATCTTCTTCTCCCTGCTTTGCTTTCTATTATTTTCCTGATTACTTAAAAAACCCAAAGACTGTATATCATTATCACTGAAATAATTATCCCACACTTCACATTACATGCATGATTTTAAGTGATTTTCCCTTCATTGTGATTAATTTTATCATAAGTGATTAGACTTATGATATCGACATTAAGATTTGCTTCACCTCTCCACATTTTGATGATGTCACTTTGGGTACCTTCATTAGCCAACTTGTCCGCCGGCTTATTACCTTCACAGTAAATATGGGTGATGTGGCATTCCTCAAATGAGTTGATTATCATTTTGATTTTGTTTATTAAATGGGCTATAGTCCAGGAGCTCGCGGATTCCCTTTAATACAATTTATTATGTTAAGGGAGTCACCTTCGATCCAAAGTTTTGAACAACCCATATCTTTGGCAAACTTCACCACATAGAGCACTGCCTCAGCCTCTGCCATGTGGTTAGTTTGAATCCCCAATGGAACAACAATAGCACCAAGGCAATTACCAGCTAGTCTCTTATGAGGCCTCCCCTTCTAGCCCTTCTAGGGTTTCCTCTAGCAGAACCATCAAAGTTCACTTTTAACCATCCTAAGGGAGGAGTAGACCACATGACATTATCTCTAGGATTCAAATAATTTCTTCTCTTCAGATTCTCCCAGGAAATAGTACTATCCTTTTTAGGATTAGGGTTCCAAGAGTTGGTATCCTTCTTACCAATACTTCTATAGTTATCCATAATACTTCTGGAAATAGAGTTAGCAACCAAGGGGGAGGGAGCTTTTTTATTTCTAAAAATTATGTTGTTCCTCTCCTTCCATATCTACCAAGTAAAATGAGGGAAAACAAGTTTCCAGAGATCCTTGGCATTTTTTTCATGAAAACGGCTCTGCCATTGCTGAACAAAGTCCTGGATATTTTGAGGTTTAACCCACTTCAAGTTTAGAGACAACATGATGGAGTCCCAAACCTCTCTAGAAAAGGAGCAATGGATCATTAAGTGATTACAAGTCTCAACTTCTTCACAACACATGATGCATCTATTAGGAATTTGTAACCCTCTTCTCATGAGGTTATCCATAGTGAGGATTTTGTTCTAGACAAGCAACCAAAAAAACATGTTAATTTTAGGGATTAGATCTTTATTCCATATCTGAGCGCAAAAAGGTTGATCCCCAGAGGGGATGAGAAGAGTCGAGGCAAAGGCAACCGAGAACTTGCCAGAGATAGTAGGACCCCAAATCAGTTCATCAGGCTCATTATCTCTAATAAACCAGTCATTAAGTTGTTTATTCACCTCTTTAAATCTGATATCCCTCAATCCCAAGTTGATCCAGTCTTCATTAATCCATTAGTCACTCACATATTCCCCAATGGTCTCTTTACATTCATGGATTGCAAAATTTCACTCCTCATTCTCTATAAGAGGCTTATCTGAGAGACATTTGTCATTCTAGGATTGAATCTTCCTACCATTTCCCAACTTCCATCTAGCCCCTTTACTGATCAAGTTCTTACCCTTGCTTATACTATTCCAAACAAACAACCCCTGGATGTCATTTTGAGATTGAAGAATTCCTTCTAGAGAAGTGAGATGGTATTTGCTTTTAATTATTACATTCCATTCTTTTTCATCTTCAAATATCCTCCAGCATTGTTTAGCTAGAAGGGCTTTATTAGTATTAGTAATGTTTCTTATGCCTAGCCCCGCCACCTTCTTAGGTTTACAAACCTTCTCCCAGGCCACCAAACTAAGTCTCTTTTTCTCTTCAACTCCAGTCCAGAGGAACCTTTTTTTATTTTTTTCAATAAGCTCAACATACTTTAGAGGTATTTTGAACAAACTTAGAGCATAAAAAGGAAGGTTTTGAAGAGTAGCTTTCAACAGTTGAACTTTTCCAACTTGGCTAAGAATCACTCCTTTCCAGTCCCTCAACTTATTGTGGAATCTATCAAGAATTTCATTCCAAAAATTGGCCTCCAGTTTCAAACACAATGGCAAGCCTAAGTAAGGGGCGGGAAGCCTCCCTATCTTGCACCCAAGAATGGAAGAGATTTTGTTCATTCTAGCTTTAGGAGTGTTAAAGAAATACAAGAAACTTTTCTCCCAATTTATAAGTTGACCAGTTGCATTAGAGTAAACATTGAGAGCTTTTTAAAGATTCCTCACCTCTTTGACATTAGATTCCCCCATAAGAATCATATCATCCACAAATTGTTCGTGAGAACATTTAATCTCCACTAAAGAAAGTTGCAGGCTAGAGATCTTCCCTTGACTAGGTTTTTAATGAATCTCCCAAGGCTTTCAACCATGATGGCGAAAAGGATAGGGGAGATAGGATCTCCTTGCATCAACCCCCTAGAAGGTCTAAAGAAGGGAGAGGAGCCACCATTCACAATCACAGAAGAGGACACCATAGAAACCAATTGCATAATCAATTTGACCACTCCATTATCAAAACCAAAAGCCTGAAGAATTTTGGACAACAGCTCCCAGTCCACTCTATCGTAGGCTTTGGATAAATCAAGCTTCATCAGGAAGCCATGTTTCCTTGATTTCTTCAAAGAGTGGATATTCTCATGAACCACCATAATTGAATCCAGAATTTGTCTCCCCAGGAAAATCCATTCTATTGAGGAGAGATGAGATGAGGGAGAAGCTTTAAAATCCTGGTAGTGAGGACCTTTGACATAATCTTATACAATGAGTTACAAAGACTGATAGGTCTGAAGCAATCAGCAGCATTAGCTCTCAGTCTTTTTGGAATAAGAGCTATAAACATAGAGTTTAGTTCTTTAAGAATTGATTTAGAGCCAAATAACTCTTTCACAACACCGCACACATCTTTCCCAATGATACTCCAGAAAGATTAAAAGAAAAACATTTGGAACCCATCCAGACCAGGATATTTTTCTCCTTCAAAAAAATGAATAGACCTTTTAATTTCTTCATCCTTAGGAATGGACTTAAGAAAATCATTATCCTTAGAGTCTAGCAGTGAGGGAATGGAGCTGAACAAGGAGAATTGATTCTCTTGATTAAGATCTTGCTCTTTGGAAAGAAGAGAAGCGAAATAGCCCATCATTTCTCTCCTTATTTCCTCCTCTTAGATAAAGTACCCTCGGTAGTAACAAGAGAATTAATTATGTTCATTACTTTATGCTTCATCATTGTAAGGTGAAAAAATCTAGTTTTCTTGTCTCCCGCTTTCAGCCAAAGGGATCTAGATCTCTGTCTCCAGTAGGTCTCCTCTTTCGTTATGATATTGTGATAGTCTACAAGAGCTTGATTTTCCTCCTTTCTAATTTCTTCAGTCAATCTAGTGCTTTGAATTTTATCTTGAATTTATTTTAAGTCAATTTGAATCTTACTTTTGGTTTGGAATATATCTCCAAAGACATCCTTATTCCATTGTCTTACTTTTTCTTTAACATTTGCCATTTTTTTAGCCACTTGGTACATTGCTATTCCTTCCACTTTAATATTCCACCATTCCCTGATTCTATTTTCAAAATCTAGGTGAGCCAGCCACATTTTTCTAGTCTGAATGGGGGATTTCCTTTCTCGCTGAAGGGATTAGCAAGAAAGGAAATGGGGTAGTGATCTGAGCCAATATGGTTGAGAGAGGAGAGGGTGCAAGAAAACTTAGCAAACTAGTCATGAGAAAGGAGGGCCCTTTCAAGCTTAACCTGGATAAGTTTAGCACCCACTCTCCTATTAGACCATGTGTAATCAATACCTTCAAGATCAACATCTAATGGACCTTCAATGCTAATGAATTCCATGAGGTCAACCCTACTTCCCACTTGTGTGTTGTTTCCTCCTCTTTTTTCAACTTATTTCAGAGGAGTATTAAAATCTCCCATCAACATCCAGTTCTCATCTGGATAAACATTCCTAAGATCATGAATCCTTTTCCAATGTTTGAGTCTACCTGATTTAGTATTAGGAGCATACACATTAATCAGATTCCAAGAGAAGTTGTCCTTAATGCTGCTTACTTTGATTGCCAAGAAGTTATTATCCTCTCTCAGTAGGCTGCAGTTCAAGCACTTATAGTTCCAGTAAATAGCCAAGCCTTTGGAGGCCCCTTCCGAGTCACTACCAAACTTCTCACCATTCTTAAGTAGATTGATTTTAGCTATCTTGTCTTGAACCATTTTAGTTTCTTGAATAAGAAAAATGTCGGGATTAGAATCTCTAACTAAATTCCTAACAATATCTTGTTTGTGAGGACTATTTAGACCTCTAATGTTCCAAGATAATATCTTCATTTAAGGTTTGGGGTTCAGACCTGATCGATGGTGAGCTATCTTCCATCTACTATGTTTTGTTTAGCTTCCAGCTCTCTCTGTTCCTTTTCAGAAACTCTTCCTCTATCTCTTTTGGGAGTTCCAATATCCACCTTTTGTTGTTGTCCTCTTGTCTGGACTCCTCCATGTTTGATTTGTCCCCCCTTTTTGCTTGATTTAGATGTTGAGCATCCTATTGAAACCATTGAAAAAAAATTTCCTCATAGAGGAGTCTGGTCTTTATTATTTTCCATTCTAGGCTGGGGACCAGATCCTTTACCTACTGGAGATTTTTTTCTAACGTGTATCCAGGGATTCTTATTTTGCTCAACTTCCACTATTTCATAGTCATCATTCTATCCTTTGGGCTAGTCATGCCTTGATTCAAACTCTAAAAGAATAGCATTCGAGGCTTCACTATTTTTTTGATCTAGTACTTTCATGTCTTCAACAGTCCCCTTAAGACCTAGCTGGGAATCCCTCCCTTTTGTAGAATCCAAACTATCTTCAACCCTAGAGATCAACAGAGGGTCTAAATCATTTGAAAGATCAAGGGTCTCCTCAGAAGAATTGATTGAAGTAGTTTGTTCTTGCAGTTTGTTATTCTCATTAAGAGGTAATGTTTCCTTTTGTGCTTCTATTCCTTCCATCTCCATTTGAGGGGAGGTTTTCTTCTCCTCCGAATTAGAACAGGGGATCTGGTCAGCAGGGGATTTTTGAGTTTCCCCTCTTTTTTCCCTCCACTCCCATTTCTTTGAAGTCTTTGACTCCTGATCTTTCTTCTCTATTGAAAGCTTCAGGGGACAATGCTTAGCCCAATGGCCAGCCTTTTTACAGGTAAAGCACACAAAAGGTGTTGACTCATATTCTATTGCTTGTCTCCACTTGCCAACTTTTGAGTTCAGGTTTATTACTTGGGGTAGTTCAGTATCTTGTTGGACATTAACACAAATCCTAGCAAAAACTTGTCTAGATCAGGCCGCTGTCATTGGGTCTATCATTAGCAGTTCACCAAAGGAACCAACTATAGCCACCAGAATGTCCTCATGCCAATATTCTAGGGGTAATCCAGGCAGTCTTACCTAGACAGGTGCAGAGATAAAGAAACTTTCATTATAATCCAAGTTCATTGACCATTTCTGTAATGATAAAGAGTATTTACCCATCATCCAAGGGTCATCGCACAACACTTCAGAAAGATCTTCTCCATTAGAGAACACAAAGGAAAAAAACCCTTTAGGCATCGCCGCAACATCCACCTTTCCTTTGAGTTTCCACTTCTAGGAGGTAAAGGCTCTCACCAGATCAAATTCGGTCTAGGACTTGTAAACTTTCCTATCAAAGTCAAGGCCATTATAGAAACAATGTGGTCTATGATTTGATCTGGAATGTTTATACCTATCTCCCCTTTTAACGGATCTGAAACAATATCAACCTTAGGGAAAGAAGATTTTCCAGTTGGTTTGACCCTAAAAAGGCTGGACCATTTCCGCTTACCTTGGTTCGAGTTCCCACCATGTGAGGAATCTTCTTGTTGTTTTGTTGACCCTTCACCTTTCTCAGTGGTATCCACCTTTTCCACCTCTGGCCCCAAGATAGGATCATTGTCCTTACTGGGCTGGGCCAGGCTTGACCTACTAATACTTTCCCCCTTATCTAACAAAAGCCTTTCAGCATTGTCAGCTGAAATCTTCTCAGAAACCATAGCATTTCTAGATTCAAGCACAGAATCCACAACAAAACCAAGAGCAACCAGATTCTTGTCTTGCTTCGAATTCAAATTTTTTTCTCCCACTCTTTCTCCTCCTCCTCCCTCTCGCTCCTACTCTATTCAAACTCGATTCAATCTTAGCATTTAATGTTTTTATCCATACTTAGTTAATACTGAAATGCATCGGTGATAACTAACTTGGTTATTACTATCACTTGGTATACACTACACTAGCTCGATGTATACAAGAGTCTTCAATTACTGACCACATTGACTTGTTCAATTGAAATCTCTTCTTCATAATAGATTAGTGTAACATGCTCAAGTCAACAATATAAAGTCATAGACTCATCAATAAGTTACCCAATGTTTACCTTATCCTTATCTATCATATCCATCTTTTCCTTATGTAGATATTCTATTTCTTCATCTTTTCTTCCTTCTACAGATGTTCAGATATTTGTAACTATCAAGATAAGTACTATCAAAACTAGTCGACATCAATGACAACATATTGACTGATTTAATCATCTTACATATCACTTAAGTAGCTCAATGATCTCTAATCAAGTTGTTGTTCCTTCAGTTCATCAAGATATTCAATCAGTTGTAGATCATCAATCTCTCCATTTGCATTGATGGCAACATAAGCAATATGAAAATATGCCATACACATACCAAACATGTATTCTACAACTATGTAAGTAAATTATGTAGCTTGGTAAGCTCTCCCTAGCTTGATATTTAATATGTTTAATCACTACAAAACAAAATAGCATTCCATGCAGACTCTCCCTCCGGATTTGATCTTTTTTAGTTCTCAGATTTGTTCTCCCATATATGTTCTATAATATATATATACATATATATATATATATATATGTATATATATATATATGTATATATATATATATATGTATATATATATATGTATATATATCTATGTATATATATATATGTATATATATATATATGTATATATGTATATATATGTATATGTATATGTATATATATGTATATGTATATATATATGTATATATATATATATATGTATATATATATATATATATATGTATATATATATATATATATGTATATATATATATATATATGTATATATATATATATGTGTGTGTGTATATATATATGTATATATATGTATGTATATATATATATATGTATATATATAGAGAGAGAGAGAGAGGGAGAGAGAGAGCCCACCATTTAACCTCATGTACTTCATTCAAGTATGCAACAAAAGAAGCAACATTTTCCCTAGAATTGAACTTCCACATCTCTTCAACGTACCCATTGCACGCATAGGTGTGATTGCTAGATACTTATTTATAACCTCATCCAAAGATAATAAATATAAAGTGGTTAGCCTTAAAAAATTACAAGAAAGAAAGAAATAACTTGAGATAGCCTTAGAAAGACATAAGAAAGAAAGAATATAAGATAGCCCTAAAAAGCCATGAAGAAGAAAGAATTTTGAGTAATCTCCGCAACCTAATTACTTATTTATAATCTCATCTAAAGATAACATAAATATTAAGTACTTAGCCCAAAAATTGTGAGAAGAAAATAAGAGCTTGACAGAGCTGGAGTCCCTGCCTTGTGCAAGGAAAAAAAAAGTAAGAAGCATTGCAGTAGACAGAAAAAAGATAAAGACAAACATGTTTGTTTGAAAATTATAGAGAACAAAATAAAGAATTTTTGTCTATATTAGATAAGCCAAATTCTTAATTATAGAATTAATAATATGTTTCATAATGTGTTTAAATTTTATTGAAGCATTGCAGCAGTTTAAACACAACATAACAGGTCATCAGATCAAATTACAATACAACATACCAATCCATGGTGTTTTGTACTCTGGGTCATAGTGCACATAATAATGGAGTTACCCCAATGTCAAGCCTACATACCTTGCTTCTTCATTTACAAAATGTTTAGCAATGAATTCTAAAGAAGTCTTGATACTTCACCTTTGTGAGCATTATATACATCGGTGGTGAGTGCTAAGTGGATCATTCATGCTCATGAGAGATGAGTTGATGTGATTCATTACTCATAAAAAAATGGGCCACAGATTTTGATTTTAAAACTATGTAGTTGAATCTTTATATAACATCATAATCTGACATACTACAAAAAATACCTCCTACATTTTGATGAGTGAGCTAAAGAGGTCTATTATGAATGGTTGATAAGGAATAATTCTTGATGAAGATTTTGCAGATAGGGTGGCAAGCGAAGTGGGCTTGATATATGGGAAATTCCATACTTGAGTCAAATTAGTACTAGGTGAGTTACCTCTTAGGAAGTCTTCATGCTTCACCGTCACCAAAAACTATGTCAATATGTTTTTCTTACTAAAAATATCTACCTAGAAATTGCTATGCTCTACTTGAAAGAAGAACATGCTTTTATTGAAATTGGAAGACACTAAAAGCATTGATTGCACCAATCCACTCCTTTCCATTATTTTCAGAATCATTCTCCAATTTTCTAAAAATGGAGTCTTTACAGAGCTCCACTATTTGAAATCCATCACTTGCAATGCATAACCGACTTCCTCAATATTATAATGAGGTTTCTTGTTTAAGATACTATGTTTGTATTGCCTCATTTGACACATTCAATCTGGTACTCTACACTAAGATTTAACCAAATGACATACCCAGCCTCCACATTACATACATTCAGACAATAAGGACATAAATCTAGCTAGTTTTAATATGCCTTATGTTTCCAAGTGCTTCTAAATATTCTTCCACAAAAAAAAAATTTATTGCCCTAACAAATGTAGTATGTAATTGTGCAGAGACTAAGGGGATTAAAATCTATGTAAAGAGAAGAGAGTGATTTGGAATAAGCAAAATGTATATCTTTATGCATCCGTAGAATTTGTTGAAGAGGAAATGCAAGACGTTAAGATGTTTTGCTACATATCATCAATTTGAGGAAAATTGTTTTGTATTAAGTTTGATACAATATGAAAAAAAAAATGATCTCTGTATTCAGATAGAATATAGTTTTTCCTGAAACTGTATGCCTTTCCGTGTAACTTAGGAATCTATGATTTCAATGCTTCAAAATTGTAAATTGCCATTTTTTTATAATTTTTTTGGCAGAACTAATATATTTGGAAGTGTTTAAAACACAACACTCACTGAGAAAAAACAAATTTAGGTTATGTCACTATGGCATATATAATTAATAATTAAGATCCATAACCATTTGCAGGAATATGTAAGAAGGTTAAATGTAATATATTCAAAATGACATTTGGATTGCTAATGAACTAGCATACCAATGAAGAACAATGGAGAAAATATGATAGACCTAATCATTTTTTCATATGATGCAGAATGAAATTTCTTTTGCATATAATATGCAACTATAACTGCATAAAAATACTCACCGATGTTAGGGAATGTGAAATTCCCTTATCATTGCAAATGTAGAAACTTGTCTATTGTCCTCAAAAACCCCCTCACTAGACTGTACAAATTGCAATTGCTAAGGCATGGGTATTCTCTCTCAAATGCACCAATTGCGTTGTAGTTTAGTTGCAATTCACTAGTTATTTTGAATGCTCACCAAATCTAAGCGTGTTACAAGAACTTGCAAGAAGAAAACTCTTGAATGTAATCAACAATCAAGTGCACATGTCTTTCCTAACATTTATAAAATTTTCTATTTCTATTTTTCGAAGCATCGAGTTGACTTATTTGTTAAATTTCCTATATTAGAAGATAGGCGTGGAATGAATGCATTGCAAAAAGAATTTTCCTATGCCTCTGGAGATTATTGAAGAACCATTGTTCTGGTATTACATTTGTGCTCACACTTCTAGTAAAGGATAGATGCACATTATGGTGGGATGGCAAGACTGCCACTTAAAATATGAAGAAAATGGATAGCTGAAAAAAGAAGAAAAATATATGAAGGATCTCCAATTCCATCACAAAGTGTTCAATGCCAAGCAAAAATGAGGATCCTTCTAAACCAAAAAAGACCCATAGTGTCCCCATTGATAAAAAACACTAAACAATCAGAATGTGTACATTAATTGAATGAAAAATACCTAGGAAAATTTACAATTACAATACAAAGGAAATTATATACTGACAAAACAACAAAAGCATCCATCTTACTCAACAATCATCAAACCCCACATTCATTAAATAAACCAAAACACCCATGATGAGCATTAATCAACCATGAGCACTCCTGATGTCGATGGCTTGAGAAGGTTCACTTTATCTTTATTTTGGTTACAAGGTTGGACTATAGATATGAAAAAGTCCACTTGCTCTCACAAAAAGGTATCTCTCATGTCCATGAGGTGTGCTGGCTAGGGTGTGATTTAAAAAAAATAAAAACCCAAACATCTGACATGGTCTATATTAATGAAACTCCTCAACTACCACACCATTCACATTAATCACACTCTAAAAATTATCTAACTAAATAAAGAATCAAAACAAACAGGGCGTTGATTGGATAGTGTGTTGATATTAGGGTGGCACAATTGCAATAGCCACCCAGGTTCCAACACTGGTGTCAAATCTTTGAGCAGATCAAAGAGGAAGAAGGAATATGAAAAGAAATTTAAAACCACAAATATAAAACACTTCAATGATCAACATAAAAAAATTGAATGCTTTGAGTATCCTCTGTTTTAGAGGAAAGCCTCAAAATTTTTATTGCAGTCTTAAATAAAATACATGGAAGCTTCCAAAATAATATTACAAAGGTAAACTTAACATATAAGAGACTTCTCAAGCGTCACATGTCTCTCCAAATCTAACTGAAAGAATCCAACCTACAATGATACTTAGGAATTTGCATACAACTTCTAAACTGTCCAATGACATGGACAAAATCTCTAGAAAACTTTTGCATGCAAAGCATGTTTTATTTGAGGAAAAAATCATGCTCAGCTAAGTGTAAAGTTTACTCATCTTATTAGAAAATTTGCATATTCCATGTTGATTGTATTATTTGCTCAACATCTTGACTAGCAGTTCTAAACCTATAACTAAAAGCTAACAAAATACGCATGTGGAGACACATGCAACATGGCAATGAAGTGAAGATAAATGGCAGTTAAAAATAGTTTTGGAATCCATTCTTGGTTGCATGATCTCCTCATTTACATTGCAACATCGGTGTCTTCTACACCCTGTTGGGTCTGTGCATTCTTGTGGGCTATATGCACCTGATGAGATGCACTGAGTTTGTTGGCATGGACCACATGATCGATGTTGAATGGAGCCCCTCTTGTGCTCCATTGAATCCTAGGGACCATAGTTTGTCTCAAATTCATTGTTCAATAAAAACCAAGACCTTCATTACTTGATTTTGAGCTTGTAAGGCTTAGGGCTCTACCACCCCATTAACAATGGCAATCGCTAAGCTCCCTATAAACTGCATTAAGGGAAAAAAATGTCAAATGTTTTATTTCAGAATTGCAAAAACATAATGATTTGTTGATCATCAAGAAAAGATGTTGAACAAATGCTGAAAATTTCCAAAAATCTGAAAATCTATTGTGTTTTCTATTTTTTGAAATTTAGGCAACAATGCATTTTGTAGAGAATTTAATGCACAATTAACAACATTCCACTTAAAAAATAATAGAATTAACATGAAATTGTAAAATAAAGCATAAATCAACACAAGTGGTGTTTATTTTGGGGTGGAAGCGCTAAGGGGTAGGTTTCACCCACCAACCAATCCATCACAATGGGTAGTATTAGAGGATAATATGCAAACCTCTATAGGGTTAGTAATAAGGATAGTGGCTATAAAGGCGAAACAAGAGACATACCAGAACATGAGAATCCCTAGCACTTCATTTGGAATCAATGGCAAAGATAGAGAAAACAACGTAAATGAGCACAAAGTTGCCTACAACAGATAACCCACCTGGACACATCAGATTCAGGCTGCTTTGAAAACTATGCTATCATTTTATTCTATAGTTTATACTATAGTATACAATAATTTTTTTTATTAAAATGATTTTCTCTTTGACTTTTGCAATTTTATGATTGGCTATTGAAAATTTTTCTAGAAGTTTAATTCTTTTTAATTTACAAATTTAAAATTTTGATTTGCCTGACCAATCAAAAAGGAGCATAATTTTTTATTTTATTAGTGTCTAATGTTTTATAGGTTAAATGAAAAGTGTTTTGTCTGCTCATTGAAGAAGTTTCTGGAAGCCTTCGGTGAAGCATTGTTATAAATTGATTTAGATCAAAAAATTACTATCAGAATCCATATTTTGCATACATGTTTACGAGGGCAGTGTTTGGGCTTAACTTTCTCAGTGGTTTGGATCCAAATATTGTGCAAGAGATAGGGGATTTGAATCCGTTGTGTCTAGGTGGCTTACACATTGTGGACACCTTTGTGCTTGTTTATGTTGTTTTCTCTACCACTGATGCCAAACAAAGTGTCAGGGATTCTCATGTTTTGGTAAGTCACTTCACTTCTACAAATTTCTACAGAGACTCTGATGCCATCAACACCATCGATAAAAAAACATGGAAGGCCTTTGTATTTTTTCATATTTTGTGCTTTGTTTGTTTCATTTTTGCATTCAGGGTTTTAATTGTGCCGCTTTTAGATTGGAAAACAATGTTAAATGCATGGAAATGAAAAATAAATTTTTTCCATAGATGTCATCTATGGTGGGATGACATTATTTAAACCCATATTGCAACCAATATCTTAACAGAGAAGACTGGTCTATATTATTTATCATTCTACCCTGCATTTTTTATGTTCTTGGTGTGTTTTTTCACTATTAAATATCATTGAATTAAATTATCCACTGCTATCAACCAATCTATTGGATGCACCAGAATAGTTGAGGAACTTCCAGGTGAAGATTCTCCTTCATGCTATCAAGGTTGCATTCTTGGATAGCATTATCTACTCACAACAACAACTCATAATTATAAATGGTTTTTCTTTTAATTTTTTCAATATTAAGCATGTTGTTATTTGATTTTTCATTTGAAACAATTTCATTAATCTTCAACTTTGCAGAAGACAAACTACTGGGTTGTTGGAGGAGTTCAATATGTTGTTAAGAGTATAAACAATTTGATTTTTCATTTGAAACAATTCCATTAATCTTCAACTTTGCAGAAGACAAACTACTGGGTTGTTGGAGGAGTTCATTGATGTTTTTTTTTTACAATTTAAAGCACCATTGTTGTTGATTTCATAATCTACTACTGTATTTTATCACTCTATATACTGATATTGAAGATGGGTAAGCACCTCTCCTAAATCCAACTGAAATCCTTATCAAGTTCCTAAATCTGTTGTTATGAGAATGTTTGATTTTCTAAAAAAAGAGTAGGAAAAGTGTCGAACATTGTCATGGTTAGTTGAAAAAAGAGGAAAGAAGCATATTGACCATTTTTATGGTGAGCCGGAGAAAAGCATAAATAGCTCCATTTATTTCATTTGGAGAGTGTGTTCTTCTTCTTCTGTCAATATTTTGTTTTGTTTTCTTGTCTTTCATCTCTGTTGTATTCTCTTTCAATGTCTTTTATGTAGAAACTAAACAATACAAAAATATTCACATATACAATTGCTACAACAAAGAAATGAGATTTTATTTATTAATATATATAACAAATTACAATGCCTCTATTTATAGAGTTAATGAAGACCCAAGAGACCAAATACAAATCTATTACATCAATCTAACACATTGAAATGTGGACAGCTGACTAGGATCGTACATGATAGATCTACCGATCTTTTTAGGAGCATGTGAAACATAGTCTTTATTCAATATGAGAAACACAGAGATGTGGCACAACTGCCCTCCTTATTATTAGTGTCTATATTAGTGTATGTAGACGACACATCAAACAAATATAACTGCATGTAGACATATATGAAATGTGAGGAGATTATACTCAGTCAAAACAGTCTTCAAAACAAACACAATAGTTCTATTATAACTGTTTGTTCACGTAGAGAGGGAGAAATTAAATCCATCCAACATTTTATTACAATTTTTTGTTTCCTTTAGATTTTTTATGTTTTCTGGTAAAGGATTTGTGTTGGTAAAGGATTTGTGCTGGTAAAGGATTTGTGCTGGTGTTCATTTGTGATAAAAAAAAATTTGGTTTTTCTATTTCACATAAGAAGAGGTGGAACAGAGGAAGTGGTAAAGTGAATGGAAGAGGCAGAGAAAAAGGAAGGACAAAAGTTGATTCATCTCCAATAACAGGGACCTACCATTCAAAGGAGATCTAGTAAAGAGAAATATGATGCAAATCGATGTACTCAATATTTTAAGATTTGAATGAAGGCTTCTGACTTCTTGGGTACCCACAATGTACTCCATAAATTGATGAGATTCTGAGTTATTGAAGCAACAACAGATGTGCAATGTAATGGCTATTGAAAGTTTCTAAAACATTCTCAAAGATTTATTTTGTGTAATTGCATTTCTTGCAAATGATGTTCATTGAGAAAGTAAAGAAATAATGGATATAGGAATAAAGCTTAAGGATTGATGTCTAAGAACACTTTCAGCTTCATCCACCATGTTTCAAACATAGAACAAATCTTCAGCTGCTATGCTCTTAACATAGAACAAATCTATTTTCCATTTTTTTAGCAAGAGGGAGGGACTCAAGCTCCATCAGAGCTCTTGTTCATTATTAGTTTATGATTAAAAGTTATTAGATTATTTTTATTTATATTATATATTAAAAATAGTCAATCAATTTTATTATCTATAATTTGAAATATAATTACGCCAAGAGGCATATCTATACAATGGGAGCACAAATGGGAATACCAGTGCGAGAATATGCCAAAAAAGATTCCTTGTCAAGAAAAATTATTAGATTAAATAAATAAATTATAAAATTATTAATAGCTTGCCGAAATAATAGCTAGCCAAAATAATAGGACCCGAAAAAATAGGGGTGCCGCATGGATGAACAATAAGTTAAAAAAATTTAAAAATATAAAAAATTTAAAGTTTTTTATATTTTTTTTTAGAATTTGGAGAGGCAAAGGAATTAGAAAAGGTACCTTTTGGAGAATATGAAGAGACTCTCTCATATTATTAAAAGAGTGTTTCCTTATTTCATTTGTAGGAAGCTCAAGAGCAAGCAAACCAATCAAATATCAAGGTGATATTTTCATTTTGTATTTAATAATTTATTTATTTTTATAATTTTAATTTTAGTTTTAGATTTAAATTTAATTTTAGTTTTAGTTTTAGATTTAGAATTAGAATTAGATTTAAATTTAGATTTAGTTTTAGATTTAGTTAGATTTATATTTCTCTTAGATTTAGATTTAGATTTTGATCATTATTTCATTTAATATTTAGATTTAAATTTAAATATGGAGGGTAATGTCACCATATTAGTTTAGATTTAGATTATTTAGATAATTCATTTAGAATGGTTTAAAATGGTGCTTAAATCTTTCTTCTTCCTTAATTAAAATTGGAAAATCTTTAAGATTTAGTTTGAATACTTTAAGATTTAGATTTAGTTTTAGTTTTAGAGTCAGATTTAGATTTATATTTCTTTTAGATCTAGATTTTGATTGTTATTTCATTTAATATTTAGTTTTAAATTTAAATATGGAGGCAATGCTGCCATATTGCTTTAGATTGAGATTATTCATTTGTAATAGTTTAAAATGGTGAAAAAAATTCTTCTTCCTTATTTAAAATTGAAAAATCTTTAAGATTTAGTTTTAATACTTTATTTTATATAGTTTTTAAATTTAACATTTAATTTCTACAATCAAAACTATTAAATTAAATAAATAAGTTACAAAACTATAAATTTAAATAAATCATACATTCCAATAGCAAGGCAGAAAATAATAGCTAGCCGAAATAATATGACTTGAAAAAATAGGGGCGCCACATGGATGAAAAAGTTTAAAACTTAAAAAAATTGGAGTGTTACTAGTGTTTTTTGTGGAATTTGGAGAGGTAAAGGAATTAGAAAAGACACCTTTTGGGGAACATGAAGAGACGCTCTATGATTATAAAACATGTCTCCTCATTTCATTTGTACGAAACTATTTCAAGAGAAAGCAACCAACCAAATATCAAGGTGATATTTTATTTTGTATTTAATAATTTATTTTTTTATATAGTTTTAGTTTTAGTTTTAGATTGAGATTTAGTTTTAGTTTTAGAATTCGATTTCATTTAGTTTTAGTTTTACATTTAGATTTAGTTTGAGTTATTTAGATTTATATTTTATCTTATGTTTTGATTTTGATCATTATTTCATTTAATAGTTAGATTTAAATTTAAATATGGAGGGCAATGTCATCATTTTGGTTTAGATTTAGATTATTCATTTAGAATGGTTTAAAATGGTGAAAAATCTTTCTTCTTCCTTAATTAAAATTGGAAAATCTTTAAGATTTAGTTTTAATACTTTAAGATTTAGATTTACTTTTACTTTTAGAGTTAGATTTAGATTTATCTTTCTCTTAGATTTAGATTTTGATAATTATTTTATTTAATATTTAGATTTAAATTTAAATATGGAGGGAAATGTCGTCATATTGCATTAGATTTAGATTATTTAGATTATTCACTTGCAATGGTTTAAAATGGTGAAAAATATTTCATATTTCTTATTTAAAATTGGAAAATTTTTAAGATTTAGTTTTAATACTTTATTTTATGTAGGTTTTACATTTAACATTTAAATTATACTATTATATTTGGTTTTGAGTGTTTAATGAAAAATATGGAGGGCTATGATGTCATATTATTTAATTTATTAAATTTGATAATTAGTTTCAAAATTCTATATATATTTTTTGCAGAGTATTTACGATTTAATTTATAATTCATTTCTCTAGATCACAGAGAGAAGGGGTTGCATGCTTGCATTTAGAAAATGCGAGGAGGATGTTGACAAAGGTGTTGAGTAAGGCTTTACGCTTGCTTGCATTAGCTTTAATGTTTGTAAATCATCTTCATCTGCTATGTCTACGATTTCACAATCATTCTACAATGTGCAGAACATCCTTTTGGAAGTAGGGAAAACGACGCCAAATAATTTGGTTTAAAATATATCAATGACATTTTCAACAAATCAGTTTTATGAAAATCTTGTAATCATTTCATTTCATTGGAGGCCATATTTTTGAATAAGTGGAGATCTTGGAAATTTTAATGTGACCAATAAACTAGGTTGAGGTGATCATTGTAAAAATAAAATTGTGAGACCAGGGGGTGAGATAAATTCAATCTAATGGATATGATTGAATTCTATATGTTGCCAAAAAGATTATGAAAGATGAGAAAGTCCAGGATTTAAGGGACCATATTGAAAAAATAGTATCTCTATCTATTTGTTGTCTTCACATTCAATTATCAATTTTATGATGTTTCTATTATTTAATTAATTAAGATAATATGATTAGCATAGAAAGGGGAAAATATATCTCTATCATTGTGCAAACAATAAATTTTCTAGAGAAAGACTTCAAATTTAAATATGTGATTATTTTTTGAATTAATGACCTATAAGGAAGAAAGAAAAATGGAACAAGAGGTCTCTTGAAATATTTGTTAGGAATAACAGTCCACAATACAACTGAGAGGGAGGGTGAATCAGTTGTATGACAGATTATTAAACTTTAAACTTTAAGTAGTAGCAATATCAGATCCAATAAACACAATGAATGCCAACACAATAACACAATATTTTGGTCTCGGAGAAACCCCGTTAAAGGTAAAAACTCCGATGAGATTAGCAACCACAAATGATGTACTAAGAGTATAGTTATCCTTTATAGAAGATATAGCCCTATTAGGAGCCTATTGAAACATTACAATACATAGTCCTTGTTAGAGGACAGACCCTGTTAGGAGTCAAGAACAAAAGGGAGAGCTCACTACCCAAGGCTCACTACCCAAAGAAGGTTAAGTCCACCTTCAGAACTCATTGTTTGAAACATAAGTGTATATCAAGAAATACACAATCTTTTGAACTGTTTGGTAGCAACTATCTTTGCTTGATCAACTCTAATGAAGCCCACCAACAAACCTCTGCTCTACATATAACAGACACAAGCTCACAGCTTTCACAACCTCTCTATATCATCTTCTTCTCTTCCATATCTTTTCCAAAGAAAAGACCTTTCATTTATACCTTATTACAATTCTCATGAATAGGTCGGCCCATAAGGCTTTCCTAATTACAAACAATTACATAAACCCTTGCTAAGATACACATAGTATCTAGAACAAGTATACAATGATTACATTGCAACAATTAAGGACCGTCATCCTTAATTCAAGTTCACTATCTATCATATACGCTACATCTTTGTAGTCGGCTTCCAAATAGATCACCTTCCAGAACACATGCCACAACCGATGTCATCCTGCCTTCCATACCTTGCGCAGTTCATAGAACATTCTTCAATGCTCTATCTTTCATCTCTAAAGTTTGCATGCATGAATTCCATATCTCATGTAAGCTATACACAAAACACAGAGACTAACTTTGTCATTTCTCAATGTCACAGTCAATGACCAGTCTTCACCAAAACATCTGTAACTCATCCAATATAAAACATTACATGATGCAATCTTGGATATAAGATCACAATACCCTCCTGAACTCTCATCTATCTTTGCAGCATCTGAAACATCCATACAATGTCCATACATTGTGATAACCTGTCTGATCTCCTCACAGAAACATATGTTGACATCGGTGACAAAACACAAATGACAATAGTATGAGTGCCCATTCAGTAACATAGTGATTAAACATATTAAATGTCTCAATCACCTCCCCATGCATTAACAATATCCAACAATATCACCCTAAAACAAATTGAGACTTTACTCCAATACTAAAACAAGTTAAACACTAACCTTTAAAAACAATTCCAATCCTAACCCCAATCTTAATTGAATTTTAAGTCAAATTAAACTTTATACCTAAATTCTTAGTTGAGGAGAAACCTATTGAATAAATAGAAACAAAAAACCTTGAAAAACTAGATTGAACCCCAACCTTAACTCTATATCATATTATACATTAAGACCCAAGATGAACCTAACCCTAACTAAGATTAAAAAAATGGTCACTTGATAAATTAAACCCTAAACATAACCCTAACCATTATACTAAACCAAATTGAACTATAGCCCTAATTTTAAATCTAGCTAAATCCTAACTTATAAAATATAAATAAAATGACCCTTAAAATCTAACACTCAACTTAACCCTAATCCTAATACCATTAAATTATAACCCTAACTCTAGCTCTAATTGAACTCTAATTCTAACCCTAAGTATAATCATAACTTAACAATAATCAAACCCTTACCGTAATTAATACCTAAGTATAGTTAACTTCAACCCTAACTATAACACAAATATTTTCCTCTAATTGAATGCTAACCCTAACCTAACCTTAACTCTAACCCTAATTGTGCTTCAACCATAACACTAATTTAACTACAACTATATCCCTAATTTAACCCTAACCATAATTTGATCCTAACTATAACCATAGTCTTAACCCTAACCCTAATATTCACCCTAACCAAACCCTAATATGAATCCTAACAAAATCCTAACCTAAATCCTAACCAAGGTGTAATCATAACATTAACCTTAGTCCTAACCTTAATCATAATTCTAATTCTAACCATAATTCTAACTCTCACCCTAATAAAACCCCCAACCCAAACCCTAATCCTAACCATGATATAAACTAGGTAAGTCCTAATCCTAACTATGATATAAACCCTAACCCTAACTATAATCCCAATCCTAATCCTAAACCTAATCCTAATCCTAAACTTAATCCCAATCATAACCCTAATCCTAATCACAATCCTAACCCTAATCCTAAAACTAACCCTAAAACCTCTCCCTAAGTATAATCGTAACCATAATCCTAAATGCTAAACACCGATCCTAACCCTAACCCTAACAAAACCCTAACCCTAACCATAATACCCTAATGGTGAGGGCACCTAGGTAGGGTTGTTTGGTACCTAGTGTTCCTAAATTTTGGCTTGTAGTGGCCTTAGCCAAGCCACTAGTTTAGGGAGAAGCCTATTTGATCTCTCTAAGTGTGCTAGCTAGTGTTTGATCTTGGTGTGTTCTATTTGAGTCCTTGGTGTGTCTTTTGAGCCTGGTTGCAACGGTATTAGCTACCTTTGCTAGGTTGCCTGTCATAGGAAAGTGTTGCTAAAGTTGAACAAATGGCCTCTTTAAATGTTTTAAGAGGATGTGATTGATCTTTAAGACCCTAGATTGATCAGGGTTAAGTTCCCAAGAGGTGTGAGTTAGTGGTTTGCAACTCCACCAAAAGTTGCTATGACAACTTTGAAAGTTGTCATGACAACTTTCAAATTTGTCATGACAATCTTTCTTTCCTAGCTTGTAACTGGCTCTAAAAGATGTATAGCCTGATCCATGGGCCCTAACACTGAGGAGAGGGTATTTAAGTTTTGAAAATCCTAATTCTAAGCATTGGGATGTGAGAAGTATGGAGATCAAGACTGGCATGAGATAGACTATGTGTAACCTTTGACAGTGAATAGATTTTTGTGTTGACAGAACTTCAAAATGGATTGAATAATCCACTATAATGGTTGCATGTGTTTGGTGTTGATGTTTGGGACTCTTAGAATAGTCATTTTGTATTTCCTTGTAGTTTTAGTGCTAGTTTTCATTTCTATTTCCTTTTGGCCTGTCTCGGGTTGGTTTAGATAGTGCTTTGAATAATGGAGTGCTAGAACACTCTCCCACTGTACAATTTGTACAGGTCCTTGGGATCTATGTCTAGACTCCTTGTAACATATGTTGTGCAAAGGAGGGTCCCTAAAAATCTCAGGAGCTAATTTTAAACTGATGCCCTAGGCAAGCAATCAGTGTTTGGTTAGGGGTCAGTGTGTTGTTGCAGAGCAAATGGATTGATTGAAAGTGTTCAAAGCTTCAATCAAATGATGTGGAGAGGAGGTCAGATACATTATCAAACATCTCCAACACTGAGAAAGCTCAGGGTATTTTGGATGCAATGAAAAACATTAAGACCTTCCAAAAGGGTACTCAAATCTATGATTAGTTGGGTGTCTTGTTTTCATAAGTTGGGAGTTATTAGGGAGAACAGGTCAATTAGGCCTTCAAATCCTTGTAGCCTTTTTAGGCCAAACAACAAGCTAATCCTATTAGTGACAGGATTGTTTTTTATCATGATGAGGTTATGGGTGGATTGAAACCATTTTTGGATTATAAAACATCCTCCTTTCCACTTGAGGATGAGTATAGGTTTCATTTCTATGTCATGTAGGGATGATCAATGCTAGTAGTGAACATAGAAGTTCTTAGGGTAGTAAACTTATATCAAATTTTGGTGTCACAGACTGAATGAGAATAGGAGTTTGAGAATTCTTAGAGGGGAACTAGGATAGTACCCTAAAGGCTAGGATTTTAGCCTCATTGATTCTAGGAGAGCCTAGGACAAAGCTTAAGCAAGGTCTATGTTACATCAGATTGGTATCAGAGCATGGTTAAAGGTTTGGTGGATAGTGCATGTCTCTATATACTGGTGAATCAATAGGGGAGAACACTATGGTCACTAATGCAGAGCTAGCTAGAGAGGTAGAAGAACAAAAGGAGAGAAATAGACTCCTTGAGGATGCTATGGATGAGATGAGGATCAAGCTACAAGAAGTGGTTGATCAAAGGACACAAAAAATAAACAGGGGTGAGCTGAAACCAGTGATAGGGGAAAGAAAACTATTTATTTAGATGACATCATACCTAAACTAGACCCCTTAACTAGTGAAGAACCCTTCTTAAAGGCCATCAAGGCTTTGAATGCAAAGGCTTTTGAGGGACTGCCACTTTTTAGTGGGAAAATGGACATTGACACAGTCATGGAGTGGATTAAATGAATGGAAAATCATTTTGAATGCGAGGGTGTGACAAAGGCCCAAAAGATTAAGGTTACCAAATCTAGATTGAGAGGAGCAGCCTTGACATGGTGGAAATATCTACAATATGAGAGGGTCAGCATGGGTAAGTTACCTATAGAAAATTGGAAAGCCATGGTGAATAAGGTAAAGGAAAATTATTTTCCAGAAGACTGTGAAGTTCAACTTCATAAAAAGAGACAAGGATTGAAGCAAAATGACCTAGATGTGGCCTATTATATAGAGGAGTTTCAAAAGCTATGCCTTAGGTCCAAGATCCAAGAAGAAGAATCCATTAAGGTGGCTAGATATCTAAGTGGTCTAAAATGGAACATCCAGGAGGAGATAAGTTTATATGGACTCCTACCACAGCCCAAAACTGTCATCAGCTAGCTACCGAAGTTGAAGAGAGAAACAAAAAGAAGGGAGACTCCAATAACAGGGGTAGAGGCAGAGGTAGAGACCAAGTGAGTCACATAGGTGGTTACCAAGGTAGGGGTAATGAGAAAAGGAACCAAGGAGAATCCAAGTTGACTGAGCATAGTAGTGAGATTAATCTAAGAGGGGGCCATTCTAGAAGTAGAGGTACACAAGGAGGTCCAAATAGAGGAAGAGGTATAGGTAGGAGCAATTCTTATTTTGCAAGTATAAAATGTTACAACTATGGACAATTGGGTCACTTAGCTTATAGATGCCCTAATAAGCCTTCTTCATCAAACAATGGGAAAATAGTTGCCTATGCCCATGAGGAAACAACAAGTAGCAAAACACCTGAGGTGGACCATATTGAATCAGAAATGGGAGAAATTCTGATGTTTAAGAGGGTGTTGATAAGACAACCGGTTAAGGATGAGCCCAAACATAGGAGAGCATTGTTCAGGATGAGGTGTAAAATTCTTAGTAAGGTCTGCAAGGTGATTGTGGATTTAGGTTCCACTAACAATATCATAACAGAGGAGACTGTGAACAAGCTGAAACTAGAAAGGATCCCTCATGTCAACCCATACAAGGTGACATGGCTAAATAAAGGGCAGAGTGTATTGGTGAATGAAAAGATTGGGTGGAGTTCTCTATTTTAGGGTATAAAGATAAGCTACTTTGTGATATGTTGCCCATGGATGCATGCCACTTGCTATTAGCCAGGCTTTGGAAATTTGATAGGAGTGCAGTGTATGATGGCAAGGAGAACTCCATATCCTTCAAAAAGGATAACAAAACTTTCAAAATTTAGTCCTTATTGGAAGAGGATGAATCTCAGTCCAAGACCCCAAGCATATTAATGAGTAGAAAAAGGGAGTTCATCAAAGCTCTCAAGGAAAAAGAGAGTGATGAGTATGCTATTTTACTCAAGCCCAAGGAGGAGGAGAAAGCTAAAACAAAGCCATTGCCACTAGCCATTCAAGAATTGTTGGAAAAGTACAAGGAGATAGTTAGTGATGGTACCCCCGCAACCTTACCTCCTAGAAGGGTAATAAGTCATCAAATAGACTTTGTACTAGGTGCATCATTGCCTAATAAGGCATCCTACAAGCTCACTCTAGAACAAAACTTGGAAGTGGCTGAAAAAGTACAAGAATTATTGGATCAAGGGCTGATTAGGAAGAGCATAAGCTCATGTGCAGTCCCGGTTGTAATGGCATCCAAGAAAGGTGGTAAGTGGAGGCTTTGTATAGATTCAAGAGCCATAAACAATATTACAATCCAGTATAGGTTTCCAATACCTAGAATTAAAGATTTAATGGATTGTCTTGGAGGGGAAATGTATTTCACCAAACTGGACCTTAAAAGTGGATACCATCAGATTAGAATCAAGGATCACGATGAGTGGATGATAGTCTTTAAGACCACTGATGGGTTGTATGAGTGGAGAGTTATGCCATTTGGCCTCTCAAATGCACCTAGCACATTCATGAGGCTCATGAATGAAGTGCTTAAGGGCTTCACAGGTATATTTATGGTAGTGTATCTAGATGATATACTCATATTCAGTAAGACAACAGTAGAGTATTTGAAACATGTGGAGATGGTCCTAAAGAGATTGCAAGAGGAGAAGCTCTCCATAAATCTTAAAAAGTGTGAGTTCTTCAAACATGATCTTGTTTATTTGGGGTTTGTAGTATCATATGGATCACTAAAAATGGATCCAAGTAAGGTGGAAGCTATCTTGAGCTTTCCTACACCAACAACAGCAACAAAGGTGAGGAGCTTTCATGGTTTGGCTCAATTTTACAGGAATTTTTATAAAGCAATTTAGTGGTATTTGTGCACCAATGGTGGATACCATTAAAGGAGGTCTCAAGAACAAGTTCAAATGGACTCCTACAATAGATCAAGTATTCAAAAGGCTAAAGGAACAAGTAGCAACATAGCCTATCCTTAGGCTACCTAGTTTTGACAAGCTTTTCACCATAGAGTGTGATGCTAGTGGATTGGCAGTAGGGGGTGTGTTAAGCCAAGAAGGTAGACCAATGGCCTTCTTTAGTGAGAAACTAAATGAAGCTAAGAAGAAATACTCTTCTTATGACTTGGAGTTGTATGCCTTAGTACAATCATTGAGAAAATGGAGGTGCTACTTGTTGCCAAAGGAGTTTGGGGTATTTATAGACAATCAGGCCCTTAGCTACATAAATACACAAGAGAAGTTGAGCAATAGACACCTAAAGTGGATGGAGTATCTTCAAGCATTCACTTTCACAATCAATCATAAGAAAGGGTAGCTAAACAAGGTTGTAGATGCACTTAGTAGAAGGCTGCTAACCATTCAAGAAGTGCAGCTAAGTAGCATTGGAATAGAGATTTTCAAAGACCTCTACAAAGATGATGAATATTTTAGTGAAGCCTACAAGGTATGCTCTGATTTTCAGAATCATTTCCATAGTAAGTTTTCTGATTTTACCTTGTAAAGTGGTTTGTTTTTTAGGGGAAATCAGTTGTGTGTGCCCAAGGGATCCATAAGGGAAAACCTCATATAGGAGAAGCATAATGGCAGCTTGAGTGGTCATTTTGGGGTTAACAAAACCATAGATCTTGTGCAAAGATTCTATCATTGGCCCAAGTTGGTTAGAGATTTCACCAAATATGTGGAGTAATGTGTAGTATGCATAAAGGAAAAGGGAGGATCTAGTAATGCAGGTTTATACCAACCTCTACCAGTGCCAAACAGACCATGGGAGTGTGTGAGCATGGATTTCATTATGGTCTTACCAAAGACTAAGCATGGTCATGATAGCATTTATGTTACGGTAGACAGATTTAGTAAGATGGGACACTTCATACCTTGCAGGACTACACATGATGCTAGTTGCTTATTTGTTCTTTAAAGAGATTGTAAGGATCCATGGACTACCTCTCAATATTGTTTCAGATAGGGATGTTAAGTTCATGAGTCACTTTTGGAAAACATTGTGGAGTAGATTGGGTACCAATCTCTCATTTGGATCAGCCTACCACCCTCAGACTGATGGCCAAACTGAGGTGGTTAACATAGTATTGGGAAATTTTTTGAGGTTTCTAACTAAATAATATGGGCAGACATGAGATGTGGTTCTTCCCCAAGCAGAGTATGCATACAATGATAGTATGAAAAGGACTACAGATAAGAGTCCCTTTGAGGTTGTTTATGGGATGCACCCAAGAGGTGTATGTCAACTTAGAGACCTTGGAGCCATGGAATACAGGATTGGTCATGCTGAATACTTCACTCAAACAATGAAAGAGATCCAAGAACAAGTTAGGAATAACATCCTAGACTCAACTCAAAAGTTGAAGGCCAAGATTGATGAGAAGAGAAAGAATATTCAATTTGAGGTAGGTGACAGTGTTATGGTTCATCTAAACAAATCAAGGTTTCATAAGGGTATGTCTACTAAGCTGTAGATGAAGAGGATTGGTCCTTGCAAAGTCTTAGCCAAGTATGGGGCCAATGCCTACAAACTAGATCTGCCTAGTGGACTGCATATCTCCTCGGTCTTTAATGTATCTGATCTGATCAAGTAAAAAGGTCCTCTCACTGAGTTGGATACCAATGTTGTTGACATGTGTGCTGATGTAGAACATTAGGCCTTGCCTCCCAAATCCAAACTTGAGGCAGCCAAGGTCTTAGACTCAAGAATCAAGAAGAATACTTGGCATAAGGTGTAGATGGAACACCTTATTCAATGGAAGAACATGCCTGAATTTGAGGCTACTTGGGTGGAGGCAGCAGAATTCAAGAAGCTGGGCATCTTAGAGGATCTACTAGTCACATGAGTGACTTAAGCTCTTTGTTTGTGGGGGAGTATGGTGAGGGCACCTAGGTAGGGCTGTTTGGTATCTCTAAGTGTGCTAGCTAGTTTTTGGTCTTGTTGTGTTCTATTTGAGTCCTTGGTGTGTCTTTTGAGCCTGGTTGCAACAGTATTAGCTAACTTTGCTAGGTTGACTGTCATAGGAAAGTGTTGCTAAAGTTGAACAAATGGCCTCTTTAAATGTTTTAAGAGGATGTGAATGGTCTTTAATACCCTAGATTGATTAGGGTTAAGTGCCTAAGAGGTGTGAGTTGGTGGTTTGCAACTCCACCAAAAGTTGCTATGACAACTTTGAAAGTTGTCATGACAATCTTTCTTTCCTAGCTTGTAATCGGCTATAAAAGATGTATAGCCAGATCCATGGGCCCTAACACCAAGGAGAGGGGTATTTAATTTTTGAAAACCATAATTCTAAGCATTAGGATGTGAGAAGTACGGAGATCAATACTAGTACAAGATAGACTGTGTAACCTTTGACAGTGAATAGATTTTTGTGTTGACAGAGCTTCAAAATCAATTGAATAATCCACTGTAATGGTTTCATGTGTTTTGTGTTGATGTATTGGGATTCTTAGAACAATCATTTTGTATTTCCTTTTAGTTTTAGTGCTAGTTTTCATTTCTATTTCCTTTTGGCCTGTCTTGGGTTGGTTCAGACAATGCTTTGAATAATGGAGTGCTAGAACACTCTCCAACCATACAATCTGTACAGGTCCTTGGGATTTGTGTCTAGACTCCTTGTAACATATGTTGTGCAAAGGAGGGGCCCTAAAAAGCTCAGGAGCTAATTTTAAACTGATGCCCTAGGCAAGCAATCAGTGTTTGGTTAAGGGTCAGTGTGCTGTTGCAGAGCAGATGGAGTGATTGAAAGCGTTCAAAGCTTCGATCAAATGATGTGGAGAGGAGGTTAGATACATTATCAAACTAAATAGATTTAAAATGGATTCAACTCTATTCAAATGGAAAGGGGGAAATATGAGATCTATTCTCAAACCCAAATTCCCAAAGAAGATATACAATTTGATCAACCAAGAGGTTAATACACAATCGAATCAATTTATGAAGAATATGGAAGAGAGAGAGAGAGAGAGTAAATCCAATATTTCCCTATAAAGGAAATTATGCTTGAAATATGGAATAATTGAAATACAAATACTAACCTCAAATTAGGGCAGATCTGGAAAATGTCAAATTCTGATGTCTGTGTATACTTTCGAACAATTCTGCAACCTGTTCCAAACTAGAAATGCCGAGACAGTGAAAACCCAAAAATCTTTCTCCAAGATGAGCTTAGGTCAAGTTTGACCCTCATAAAAGGTCAAATACTACATTCTTTATTTTAAGTCCAATTCTGATTCTGTTCGCAGATCTAGGAAGTTTGTCGAAAAGGGTATCCAAATTCGCTCTCAGATCTACAATTTCGCACTTATACCTACAAGAAAATGGGGGTTTTTGTTGTATGGGGGGTTTGCCTTGGTCAAACCCCAATTTAGGAATTAACCTTGAAATTGAATTGAAATATATTGTGCATAAACAAAGTAATTGAAACAAATCACCTCGCTTATGTTGAAGTCCTTGTAGAGGATTCAAATCCTCAAATCCACAAGTAGGAATGCTTCAATGGATGCAGAATGAATGTAGGATGTCTCCAATCAATGGTATTTGATCTTCAACACCAATCTTAACATGATCTTTTCATATGGGAAGGCTTGGATGAATGGAGAAAGATGGATCTTCAAGCGGGATCCAAAGAGATTGAATCCTTCAATGGCTAACAATGGATCTCCTTGATGGATAGATGCTTGAACACTTGAATGCTTGAAGGCTTGCTTGCACTTGAGAGCTTGAGAGCTTGCAATTTCTTGAGTGTGGATGAATGATGGATGTTGGATTAATCACCTTGCTTGAGAGTGCTTGAGCATGAAAACTTGATTTCTATGAGATGTTCTCACAAAACTTGATGGAGAAAATGAGAGAGGAAGGCCTCTTATTATAGTGAACTAGGGCACAATCCTCTAAAGGGGCCACCTTGGAGAATTAAATCCCAATTAGGTCCTAACATTTAGAAAATATAACTAGATTAAATGCAATTAGAGGATTTACCATCCTAAAACCTGAAATGGCCAGCCCGGAGGCAGGAAAACAAATATCCCGAAAGCTCGATGCCCGAAAATCAAGGATTCTAAAAATTTGAATGAGGGGGGAAAAATCAAGGTTGGAACTAACCTAGTCAGGTTTGACCTTGATCCTGACCTAGTCAGGATCAACCTCGAATTTGACCCTGGGCCCATATTCAGTCAGAACCAGGTCAGGAGGTCCCAGGGATGCCCAGAAACCTAGAAATGATATCAAAATAGGAAAGAATGCCATGGATAGACATAAAATCCTATGATTACTGTGATGAAGGCTAGGAGGACCTATTTCTAAATCCTACCTAGAAAATAGAGCCATGAAAGAGGGAAATTAAGGAGAATCCTCGGGATCCTAACCCTAATTTCACCTAGAATGAAGAAATCAAGTGCAAGAAAGAAGTGGAAAGTAGGGAGAAAGCCAAATACATGCAAAGACCCAATCAAGGTGCTTAACATGACCCCAAACCACTTACTTGAAGGTCTAAATGCTCTTATCATGGAAGTGCTTCCATTTTAAGACAATACATTAAGCCCCCACTTTAGCAAGAGTATGAACTTGATGCAAACTCTTGGTGAAGGAGATCAGAATGAAAATATAATCTTGTCATAATCCAAGGGACAAAGAGAAACCTTAAGTCCCTAGGGACTCAAGTCTTCATCAACTCCTAGATCACAATAAGAGAAACATCTCTAGAGAGAGAAAGAAGGTGTGATTACCTCGCCCAATGAGAACTTATGTCCCATTGTGAACCACACAGAAAAATGGCGCAATTGGAAAGATGGAATTGAACTACCTAGTAAATGTGGCTACTCACTAGTCAACCCATCAAGGATTCATCCTTACAAATATTCTATTCCATAAGAATAAAACAAAAAAAAACAAAAGAGATCCAGTCTTAAGGACACTTCCGACCTTAAGGGATCAAAATATATGTGTATTTGAAACTGGAGGGATCAAGAGATCCTAAAATATAAATCCATGCTTTAAGGATTAATTACTAATCCAAAAAGGGAAAAAGTATCTTGAAAAATATGTGTGTATTGGAAAGTGCGTGTGTGCAATAGGTGAGCAGAGCGTATGCCCCCAAGTTAAAGTCATTACTGACACTTTAACAGGAGCAATGGCTTTAATGGAAACATAAACAACTCCACTGATTACGTTTCCACGTCGAGATGCCCCCAGACGAAGACAAATCAAGGGAAATATCACAAAAACATACATAGAACATAGAAGGGATCTACTTACTGTGGGGTCAGTATGATCATAAGATAATATATATATGATATTATTGCAAATGAATTGACATCATTCCCCAAAGAAAGTATAACTACAATCACAAAGGAGGAGAGATCACATAAGATATATGAAGAAGAATCTTTTCGAACCATGACTTGGAGACCAGAAAGAATTAGTGCTACCATATTGCGAATCCAATCATATTACACAAGGAAACATTTACGAACAATAGCACAATTACAACATAACATTGAACAATGCATAGAAGAATAGAAATACATATAGAATAATTTGAACAAGAGTTTGGATTCCTTCATCACTTTTCACCAACTGAGTAACAAGGATCATATAAAAGAATCTAACAACATTGAGCAAACACATTATGGGAGAAGCATAGTACAGTAGGCAAACACACAACAAAGCTACCACTAAGGACAAGCTGATCAAGCGTGCCACCTACTCTCCCCATCTCGTTGTATATCATTTAGGGAAGGTGGGTAACTCACAAGAGAGACTATATCCAACACAGTAGGACTGATAGCCAGTTCCAAACAAGGATCCTCTTGAGAATCACAATGTTCAACACTAGGTGTAAGAGTTAATTGTGATGAAAGCATATTAGGTAGATTAATGTCAATGTCAATAGTCTCATATTCATCATTAACATTATCAGTATCATCAAGAGTATCTTCTGCATCCAAATTAATAAAAATAGGATCTAAGATACGAATAGAATCATCATAATCATGCATGTGAACATCATTTTTAGTAACAATATGTTCTACCACATTATGCATAGGTTTATCCATAGAAGGTAGAGATCGTTGAGCTTTAGCATGAGCACGATGCTTTTTATGACGTTCATTAGCAGATCAGTTTCATTTTGATTTATTTGAAATAGGTTGAGAACTAGGAGGAACAATCATAGGATCCTTCATAGGTTCTTTAGGAAGATCAACAGGATTATTATCCATAGGAGAAACAATCACGAGATCTTTGATAGATTTGGTATAAGGAACTTGATTAACAAAACTAGAAACCATAGTTAAAGGAGGCATCGAGGGTGTAGGTAAAAGACCATGATTAAGATCCCTAGGAGGTGAGCTTAATTCACGAATTTTATGATGTTTATAAGCTTGATATGATCGAAAAAGATTATCAGGTCGAGGAGAACATGAATTAGGTAATGAAGGCTAAAAGAAATCAAGAGCAGCACAATCTCTAGGCTTGGAAGGTTGATATAGACTATGATTAATCATCTTCACTTCTTCATCATGAATGAACTTAAGACACTTATGGATAGGTGAAGCAACAACATGCATGGCAGTCAACCAAGGCAAACCTAGCTTAACTTGAAATTGATCAGAAGTAGGAACCACAACAAAGGTAGTGTTCGCAACTTTTCCACAAAGTTCAACCGGTAAAGTAATAGAACCAAATGATGGATAAAGAAAACCATTACAAGTTTGAATCCACACATCCAATGTATCATAAAAGTCATGTTGTAAGCTTTTCATAAAAAGATTTTCTTCAGTGATAAAATTAACTAAGGATGTAGGATCAACAAGACAACCACGAGTAGGTTTCTGAGAAATCCTAGTAGAAATGTAAAGGGGACCATCAAGAGCTTTAATAGTCTCAGAGTCATCAAAGGTAATCAAAAGTTCCTGAGGTCCTTTATTCTTAAATTGTTGTCGAGGTTTAGGTTGAGTTTTCATTTTAGGTTTAGGTTTTGGTTGAGGTTGAGATTGAACTTGAGGTTGAATCTAAGGTGGAGATACAGACTGATCAACATGCTCCACTTGATTAACAACATGATTGAGATCATCCATCTTTGAATCATACATAATTTCCATAGCAGATGGTTGAGCAATAGTATTAGTATCATGCATAGGTAAAGGGGTCGTATAGATTTGAAGGTTCTGATTAGGAGGCGAGAGAGATTTATTCCCACTACTATCTAGATTATCAATAGATAAAGCCTTAGAATCAATTAGATTTTGAACCTTATGTTTTAAAGAATAACATTTCTTAGTATCATGACCATTCTAACAATGATATTAACAAAAAGCATTTTGATCAAAATATTTAGATGCAATTGTAGTAGGTAAAAGAGGTCGAATAGGAGGTAAAGTAATCATATTAGCAGCTAACAACCTATTCATAATAGCATGTAAAGATTCAGAAAGAGGAGTAAACATACGATTTAATCGAAAAGCAGTGGATGCAAAAGTGGCATTATGAGATGCAACAACAACTTGATCAGCAACTGCATTCACTTGTTTGTTTATCTTAACATAATTGTTGAATTTTTTAAACTTGTTTGGATTAGGAGCAGCATCACTCTTATCAACTGGAACAGGAGCCATTGGAGTGTTTCTCTCAAATTGACTCACTTGTAATTGATAATGATGAAGCGCTGCACAAAGTTGTTGAAAAGAGGTAAATTCAGTAAGCAGAATCTTATCTCTAATATCCTTTTGCAAATTTGAAATAAACATACGTTGAATATCAATATCAGGAACAAGATAGGAAATTTGAGCATGCAAATGCTTAAATCTACCAATAAATTCAGTCAATTTTTTCTTAGCACTTTGTTTACAATGCATTAAATCGGTCAAAGACACTTGCGAGCCAATATTATTTTGAAATTGTTGAATAAAGGCATTAGCAAGTTGTGGAAAGGAATCAAGAGAATAAGGAGGCAAGGAACAATACCATTGTAAGGCCTTGTCACGGAAGGTTCTAGCAAATAGTTTGGCTAAAATCCTATGGTCATGAGCATAATCACTACAAAGGATTTGGAATGTTTTAACATGATGAATAGGATCTCCTTTTCCTTTATAATTCTCAAGACGAGGCATCTCACCTTGCTAAGGAGCAGGAGTACGAATGATGTCTCAGGACAAGGGACTTCCCATGTCACATGTAGGAATAATAAACTTGTTTTGAGTTAAGGAAGCAACTTGTTGTTGTAAGGATGATACAGTTTGAGCCAAACTAATGATAGTTGAATCATTAGAAGAAATAGGAGGAGTGGCAACATTAGACACACTAGGTAAAGTGTAAGAAGCTGCAGGAATAGAAGACACAACTGGAGGAACACTAGGAACTACAGTTGGAAGTGGATTGGAATAAGTGAAAGGAACATTATGATATGAAGGTTGTGATGTAGGAAGGGACATAGGAGGAACACTCATACGAACAGAGGGAACCGTCACAGTCACCAAAGAAGGAGTATAGATAGAAATACTAGGTAAAGGTTTAGAAGGAGGTTCAACACTAGTCATAGGAGGAATCAACCCTAAATCTTGAGCTTCTTGAACTAAAGGTTTAAAATTTGAATGCACAAGGTGAGTAATACCATGCAAGAGGTTAACACCTTGATCAGTATCACAGAGAACTTTCTTAAGAGCTTCTATAGCTTGAATGGAATCTTGATTATGGTTCTCTTGAATAAGCCAATCACCCATTTTATCAAGTTTAGTGGAAAGTTTTTGGACTTGTTCAGGAGGAACTCTTAAAGCGTCATCCTCATCATGAGATGAGTGAGAAGAGTTTTTCTCCATAGTGGGATTGGAATCATGAAGAATCAAGTTATCATCCAGGATCCTAAGGAAAGGAGAAGAAGATTCAAGATCAAACGCACCCATGAGCCTACGACTTCGTCTAACCAAAATGTTATAAGTAGGACTAGTGGTAGTAAAGCTCATAAACCAATGTAATGAAAATGAACTAAACTAAGAACACATAAAGCATGAATATGAAGTCTAATTAGCATGCAAGATCTAACACAAAGGAAAAATCTAATACTAACAAGATAAAAGGAAAGCACAATAAGGCATCCAATTCCACAAAAGAAAAGAGAGTAAGTATGTCGGGTTCACCAAAATGAATAGAGTTAAAATGGATTGAACTCTATTCAAATGGAAAGGGGAAAATATGAGATCTATTCTCAAACCCAAATTCCCAAAGAAGAGATCCAATTTGATCAACCAAGAGGTTAATACACAATCGAATCAATTTATGAAGAATATGGAAGAGAGAGAGTAAATCCAATATTTCCCTATAAAGGAAATTATGCTTGAAATATGGAATAATTGAAATACAAATACTAACCTCAAATTAGGGCAAATTTGGAAAATGTCAAATTATGATGTCTGTGTATACTTTCGGGCAATTCTGCAACCTGCTTCGGACTGGAAATGTCGAGACAAAGAAAACCCATAAATCTTTCTCCAAGATGAGCTCAGGTCGGGTTTGACCCTCATAAAAGGTCAAATACTACATTATTTATTTGAAGTTTGATTCTAATTCTGTTCATAGATCTCAGAAGTTTACCGAAAAGGGTATCCAAATTCACTCTCAAATCTGTAATTCTACACCTGTACCTGCAAGAAAATGGGGGTTTTTGTTGTATGGGGGGTTTGCCTTGGTCAAACCCCAATTTAGGAATTAACCTTGAAATTGAATTGAAATATATTGTGCATAAACAAAGTAATTGAAACAAATCACCTCGCTTATGTTGAAGTCCTTGTAGAGGATTCAAATCCTCAAATCCACAAGTAGGAATGCTTCAATGGATGTAAAATGAATGTAGGATGTCTCCAATCAATGGTATTTGATTTTCAACACCAATCTTGACATGATCTTTGCATATGAGAAGGCTTGGATGAATGGAGAAAGATAGATCTTCAAGGGGGCTCCAAAGAGATTGAATCCTTCAATGGCTAACAATGGATCTCCTTGATGGATGGATGCTTGAACACTTGAATGCTTGAAGGCTTGCTTGCACTTGAGAGCTTGCAATTGCTTGAGTGTGGATGAATGATGGATGTTGGATTAATCACCTTGCTTGAGAGTGCTTGAGCATGAAAACTTGATTGCTATGAGATGTTCTCACAAAACTTGATGGAAAAAATGAGAGAGGAAGACCTCCTTTTATAGTGAACTAGGGAAAAATCCTCTAGAGGGGCCACCTTGGAGAATTAAATCCCAATTAGGTCCCAACCTTTAGAAAATATACCTATATTAAATGCAATTAGAGGATTTACCATCTCGAAACCCGAAATGGCCAACTCGGAGGCGGGAAAAAAAATATCCTGAAAGCCCTTACGATTACTGTGATGAAGGCCAGGAGGACCTATTTCTAAATCCTACCTAGAAAATGGAGCCATGAAAGAGGGAAATTAAGGAGAATCATCAGGATCCTAACCTTAATTTCACCTAGAATGAAGAAATCAAGTGCAGGAAAGAAGTGGAAAGCAGAGAGAAAGCCAAATACATGCAAAGAACCGATCAAGGCACTTAACATGACCCCAAACCACTTACTCAGAGGGCTAAATGCTCTTATCATGGAATTGCTTCCATTTTAAGATGATACACAAACATTTCCAACACTGAGAAATCTTGGGGGATTGTGGATGAAATGAAAAACATTAAACCCTCACTGGTTCAGACAGTGAGTTCCAAAACCCTCAAATATAGCCTCATTTTTAGCAGGCCTTGTACGGATAGTGTGGGGAAGGAAGACCTACATAATCTTCAAGCCCTTCCAAAAGGGTACTCGAATCTATGATTAGTTGGGTGTCTTGTTTGCAGAAGTTGGGAGTTATTCTAGGGAGAACAGGTCAATTAGGCCTCCAAATCCTTGTAGACTTTTTAGGCCAAACATCAAGCTAATCCTATTAGCAATAGGACTGTTTTTTATCATGATGAGGTTATGGGTGGATTGAAACCATTTTTGGATTATAAAACATCCTCCTCTCCACTTGAGGATGAGTATAGGTTTCATTTCTATGTCATGTAGGGATGATCAATGCTAGTAATGAACAGAGAAGTTCTTAGGGCAGTTAACTTATATAAAATTTTGGTGTCACAGACTAAATGAGAATAGGAGTTTGAGACTTCTTAGAGGGGGACTAGGATAATACCCTAAAGGCTAGGAGTTTAGCCTCATTGATTCTAGGAGAGCCTAGGACAAAGCTTAAGCAAGGTCTGTGTTACATCACCTAACCCTAATCTTAACCATACCATAGATCCTAAATGCTAAACCCTAATCCTAAACTTAATTGCTAAACCCTAATTGTAAATGTTAAACCCTAAATCCTAAATATTAAGCTAAACCATAAACCTAAATGGTAAACCCTCACCATAAATGCTAAACCCTGGACCTAAATGCTAACCCCTAAATACTAAATTATAATATAACATGAACCCTAAATATAACCATAACTCTAACCATGTCATGCATATAAACTTGTATCTGTATGTGACTGAATGTGACCTCTAAATCAGGCACAACACAACATGGTCATTATTCACTTGATAGAATTTGGGAGAGAGTATGAAGAACTCAATCCAAATTCCATGGTGAGGCGACCTGTTGCCTCCTATGTGAATGGGGTGTTTGAATACTCTCAGAATGAGAGCCAACAGCCGGGAGACCAATTCAACAATGGAGGATTTGAAAGCTATAATGAAGATATGCAAAGCTGAAATTAAACTAGAATTTGATGCAATTAATCTAAGATACTTGAAAGTAAAGATGAAATGCAATTTAATCTAAGAACTTGAAGCAAATATGATATTAAACTAAGAACAAATAAGCAAATTTAGTCTAAAATGTGATGCAAAGATTATACTAATAATGAGATATTAATCTAATAAATGCAATAAAAAGCTTTGAAAACAATGAGATATGAGACTAAAAAATGCTATAGTGTAGATGCTCTCAAAAATTGCTCCCTTGAATGAGAAAAAGAGGCCAAATAAATAGAAGTGCCAAGAGGAGGAGGAAGAGTTTCTTGATTCGAAACTCCTGACCCTTCATATCCCTTTTGGGACAAATAAGCATGAATTACTTAATAAAAAGAATGGAAAATGCCACACAAGTGACCTTTCGAATATCAAGAATTATCAATTCAAAAAAGTGTGTCCATTCGAATATCAAGTAATTATTAATTCCTTTTTATGTGTAATTAGCTAAAGAGGGTAGATTTTAATTTAATTAGAAAGCACTTAGGACTTTATAATTAAATTAATTTATCATAGGGGTAATTTAGCCAATTAAGTCAAAGAGACTTAGGAATTAATTTAGCGTTTGATTATTGCAATTTAGGGTCTTTGCAACTGACATCAAGTCAAATTAAGTCAAGTAGGAGAGAGAAAATTGCCTAGGGAACTAGGACTTTGGTAATGTAAAATCAAGATAATGCACCAAAATTGATAAAATTAAATAGGTGCCAATTTTGGGGTATTACATTTGCCCCTCTTTGAATTGATGTGCGAACAGCGTGTTGATTCAAAGAATAGTCTGAAGTGACAGATGAAAGCAGATCAAAGCATGAATTTTTCGAAGTCTAAGTTAGATTGCGAAGACAACGATCTTAAAAGAGAACCGGAATCGGGGTTAGATTGCCCCAATACCAATTGATGAAGATGCAGATTTAGGACTATCTCTGAATCAGGGTTAGATTGCCCCAATACAAAGTTTAGTCCTCCGAGACCCAGGTTAGATTGCCCAGATAACGGTCTAAAAGAGATTTTGAGAGTCATCTCCAGCACGAAGCTTGACTCCCAAGAATTAGGGTTAGATTGCCCCAATACCCAAAAGATTTCAAGAACCATCTCCAGAACAAAGTTTGGCCCTTGAGGATCCAAGTTAGATTGCTCAGATACCTAAAAGATAGATGATAAGATAACAAGATGCGAGGCACCAAGATGCCCCTAGCGATGAGAACTGATGATTCAAATCAGACTGATTCAAGAATAGATTCGACAAGATTCAAATGATGTAATCATCCTGCCCCCTCGGGAGCGAAATTGAAAGATGACATGTCAGAAGGATGATAAACAACAAGAGATTGCAGAGCAAAAGCAATTAGACTAGATTCGCGAAGCTATAGAAGTGAAACGGAGCAAAGCAGAGGTCCTGTTGACCAAGTTTGACCATAGTTGACCATGGTTGACCAAATTTTGACTAGGGTTGACTTGATGAAAAGAAGCAAAGATTTGAGAACATGATGCAAAGATGAGGATCTGGCAGGAAGATGACACCAGAAGGCTGATTGCACAAGCATCCAATCCAAAAGGAGTCCAATATTTAAAACATGATTTTGAGCCACTTAGAGATGTCAGATTTTGATTTCGATCCCGAAAAAGGATGCAGCCAAGATGAGACTAGGACAAAAGATGAGAACCTTTGATGAGCAGATCTAGAAGAAAGCAATCAAGAGAGCAACAAGAAAGCACTCCAAATGCAAGCCTAGAATGAAAGATGCAAGTCTAAATGTAGGCCTAGGATGAACAAATGCAATCCTCTGAACTTGGCTGTTGGACTCATCATATTTATCATCATTGAGTTCATTTAAGCACAGGACAATCGCAAGATGCCATACAATTCTCCCCAACATGAGAATATGAATATGACATAAGTCTTAAATTTGTCGGAATGAGGTGTAAGCATTAAGGCATAAGAAGCCAGAATGACCTGAACACCTATTCCTTTTAATTTAGCAAGTTAACATAAGCATCAAAGCACATTTTCTAGAATGACCTGAATGTCTCTTGCGAATAAACACACCAAGCACGTAGGAGATCTTTCTTTCCCCAAAGATTGCTCGTAGTGACCCTTACGTTCACTTAACAGGTCGAGCATTTACAATTTCATCAGTAGCAGAAAGAAGTCACTCAAAAGACAAGGAGAAGAACCAACCTCACCGAAGCGTCCATATAAAAGGAGTTGAGGTACGCATGGCCATCCAATACAAGATAGAGGCTCTTACAGACGGACACCCCTCTTAAATGAATTCTTTGGATCGTTGGAACTAAACCAACAAGAAGAAAGCAAAGAAAGCAAAGCAAACAAACAAGCACTCAAAGAAAACAAAGCTCAGCAAGCCTCAAAGGAACACACATTTAGTTTAAGTTTCAGTTTAAGTTCGTGTTCAAGCGGATTGAAGTCGATTTGGAAAGATAACGTTCGAAGTCTCAATGAGATAATGACAGTAGGCAAACACAGTGAGAATCACTGGTAATTGATATAAGGGGGAAATCCCGAAGAAGAGAGATCAAACGAAAGCTAGGTATCCACAGGCAGGCATAGGGGAAACCACTGGCGACCAATGCTCAAAAGAGTTTCTGAAAGCGATAGGACAATGCCCCCTAGACCAGGCAGGTGCCCCCAAGTGTGAACCAATTCCAATCTATGAAGAGTCGAGCAAAATCTTGAAGACACTGAAAGCAAGGCATGAGCTAGCAAACCAAAGCAGGAAACAAACTAAAGCAGGAAAGCGGGAAAACAAACTAAAGTAGGAAACTAAGAGCCAAGCGACGCTGAGATGAGATGTTACTTCAGGAAAACAAGAGGTGCCTATTTACCAGGTTTTCACCATCTTGGCAGAGATTCTATTTTTGCTACCATGACGCCTATTTACCAGGTTTTCATCAATGGCACATTTTTCTGTTTTTTCAATTTTTTTGTACTTTTCTCTTTTTTGCTTTTTTTGTATTTTTGAATATCTCATTTTTTTGTATTTTTGATCTTTTCATTTTTTTTTTGTATTTTTCACATTTTCTATTTTTTTTGTATTTTTGAAATTTTCTATTTTTTTTTAGTATTATCAAGGTGCCTGTTTACCAGGTTTTCACTAAGATGATCATTTTTTCAGGACATTTTGCAATTTTTAGGATTTTTTGCAATATATCAATTTTTAGGGTTTTTTCAGGATCAATAAGTATGTACATGAGCATACTGAGAATGTCAGTTGTAGAACTTCTTCAGATGAAGAGCGTTGATGGGCTCTTTGAGTTTCTCTCCTTAAGTAGTGATCTCCGGAAACACAATCACTTGTAGTAGTAATCATCAAAATCAAAACCAGATGTTGTAGCAGTAACAGGAGAGCCAACCAGTAGTGTCCCATAGTCAAGAGATCCATAGTCAAGGAAAGATCACTTAAGTGAGACCCACAAATATCCTCATGGACACACCTTAACTCTTTGTCGGATTTCCCACGCTCTAAATGCTTAGGAAGAGTACATTCTAAATTTTTCTTAGTCATGTCATTAGCAATGAGGAGATCCTAATATGCACTTTGGGACAAGGCAAGATGGAGTGAAGAGGGTAAAGTATGAGAGGCAAGGGTGATGGAATGGAGGGAAGCATGAGAATTTTGGAAGCTCAAATGACAAATTTGATTTTTTCTTTCTTTGGAATCCACATAGCTTTTGAATTTTTTCTTCTTTACTTTGAGGTGCTTTTGATGACAATGCCTATAGAATGGATTTCGAGATCCATTTTTTATTTTATTTTCTGGCTTTTGATTGTCTTCTTCTTTTTGAGGACCTTTGCGGTCTTTTGAACACCTTTGTTTCTTTCCTTTCTTCATAGTCACATGTCGATTAGATGGGACATGGTGACCTTGAGATATAAGTGGATTCTCATTATTTTTATTTTTATGTTGCACATCCAAGTTACTTCCAAAAGACTTAGGAATGGTGGATGAAAGAGGCTTATATGACTGGTTCAGGTGGAGAGGTGGAAATGGAAGTGGACGAGCCACTTTTTTGGGAGATGAAGGGGGAAGAGAAATCGATGGGATGGGCTCAAGTGCAAATATATCAGTATCATCCTCATCATTCATGAATGCATTAGATTGATCAAGAAAGTAATCTTCCATAGAGCGTTGTTGATTGTGAGTCATCTTAGAAGAGTCAGATAAGTTTGGAGGAATATTATGTGAGCCTAACCAAGATAACCTATTCCAAGAGTCAGGTCCCCTTTCAGGTGGTAAGAGTGCACGAATAGGAACCATTTCAATTCTGGATCTTCCAATATTCCATGAAGCTGTAACATAATGGGGTCTCAGATACCCATGATTTGTTGGAGCAGTAGAAGTATAACTTGGAGTAGATGGCCTAGGAGCCATAGGAATGATCTCCATAGGAGGGTGGAAAGGATCATCATCAATAGCTTGATCTGGAGGATCATAACTTTCTCCTCTTTCTGAGTTGTTAAGACTAGCATATAGATGCATAGCATCAACTGGTATTTCCATTGTAGCATCTAATATAGAGTCCCATTCAGCTAGAGACATAGTCGGAGGTAGACTTTCTTCATCACTATCATCTGTCAAAGGAAATGTTTCTTCAACAACAGGATCTTGTTCAATAGTAGAAGCAACAGAGTAATCTGGAATAGGCATACCCAAGAGGAGGGAAGCGTCCAACAGTTGCTCCCAATCAGTATGTGTGCCATTGGAGTCGGCAGTAGTAGGAGTCTGTTCAATAGCAAAAGTGGTGGAACAATCTAGAATAGGCATACCTTAAGGCATACCCAAGATAAGGGAAGCATCCAACAGTTGCTCCTAATCAGGATATGTATCATTGGAATCGACAGTAGTAGGATTTTGTTCAACAGTAGAAGTGGTAGAAAAATCTAGAATAGGCATACCTTGAGGCATACCAAAGATAAGGGAAGCATCCAACAGTTGCTCCCAATCAGTATGTGTGCCATTAGAGGCAGTGACATATTCAGTAGTAGCTGCAGTAGTAGAAATTTGTTCAGTAGAGTGTATAAAATCCTCCTAGTGAGGACCAAGATCATGTTCTTGAAGCACTTGAGAAGGTAGATAAGACTCTTTCTGGTAGTCTGAATCAGAATTTTGAACATTCAAAGATCTTTCATGTGTCATAGGCTGAATCTGTGTTTCTTCATCATCTAAATCTGCATGTGAGTGCAAGTTGTAGCTAGGTTGGTCAAGCTCATAGCTCTGATAGCCAATACCAAATCTATCTTCAGAAGGTTCCTCACAGGAACGTGGAGATGGAGGGAGAGTTGTCAAAGACAAGATGGACTCAATCTGATATTCCCCCATGCCAATATCTTTGATCTTCAAGGTCTTTTCTATTTCTTTTAGCTTAGCATCATAGAACTCAATGGACTCTCTATTGGCAGGAACAAAGCTGTCTGTTGTTTGGGTAAGCATCTTAGTAGAGCAAGTATTTAGGCTAGCACTATTTTCAATGAGGGCACAAGGGATACTCTTGGGGCCTATCATAGCTTCAGTGTGTAGGAGAGCATTATGTGGGTGGCTCAACACGTGATCATCTTCTTCAGGGAAGGATAAATAATGAGGTGAGGTCAAATGACCCACCATAGATTGAAACTGGTCGAGATTGAGATCTTTGGGGACATTTTCCTTAGTGAGGGCTTTATCCATAGATAGTTTTGGTCTGGATGTCAAAGGTTCGGGACCTTTGAGAACAATCTTTGCATGAGATCGAGGGATAGTGTTCGCACAAGCTGGAGATTTTGTGGAGTTATAAGAGGGAGATGTAGGGCCTCGCAAGACAAAGGGAGTTTTGGGTTTAGGAGTATCCTCGCTCCCTAGAGCAATGATCATGTCACAGTGAGAGATCCAAGGTTTGTTTCTAGCAAATCTGAAAGGCGGTTGAGCTTCTATTGTAGCCTTCTCAGTGGCATTGACTGTTTGCATGCTAGAGCTAAGATTAAAGACAGACTTTGAGGGTTTTGGCATGTTAGAGCTGAGATTAAAAACCAACTTTGAAGGTTTTGGCATGTTAGAGCTGAGATTGAAAACCAACTTTGAAGGTTTTGGATCTCCCATCTTGTTGGTAGTATTATGAGAGATCGTGAAAGAGTTGATAGGTTCAAAAGGATCAATAGGTTTAATTTTAGAAAGTGACCCTTCAGAGTCTTGCTGGTCTTCAAACAATGGGTTATAATATTCTTGAAATAATAAGTCAGACTGTATCTGAAACAATGGATTGTAATACTCTTGGAATGACGAAGAATGTGAGAATTCCTCACGAAGTTCAGATTTTGCAACAGATTCAGGATGACCTATGTCTCGATTACAAGGTTTACTTTGATCTTGATCAGCGTTCTGAACGGGATAAGTCTTGCCACTTTGAGTCGTGACAGTCATAGACGAAGATGTAATGAGAGAAGATTCGGGATAAAGCTAGACTCCGTCTCAAAGATAATGAAAAGGAGATAAATGGCTAGAACAGCCAAGATGCAAGATGAACCTGGTATGAATTGTCAAAAAGAGATGGCTAGAACAGCCGAGATAAGACAATCGCAACACAAGGTACAAGAGCACAATGAGATAAGGTAGACTAATGAGAGACAATACGAGTCAAAGCAAAGATCGATCGATTCCTAACTCAAGACAACTAGTTTCTGACGGTGAACGACAGGAAAATAGAAAAATAGATCATGGACAGAAGGCAGATCAGATTTATGTCATTGATCAAGCACATAAGACAGCAATCAAGGAGTTCAAGCAAACAGTCTTCAAGCAATGGGCAAGGGACAAAGCAACCTTGCGCATGAACATGAATAGTGACTTAGTATTTCTACTCCCTAAGGACTCTACTTGTGTATGTTCTTGAGAATGTTTTAGCAGACACTTAAAACACAACAACATCCTAGCAAGTTTTCTACAAGGATATACATGGCTTTTCTAAAGGGAGTCCTCGATATATGCAAGGTACGTGAGGCACAAATTCATAGATGAGAAGAATTTGAAATCACACAGCCGGGGGGAGACGGTAACCCAAATCTCCTCCTTCACTTCTCAAAGGTATAAAGTTCTTTGAGGCTTAGCCAAGAGTGAAATCTAACTCATTCTCAAGAGAGGTGTCTTTGGATTCACCTCCTGATATTTATACTCCGCCGGAACATGGGAGTTAAGGTCGTCCCTTGAGGTGATGAAATCCCCAAGCAGGCCTTCTAAAAAAATGAAAAGTAAGTAATTCTCTATCAAAAGTATTGGGAAGCACTAAAGGTGGTGCATTTAACCCTTCAAGTAAATGTGAGGTGAGTCCACAAAGTGGTGCATTTAACTCCTCACACAAACTCAAAGTGAGTCCACACCCTAGAAAACAAGTGAGTTCCAAAAAGCACAAAAGGGTTGCCAAGTGGAACAATTAATGCTTCTTTCCTATAGACCCCTCCCCTTTAATGTGGCACTGGGATTGCAACCACAGGGCGGAAATGAGGGGCCGGAGGATTAGCAAGTCCAATAACCCAAGATAGCAATCTAGATCAATCACAAGTAATCTAAGACTGCTAATCAATACTACTCATAAGTGCAAGAGGGTTTGAATCATGGAATATTTAATTTTCCAAGTAAACATGAAGTGAGTCCACAAAGTGGTGCATTTAACTCTTCATGTAAACTAGGAATGAATCCATGCCCTAGATTACTCAATGAGATATTTTGATATTTGAAACCAAGAATTACTTAATGTTTAAACAAAAGCATTCACTTACATAAACTTGTATGAAAGAAAATCTATGTTCATTCATTTCCCATTAAGAGCATCAATTAAAATGTGTTCTATGAAAGCATGTAAACACTCAAGCCAAACACATGAGAGGTTCAATTTTAATCCCAAAGTCCAAATGTTGTAGAGATTTTAAGAACTCACCTTAGGTCCAAAGATCTGCAATCCAGCATTTAGCACACATTCGAAAGTATAGAATCAAGACAAATCAATGGCAAACCATAAGATATGTAACATTGTTGTCTTCAAGACAGTCTTTAAAGATTGATTTATTTGACCCATAAAATCACAATATAAAAATTTCTGGAAAGAATGAAGTTTTTAGCTAACATCAAGAAATACCATTTCTAAAAATTATAAGGTCTTATGATTCCATTTGGTTCCTCAACCAATAACATTTTCAGAGTGCAATTTTTCTGTCATAAATCAGATTTAAAACACCAAACCCTGCCTAGGGAATCACATATCTTTCTCAAAAATAATTCAAATAAAACCAAACCAATTTCAAAGTAACTATTAATAAATCTAGTTTCCAAATATGTAATCCATTTATTTTTTCCATTCATAAATCATTTTCTAAGAATAAATCATTGCCTACAACTCCAATACAGATTGTTAAAAACCAGTTTTCACTCAAATGCCCATAACTTTCACAAATCTATATGAAAATGACTCAAACCAAAAGGAAATAAAATCTAATTCACGTATCTTTCCAATGAATATTATTAGAGATCTTGATTCTTCATAATTTTTCCTTACCAAACATTTCAATCTGACTATATTCAGAGAATCTCAAATCTGCAAATACCCACTTTCACCAAAATGATCATAACTTATTCATTTTTTTATAAAAATGAACCAAACCAAAAGCATTAGAAAGAGGATTCATCATTCTATCCATCCATTACTATATTATAAGGTTTTCAAACTGTAAATGGCCGTACAAGGCATGAAATCAATAGTAAAGCTGAAAAACCAATCAAGAATGAGGCCAAAAGTTGATCTTTTCTACCCCACGGTGGGCGCCAAAATGTATGTGACTGAATGTGACCTCTAAATCAGGCACAACACAACATGGTCATTATTCACTTGATAGAATTTGGGAGAGAGTATGAAGAACTCAATCCAAATTCCATGGTGAGGCGACCTGTTGCCTCCTATGTGAATGGGGTGTTTGAATACTCTCAGAACGAGAGCCAACAGCCGGGAGACCAATTCAACAATGGAGGATTTGAAAGCTATAATGAAGATATGCAAAGCTGAAATTAAACTAGAATTTGATGCAATTAATCTAAGATACTTGAAAGTAAAGATGAAATGCAATTTAATCTAAGAACTTGAAGCAAATATGATATTAAACTAAGAACAAATAAGCAAATTTAGTCTAAAATGTGATGCAAAGATTATACTAATAATGAGATATTAATCTAATAAATGCAATAAAAAGCTTTGAAAACAATGAGATATGAGACTAAAAAATGCTATAGTGTAGATGCTCTCAAAAATTGCTCCCTTGAATGAGAAAAAGAGGCCAAATAAATAGAAGAGCCGAGAGGAGGAGGAAGAGTTTCTTGATTCGAAACTCCTGACCCTTCATATCCCTTTTGGGACAAATAAGCATGAATTACTTAATAAAAAGAATGGAAAATGCCACACAAGTGACCTTTCGAATATCAAGAATTATCAATTCAAAAAAGTGTGTCCATTCGAATATCAAGTAATTATTAATTCCTTTTTATGTGTAATTAGCTAAAGAGGGTAGATTTTAATTTAATTAGAAAGCACTTAGGACTTTATAATTAAATTAATTTATCATAGGGGTAATTTAGCCAATTAAGTCAAAGAGACTTAGGAATTAATTTAGCGTTTGATTATTGCAATTTACGGTCTTTGCAACTGACATCAAGTCAAATTAAGTCAAGTAGGAGAGAGAAAATTGCCTAGGGAACTAGGACTTTGGTAATGTAAAATCGAGATAATGCACCAAAATTGATAAAATTAAATAGGTGCCAATTTTGGGGTATTACAGTATCCTAACCCTAACCCTAATACTAACCAAGATGTAAACCATAAACCTAATGATAATCCTAATCCTAAACCCTAAATCATAGTTCCCTAATCAAAACCACAACCCTAACCATAATAATAACCATCATCTAAACCCTCACTTTAACCATAATCCTAAACCTAACCCAGGACCTAAATGCTAAACCCTATTCCTAACATAAACCCTCAAAATAACCATAACCTAAAGCATGCCATGAACTTAAACCTTTATCCTAACCCTAACCCTAATACTAACCATGATGTAAGCCCTAACCATAATTATAATCATAATCATAAGCCCTAATCTCAACCATAATTAAAACCTGTACCCTAATCATAATATTAACCATGATGTAAACCCTAACCCTGACGATAATCATTATCCTAATCCGTAATCCCAACCCTAATAAAAACCCCAATCTTAACCATAATACTAACCATGATCTAAGCCCTCATTCTAACCATAATCCTAAGGCTAACCCTAATATCAAGTCTAACTTTAACCCTAACCCTATATCATAACCATAATCAAAATCCTAATCTAACCATAATACTATCTGTGTACTAGAGTACCTTTATAAAATTAGTTTATCACTATTTAAATCAAAATGAACTAAATTACCAGAATTGGCAAGCTATTTTAATGCAAATAATGACAAGAAAAATCCTATAGCTCTCTATTTAGATATGCTAATGATCAGCTCTCAGCAGGCCTCCATTAGTGACATCTCTAAAATGAGAAAAAATGATAAAAGATAACACAATTCAAGCCTATTTTAAAGAAACTATGCTCAATTATGCCTAAAATGTCTTTCTAGCTCAAATTCTCAATAACTTGGATGCAATTGTCAGATATGTGGACCCATTCTCCTGATTTTAGCCTTGCTTTTATAGATTTGCAAGCGTCTAGGGGGTGGAGTTACTTTGGTCATGGTTAGGTTAATGTTCATTCCATGGTTTCAAATATAGGGACAATTTAAATCTTTTGTCCTCAAAGTTTGCCATGACAATGAGACAAAATGAGTGGTCAAGATGCTCTCACCTTATGAGTGATTGAGATTCAATTTTCTTTTGATCCATGTGAGTCTAATCCTTGATTCCTATTGGTTGAGGTGTTTTCCTCCCATGTGGTGGGTGAGGGAAAATAGGAATTAATTAATTGAATTTAATTGATTTCCTTAGCCATGTGTACCCCTTGAATGGGTTGATTTGATTTTTAATTGAACTACACAATTAATTAAATTAATTACATAATTAATTGATTTATCTTGATTCTATTGATTTAATTAGCTTTTGATTTTCAATTAACGTTGGATTTTGGCTTGATTGCAATTAATACCTTGATTTTTCCTTAGTTGCTCACTTGATTTGATCTTGACCATTTTTAGGTGATTACACTATCTACAATGTATGTCCTTACCTTAACCATAATCCTAACCTTAAATCCTATACCCTAATCCCAATCCTAACTGTAATTGTAACCATAAACCTAACTCTAACCCTAATAATTGAATCCTAAATCTAACCCTAAATATTAACTGTAACAATAATCATGAACCCTAACCCTAACCACAATCCAAAGCCTAACCCTGATCCTAAGTCTAACTATAATTCTAACCCTAACCCTAAAAAAAATTCTAACCCTAACCATAAACCTAACCCTAACATTAAACCTTAGCACCGAATCCTAAATGTAACTATAACCATAACTAAAAGCCTAAACCCTAATCCTAACCATAATCATACTCATTAAATGTTGAACCCTAATCATACATGTTAAAATATAATTGTAAATGGTAAACCATATAATCATAAACCTAAACCAAATCCTAACCATAATTCTAATCTTAACATTAATCCCAATCTTGACCCTAACACTAACCCAAACCATATCCTTGGGTTTAATGCTAAACCTTTATCCTAACCCTAACCCTAATACTAACCATGATGTAAATACTAACACTAATGATAATCCCAATTCTAAGCTGCCTAATCTCAACCACAATCAAAATCCTAACCCTAACCATAATACTAACCATGATGTAAATACTAACACTAATGATAATCCCAATTCTAAGCTGCCTAATCTCAACCAAAATCAAAATCCTAACCCTAACCATAATACTAACCATGATGTAAACCCTAACCCTGATGATAATCTTAATCCTAAGCCCTAATCCCAACCCTAATCAAAATACCAATCCTAACCATAATACTAACCATGATGTAAACCCTAACCCTGACGATAATCCTAATCCTAAGCTCTAATCTCAACCATAATACTATCTACAATGTATGTCCTTACCCTAACCATAATCCTAACCTTAAACCCTATACCCTAATCCTAATCCTAACCCTAAACCTTGATCATAATTGTAACTATAACCATAAACCTAACTCTAACCCTACCAATAATCTTAATTCTAACCCTAAATATTAACTATAACAATAATCATAACCCTAAACCTGGCCATAATCCAAAGCCTAACCCTAATCCTAAATCTAACCATAATTCTAACCCTAACCCTAAACAAAATTCTAACCCTACCATAAACCTAACCCTAACATTAAACCTTAACACCAAATCCTAAATGTAACTATAATCATAACCATAAGCCTAAACCCTAACCATAATCATACTCATTAAATGCTAAACCCTAATCATAAATGCTAAAATATAATTGTAAATGATAACCATAATCCTAACAGTAATTCTAATCTTATCCTTAATCCTAATCTTCACCCTAACACTAACCCAAACCATAAACCTAAACCAAATCTTGACCGTAATTCTAATCTTAACCTTAATCCTAATCTTGACCCTAACACTAACCCAAACCATTGCCCTAGGTTTAAGCTTGACCCTAATACTAACCCAAACCATAGCCCTAGGTTTAACACTAACCCTATTTAAATTGATGAACCTAATTGTTACCATAACACTAACCTTTACCATAACCCTACCACTAACCTTAACCATAATATTAAAACTAACCATAACAGTAACACTAACCATAACAATTGTATTCGTGGAACTCCTATAGTTTTATCTTAAGTTCCAGTATTGTAAAGGGTTTCAGGGTCCCTTCAAAACCTATGGTTACCTTAATAAAAAACACTAACCATAACAGTAACCCTTATGCCATCTATTTAAAAAATAAAAATCATAAAATGTCTTCCATGTTGCACCACGACTGCTACTAGCTTATATATACCTATATATATAATATGCCAAGAGTAATCCTTCTCAAGGCACCTATTTTCATCAACCCTAACCTACACAAACCTTGCAATTTGATGAAAATAGGCACCTCGAGAAGGATTACTCTCGGCGTATTATTTATATAGGTATAGATAAGCTAGTATTATTACAATGAAAAATTATGACATCATCAATAAAAAGAAAAGTGTGAAGATGTTATTTGTCCATGAGTGTGTTATTGCTCCACTTCTACCCTTATCTACCATGAATTTAAATGTTGCATTAACCATTTACAAAGTTATTTTATACTTTATATTTATTTCTTTATAAGATAAATATATATGTTTTCCATTGTAAGGATGATCAAAACTCTTCAGAAATTTCATACTAAACATAATTAATTTTTACTATTTAAAAAGTTATTTGATATTCTTATAGATGGTATAAAATTATTATTAGTTGTTTAAACATTGACAAATTAAAATTGGCTGATACCCAACATAAGGAAAAATGAAAGAGGGGTTTGGGTTGTATCCAATTAGATAAATATAACTTTTTCTTTTTTCCAATATTTAATGCATTTACATCTTATTTATTTAATATAACATAATATAATTTCAAACAAGAATTTAAAAAATTATCTATTAAATTTGTTTTTTCTTATATTGTTACTAATTTATCATTATTTTTTAATTTTAGAAATTTTATGAAATTTTATGAAATTAATATATTTCTTAAATCATTAAATAAAAATATTGAAATGACCAAACCATCATAAAATAAAAAATTTATATAACAAATAAAAGTGACCATCAAATTCTAGACCTACTTCCACAACTTGTTGATTTCCAAAAATACATATAACACTTCTAATATAACACTTATGGGACATACCATGTCTAGTAACATTGTGAATAATATTTAATATGTGGCCAAACTAATCTCAAACATATAATATTTAATATGTGGCCAAACTAATCTTCACATGTTTGAGAGTGTTTAGTCACAAGAAAATCAACTTCTAGGTTTAATGAGTTATAGTCTTTATATTAAATGAAGAATAAGAATAATGATATACAAAATGTATATAACATAAACATATTTAATTTTTTATTTTTAATTGAAAAATTATACAATATTCTATCAATTAAAAAAAAAAAATTGGATTGCGTAGAAATCTAATCTATCAACAACAATCCCAACGCTGGTGACTAAAATTGTTTGGATATTTCTGTGATGACCTTGATATGTAACACTAATTTATGCAATCTCACGGAGAAATTCAGAATGAACGGAAAATCACAGAGGCAATCATATTAGAAAGTTCAGGGTGAATTAATAATAGTTCTTACACTCTTTATACACAAGAGACATGAATTAAAATGCATGCAAAATGTAGATACTTATAATGTCCCTGACAAGAATGCATGCAGAATATAGATACTTACTGGTGTGTTGATGTATAAATGACAAACTCCTGATTTGTACTGTTCACAAGGCAAATATAAGAGTAGATACTTACTGGTATCTTGAGATTTCATGTGAGCAGCCACAATCCTATTTAGAGCATTTCCTATTATACTTTTCCACCATTTATTAGGCTTGAAAGTTCATAGGGAAAAGCCAAATTGTTAATAAATTGAGAAATTACACAGAAATTATCCGTGTGCAGGTAGTCCATCCTTTTGAAAGAAATTTATCTGAAAAACTTTTTTCCCAAATTTTATTGCAAAACTTTACAAAGGATAAAACATAGTCTTAATTTTATTGTTCAAGTTTCCGGCATGCAAAAATATGGATGAGAGAAAAACAGAGGATAGAGATAAAGGTTAAAAAAAAATCATTCTAATTTGGTCATCCAATACATAAAAAATTGGCCAAAAGAACAGATAAAAAGATAGCATTTCAACCAAGAGTTTTGTATGATTGGAATAAAGACAAGTAGATAACAATTTTATAGTAGAAAATTTAGGGAGCTATAGGCTAAATTAATTGATATAGTGAATGAGAGATAGATGCATTTTTAAATGTTTCACAGATCAATTTTAAATTTTGAGCTATAAAATGGTAAGTGTTATTAGTTCCTGTTGGAACTATAGGCCACTCCACAAATTTTTAGAAATAGAGGAAACTAGATATACTAAAGTAGATATAAATAATCTTTTTGATTTATAAAAAAATAAAAACAATATTTAGAAATTGTTTGAAATTTTTAATAATTTATTAGAAAAATAAATTGGTAAAAAAATGTATCCACAAAGTTTAGATTTCAAAAATTAAAGAAAATTAATTTTTTCTTCACTATAGTTTCTTAATATAGCACTAAATTAATTATTATAAAAAATTATAATAGTTTTTAAATATAAAATTATATATAATAAAATTAGCAAATATTTTTTTATTAATTTTTATGATGTGCATTTTATTTCAAAAAGTTTAAAAGAGGTAATTAATAGTAGAATGTTATAATTTCCTAAGAAATTATTTTAATTTATTTTATTCAATTATTAAATTTTTTAATATAATAAGATAAATATGTAATAAAATATATATTAAAAAACTAATTATAAAATTTATTTTACAAATTTTATTTGAAAAATGAGGTTTTAATTAAGAGAAGGGAATATGTATAAGGGGAAGAAAATTTAGGGTCCGTTTGTTTGCATTCATAAACGTGATTATGAGAATCTGAACCATTTCACGCAAATGGATATTATTGAGGTAACAAACTTCATCGAGATGCTAGGAAATGAGAGAAAATGAAATGTGAAGCTTAATAAAGAACAAGAGTGGGGAAATTGGGGAATTAATTTTGGATCTTGATTTTTAAGAAATGAAGAAGAAAGAAGAGATGGCTATAGGAGCCATGTTTTTCAATGATACAATAGTATTTGTCATCTACAAAAATGAATTTAGCATTTGTTTAGGCAACATTCATTACTTATTCTATTCTTTAACTTGTTCATCCCATATCACAAAATTTGTATGAGCAATGGATTTGACTTTATGGTTTAGGGACGAGAAAGGTATGCAAGTTCATAGTGTCAACATAGAGTTTTTTTGTAGCTTATCTTCAGTCATATATGTATGGCATTACCTTTTATTTTACAATCTTTGGAAATTTGTTGAATTCCTTATAGTCCATGCATTTTAGCAAAGGAAAAAATTCAAGCATTGACAAGGAGAAAAACTCCTCTGGAGCTCTCCTCTCTTCATTGTCATCATGATCTACGTCAATCAATCTAGCAGTCTGGAATTGTATACAGTCTCCTAACGAAGCCTATACGCACAAGAAATGTTTAAATATCAAACTAGAAAGCATAGCTTAGGAAGAGGACACTTGGTTGGTTGGATAACATTAGGTGTACACATTTTTGTAATATGTGGAAGTACATTTTGGACACATGAAGTGTCTACAAAATGCCACATAAGTTATGACTTAATGGATACTATTTAGAATGTGTTTTGTACAGTTCCATTACTAAATTTTGGAGCAAAATTTTAATATTGTGCTTTGTTTTTTCGGATCCTAGGAAAACTATTTTATGAATGTGTGTGTCATATTTGAGATCATGAAAAACTTCCATCAAACTTATGAATGAAGAACTTTTCATTTTTTATAAACAAGCAATGTAGAAAAACATTTTAAAATGCAATACTTATGACTGTGTTTACATTCCTAACAACTGATTTTTTAAATTGACAATAAAAGTTCAATTTAGATTTTGTAATGAATGCTCTATCTTTTCAATGCTAAAATAGGAAACAACCCTGCCAATTTTGGTAGGAACTTCGCAGCTCTGCAACCTTGTTTTATGTTATAAAATTATGTGAAATTTAATTACAAAGTGTTAAAAAAATTAGGTATGCTAATAGTAAAATAATTAAAGTTGATTCATGTGGATGTGTGTAGATTAAATTAGATTACATTTAGGAAATATGTTAACTTCTAAGGTAGATACATGCCACTTGTATATTAATTATACTATGGAATCCAACCCACAAATGATGGATAAAAGTTTCGATTTAAAAACCATATCAAATATACAATTTTTGTTATTAATATTTCTTTATGTTGTCTTGAAATGCATTTTCAATCCAATGGATCTATAGAGATTATATTTATTTATTTTATCATTTCTTTTTGGCAAGTTTATATGAGTTATAATTATTTTCTCAGAATTAATTATTATCATTACACAAAATTTAACCATTTTATATTAAAAAATAATAATTAGAGTTTAACAATTGTGATAGATTTCTATTGGTTTTCTAATTAGAAAAAAAAAACTAACTTCTTTTACTTAATATTTTATTTTATGTCAAGATAATTGTACCATCTTAAAATAGACGCACTTCATTTTGAGACATTTTAGCCCTCCTTAGCGTGCTTTTGGTCTCCCTCTAATATTCTTGCATGGTCCTTTAGGTGCTATTTTATCGCCTTTTGGACCATATCTTTCGGTGGTTTCATCATCCCCTGATTCTTTCTGCACCTTCTCTAAGGCCTCTGAGACCCCTCTCTGGGACCCCCCTTGGGAATAGGTTGACTTGGCCGAGCTATTCCAGGAAGAGGTTGACCAAATTTGACCTCTTCCCTAAGGAAATTTAATTACGGGGTTCAAAGTGCCTCGAGTTTACTGATTGATTTCTTTTTCTCTCGAATCGGCCTGCTTTGTTTTCGATCCCGAAAACTAGTATATAAGGAGGCTTTCACATTTCATTTTCATCCCCATAAAGCTACATCATCATACTAAAATCAATCAAGAGAAAGCATACACACATTCATGAGATTTCAAGCAAGCATCTTCAAGCATTCATTTTCAAGCATTTCCTTCTTGCGTGAAGCTTCTTCCTTTAAGGTGGTAGTAGAGTTTGGCTTCTAAGGAGGAGATCAATAATTCCAAATCATTCAAGTTCTTTCATCCTTCACCATGGCATGCCACATACATTCCTATACATGAGGTTTTGACTTCTTTTATTTCCTTTTAGTTTCTTTGAGTCAAGGCTATTACATTTGTATACTTGATCACATATCAAATTCAATTGCATCTACAAAGGTAATTGTATCTTTCATTTGATATATTCAATCCTACTACATGTTAGCATTTCCTTTATCATTACATTTACATCTCAATTTCAAGGTTGATTCCTCAATCTAGGGCTTGACCAAGGAAAGCCCTCATCCACCCAAACTCCAAAACAAGTTTTTTTTATGTGCAGGAGCATGATATTAGAACTACAACCACATATTTAGAAACTACTTGCTAAGACATTTACGAAGAAGTTTGGTCAAATTTTCTACAGTGTTTTGGGAACATGATGATTTCATCGTAAAGTGTCTGGAACATATTGCACCAGGTTGATCTATTCCTAGAGGTCTAAGAAAAACAATATTTTCTGGGTTTCATGTTGTGATCGCAGATCTGCAGTCAAAAGTTCTATCACAAGTTTAGATTTGTAGTTTTTAGAGAAAAAAGGCATATTCCACTACACATTTAAAGGTGAGTTCTCTAACATTCATTTCATTTCTTAGTCTAGACCTGTTTTCATTTCTTAATTGGGCTAATTGCTTACATTTAGCATCTAGATTTATCTTAATTTACTCATTGAATCAATTGGTTCGATTTCACATTTGCATTTACACATCTTTAATCAAATCCTACATTTTATGAAAGAGGACTTGTGTGCGTACTTCCTTGATATAATTTGGGTTTAGCATTGACATGCCTTCATCTTCTTGGGTTTTTGTTAATCTAACTTGGGTGGTATTGAGAGTTATGTTTGGAAGCCCCTCTTTCTCTTATATTTTGAGTGTTAGTGTTGGAATGGTTAATTAATGAACTCATCTCACATAGTTTACATTGTTAGATTCATTAGTATCCATTCCTTCCCTAAATATTTTGGTGAGACCGACATGAAACAACTTCCTTATGATCTTGGCGCATTATCTTGTTTTTTCACCCTCACTAAACATTTTGGTGAACCTAACACCCTACAAATCTCTTTTAATCTTGGTGTTATATTTCCCTTTGCATTATCTTATGTGTTCGCCTTCACTAAACATTTTGGTGAACCCGACGCATCTCTACCTTTTGATTTTAGAGTTAGATCCTTTGATCTCTCTTATTTCCTTCTTGGCATTAGGTGTTCACCTTCTTTTGGTGATCCTGACATCCTATATCTCTTTCTTGGAGTTATATATCTTGTTAGATCTTATTTTACAACAATGGTATTTTCTAAACTATTATGGTGCATAATACTCTTTATGGTAACTCTTGTTCTTGCATCTCTTTATCATGCCTATGATGATTATGCAAGTTTCTTTCATTTCATGATGTTCATGTCTTTACATGCTCTTCTTGCATATGTTCTTACGAGTTTAACTAATACAAGGTTTCCCGATAAAACATATTTCAAGACAATAATTAGACTTTCATGTAGATTTGTCATTCATCTTTTGGATGGCATTAGAAATTTTGTTAGTGATGCTCCTAATCCTAATCATGTACCTAATCCTTCCCATGATCAATCACCTCATACCCCTTCTACATTCCAACACATTCAAAGTATGGTTCATGACTTATATGTTAACCAATTCTTATATGAACCATCTCCTTCACCTTCTCCCACACCTACACCTCAATATCCTATACATAAAACTCCAATTTTTATTCCTCCTTACGCTACATTTACCCATCACCCTCAAGATAAACTATTCTCTCCATATTCCTTCGCTCTACTTATACTATGGACTATAATATTATCACTTAAAAAGGTTATAAGGGTATAGGTCTTGGTATCCATGAGCATGGTATTAAGCTTCTCTTCCATATTCCTATCCAACACCCTCAATGAGGCCTTCGTTAGGTTTTCCCTTCAAATAATCCTCCTTTTCCTCCCCCAAGGCCTACTCTTCACCTTATTTTTCCAACTCCAACCTTAATTATCTCCTAATGAAACGTGGGAAGCCTTAGCATTAAGAGTTACTGCTACCTTTTGATTGTGCCTAAATTTAAGATATCAATCTTATCAAAAGAATGATATTGCTCGATTCTCATGTCCCTTTTTCTACAATAATGAACATTTACTTTGTGATTGTATGGAATTCATTTTCTATGCTCATGATAAAGTTGAAAATGGTAAAAATTATTATACACAAGATATTTTATTCCACCTTCATAAGATTACCTAGCATTTCTATTCCCTATTGGGTCCACTCTCTATTATTCTTTATAATATGATCAAGAGTGGCACAGTAGGTCTTTCATTTTTCTCCTCTTCAATGGGTGGAAAATTTCATCTTTTCTTGGGATCTATTTTAGCTCCTTCACACATGTCTTCTATACTTTAATATCCTTTCTACAAAGTGCATATTCGGTATCGGGGAGACATATTTTAGTGTTCTTAATATGTATCCCTCTTTTTTCCCTTTTAGGTATGTATTCTTTAGAATATGTTTACATTGATTGGTTGTGTTACATTTCTATGTGCAACTTTATCTTTTTCGTATACATGTTATAGGGGGATTATCTTATTTTCACTTTTAAGGTTATGTTATCTCTTTATTATAGGTATACCATGGTATCCTTTTCTCTATACATCTGCATTTATTATGATATGTTCTTATATGCAGGTATGTAATGCTTTGCTTCATGGATGACACGATGGTTGATGCCTAACAATTCCCTTCCATGTCTTGGATTTTAATGTTTGTCATTTAATAATATGATGTAGGAGTGGGCAGGAGGGGCCAAGATATGGCACACCCTAGCCTAAACCACCTTGCTCAACAACACGCGGAAGCAACAACAACACAGTGGGAGAGAGAAAATACAAGATCATTCATATATTCACTTCAAATTGATTCATACATGTCAGGCTGTAAGGCCTTCCTGGTTTTAGCCAGATATTACAATGAATTACAAAAGTCCTCAAACATGCAAGGATCTATTTTGTGAACAATCTCTAATCTTCTATCTTCTTACTTCTATCAAAACTGACTCCTAAACTCTAACCAAACAACTACATTTATACAAGAGGCTACCGAACCGAGTTGACCTTCATAACCATAATCAACGGAAGGAATGGTCGGATCTAGGACCACACGCTTCCCAATGATGGATGTAATACCCCAAAAATGGGCTATAAGTTCATTAACCTCCTATATCATCAAATCATATGAAATCGACATCAAAGTCCTAATCTAAGGCACATCTAAACATCATCAAATCTAATTGATTATCTTAAATTTTGCATCGGAGAATATTCCTAGTAATATTCCTAATTATCTTAATTATCTTAATTATCTTTAATTTTATAATTATTTGGCAATAAATCACATTTATCCTAAAGTTTGATTAATTGAATATTTTCATATTTAATTAATTAGATTTAATATTTGCCACTTAATTGTGTAATTAAATTTAATTATATCTATTATTAATTGTATTATTTAATTTTGACAATAAATCTAATATCATATGAATAATTGATTAAATTCTTATTTAATTAATTAAAGCAAGTTGTCATTATTTAATAATATAGTTTTTAATAAAATTTTGATTAAATAATTGATTAACCCATAAATCAATTGTTTTATTTTTAAAAGCAGTTAAGTTGGAAATAAATCACTTTATTATTAAATTAATTCATAAATAAAACATGCACAATCATAAAAGCAAACTACTATCAATTATCAATTAAAGCTAAACTCTATTTTGAGTTAAAACTTAGCTTTTGCATGTTTTTGTGAGTTAATTATCTTTTATTTAAAAATAACTTAAAAATCAAGTTGAGTTATTTGAGTGATTTATAGCTTTTTCCCATGCACCTCCAAAGCCCTGGATTTCTATAAATTAAGGCTTTAGCTCTTCACAAATCATCTCATATTTTGCACAATCACGCTGGAGAATTGGAATTGAAGAATCAAGGCTCTTGCGAATCGGCATTTTTGTGAGATCAATCTTATTTTTGCATTCATATTTCATATCATTGTTAGATTAGCATTGCATATCAATTTTCAATAGCATAGCATAGCATATCAATTTCATATTAGCATTCATATCATATCAATTTATCATTCTTATTGCATCAGAAAATATCAAAAATATAGATTAATTGCATTTATTCCATATCTAGAATTGCATTCAAATCCTTCATTTAGGTGTCGTCTAGGTCACTAATCTCGATTACAATCTGAGAACATTAATCTCGCACCTATTAGAAGGCAGTAAATCGCTTGGTTAGATAGCTTTCAATTTTGCACGATTTTGATTATAGCTAACCTCTAATGTTTTACTGAGTGTTGTGTCTACAGATCAGGTACAATTTTCACACACGCCATTTCTGGCGCCCACCGTGGGGCAACCCACCTTTGCATGCTGGTTTTGATTTTTTTGGGAGCTAAAACCCCAAAGTTTCAAAGATTTAATTTTATCTCCCAAACGGCTTGGAATTTTGGTCTGAAATTTTTTTTGCAGGTTGGTGACATGTCAGGAAAGCTACAGTAAAAATTTTAGAATTTTCTGAAATGTTTTGAATTTTTAATAATTTTTTCTTGAAATTCTGAAAAAAATTAATATCTGACGCAAATTAGCATATTTTTCAAAAAAATTTATATTTTCGGAAAGCTCTTTAAATTCTACAGGGGGTCCATTCTTTGTGTTTTAAATTTGGACATGATATCATAGCTCAAATAGTCAATTTAAAAAAACTAGTCTGTTTTGATAAAATGGGTCTCTAGGGCACAAATGAAGAGATTTTTCTAAAATTTTTGCATTTTTGGAAAGCTCTCTGTTTTTTAGTAGGGGTCTCTATTCTGAATTTCTATTTTTGTGGCCAAAATCATATCAAAAAAATTAGATCTTGTTGACTAGGTCAAATGCAAAAAAAAAAAAAAAAAAGTTTTGTGATGGGTATGCACTTATTTTTTTTACATGGTTCAATGAATGATATGAGTTGTCATTTGGGTTGATTGCTGGTTATTATTACTGATAATAATTGATTTTTAGAGCTAACCCTATGGTTTTCATAAGTTGAATATATTTTGCATATCTTGTTTGCTTGTTTGCTTGTTGGAGAGTTCGTCACTTGCTTGCATGGAAAAGCTCAACAAAAATTGCTAAAAATCAAGTAAAATCTACTAAGCGCATTGCAAGGATCCCAGGTATTCTCCTTCATCTAATAATATTTTGATTTGGGACTTAAAATAAATCTCTTATGTGTCAAGCTTGTGTGCATCTTTTCATGCTTTTGATCTATTTCTACACACTTGCATAATTGATACTAGGTTGTGAACCCTTAAGGATTCATTAAGTAGTCTTAGAATACTTGTGATTGATCTTGATTGCTATCTTGGGTTATTGGACTCGCTAATCTACCGGCCCCTCATTTCCGCCCCGTGGTTGCAATCTCAGCGCCATAAAGGGGAGGGGTCAACAGGACAGAAGCGTTAAATGTTCCACTTGGCAACCCTTTTGTGCTTTTAGGAACTCACTTGTTTTCTAAGTTGGGGACTCATTTTAGCTTGTGTGAGGTGTTAAGTGTTCCACCTTGTGGACTCATCTCATATTTGCTTTAAGCGTTAAGTGTTCCTCTTTCTACTTTTTGGATACTTTTGGTAGATTTACTTTCGGGAATATATCTGTGCTCACATAGTAATTAGGCCCTATGAACACTATTCATGATTCTTGAGAGATTGGATTCCTAGTGAAATCCTTCCTTGACGATGGAATCCTTGTAGGTAGGGAGGATACTTAGTGCGTTTCACATTCAACTTGGTTAGTGCATCTTCTCTTATTGATCGACACATTCTCTCTCCGGAGAGGTTGATAGATCACGTAGGGTTGATATCATGAGCTTTGGTGAATCAAAATTGGTTAGTGTGTCTTCTCTTATTGATTGATACATTCTCTCCCCGGAGAGGTTGATAGATCACGTGGAGTTGATATCACAGACCTTGGTGGAACAAAACTTTGTCTTAGCGTGTCGGATTAATCTGCTTGCTTTGTTTGGGTTAAAAGTGAAGAGGTGTCAAAACCTTGAATCTGGAGCCAAGTCCCCTTGTGGAATACTATTGTGAGTCATCTTTAGAGAGGGTTAACCGTAGCGGACAATCCCTTCACAGGGCAAACTGCGTTGACGGAACCTCAAGCGGTCATAGCCATTTTCGCCGTGGTAGTGACAGCCGCTATATAAATGTCCTTGTGGAAGAAATCTCCACGGGTATGGTTCATTGTTGGGTTGTCAGATCTCCCTAGCAGCTCTTGAAGATTAAGTTCTCGGACTGTGTCAAAACCTTGGTGCGCCGGGATTGGAGTTCACCCCTTTGAATCATAAAAGTTGCAGAGTCAAACCATTACTAAAAACCCTAGAGAGGCCAATTTTTCACTTTCAGGTATATGTGTGTTATTGCAAAACTTTTCAGAACATACACAATTAGTACTCTCAGGGATTAGCACAATTTGGTCACTTGATTGTTCATGCACAAGGTTGCTTTTGCCCTTGTTCATTATTTTCAGACGTGCTTGGAATCACTTGCTTGCTGTTCTACGTGCTTATTTATCTACTTGGCTATTAAAAATGATCAAATCTGGTATAACCTTCAAAATCTGGATAGTACAATTTGCAAACAATCCAAAACTGAAAACCTTAAATTTTGCAAAAATTGACGTAAAATCTTTCTGGAGTCAAAAGTCATTTCAAGAAGTCAAAAGTCGTACAAGTTTTGTCAAGTGTCGTTTCAGTATCTACCCAACTGTCGTATGAGTTTAGCAACTGTCGTTTCATAGACTACCCAGTGTCGTACGAGTTTGCAGAGTGTCGTTTGGAAAAATTTGAGAGAGTTGTCAGAAATTGTCAAATTGCAAGATATCCAATATTTCTAGCCTAGTTCCAGAATCTGTCAAAAATATCATTGTGTCAGGAATAGAGCAATAGCTATTGAGAATCAGTACACATGTCTCAAAGAATCAGTAAACAAGAGGAAGAAGCTCTGATTGCCACTATAATGAAACGTATACATGCTATGCAAGTCCAGCTTGACAAACTTGGGAAAGAAAAGGAACCTCTATACTCTTTTCCATTTGATAAAGACTTGTACATGTCACCATGCCCCCGAAAAAAAATTGCGCAATATGATACCTCTTCCACGGAGAGTGACACATCTAGCTTTGAAGACTATGATGACTATGACAACAGACAATGTAATGATACCTATGACACCTTTGTTCCTAAGAGTCCTCCTCATCGTTCATTCCTGCTTACTACAAATGGGCCGTCACATTGGATAGATCGTGATGGTGATCCATATGATTCTGATTTTGAAAGAGATTTTGATGGCTTTTGTGGACAATACCTTGATGATGATCCATCTACTACTGCTGAGGACTATAAAATACATCGTGCTAGCTTGAAACGTCAATACTATAAGGATCTCTCCTCTAAGAACTCTCAGGCTGAAAATAAAGATTACACTCTCAAGCAAGATCATGTTAATGTTGGACCTTTGTCTTGTGATGGTTCCCTTCCATCCCCTACTTCCTCCAATACCCATACATTTCCTAAAGCTTCTGGGTCTTTCAAATCTTTCATAGAACCTTCATCTGACACAAGCCTTGATACTTTTCATGTGGTTCCCTATAGTTATCCTCCAGGGCTACCTCTTAAAGAAACTCAAGCTAACCTTCACTTGGCTGCAAATACTTTCAATAATGATAAACCTAAAGAGCCTAAGCCTTCATATGCTATAATGCCTACTTCAGCTAGTCCTTCACCATCTCTTCCAAAATCATCCATACAATCCCAACATGCTTCCTTGTCCTTAGAAGTGGCTCCATGTCAAGAGGACTCTAAAAATGATAAAGAAAAGAACATAAGGAAAGATCAAGATCAAGAAGCCTCCATGTCATCCACTCCTTTTCCCGATGTCTCTTATCCGCTTCATGGTTCTTTTGATCCTATACACCCTTTTTCATGCATTCCATCATGTCTTAAGTCTTCTCCTAAGCAAGATCAAGCTACTACTTACACTAATGAGCTTATTGACAATCAAAATGACCTTATTACACTTGCGCTTTCCAAAGGTGATACTTCCATTAAGGTTGGTAAAAATAGTGTTGTTACTTCCAATGTTAAGCCTATTGAAAATCAAGAGACAAATTATGCACTTGTGCTATCCAAAGATCCTTGTCAAGATCAAAGTCTTTCATCTTCTTGTTCTACCACTCCATGTTCATTTCCACTTTCTACTCTTCCGAAGTCTTTGCAAGCTTTGAACAATCCTATCAAAGAAGGTGCTCATATTCAAGATGTCCATGATTCTATTGAAAATTCTAATGCTCACTCTAAAGATGTTGATATCCTTGGTTGTCATATAGATGCTGATGAACTTATTGATTATCCTTTTGCATCTTCCACTTCCATCCTTGGACCTCTTCCACCACTACTAAGGGCTTCATGCCTTCCTTCCATCTTGGGTCCTTATGTCCCTTCACTTTCCCCTCCTACCTCTCCTAATTTTCCATCCATCTTAGGTCCTTACATACCTCCATCTCCCATCTTTCCTCAAGATCAACATAGATGCATACCCTTGAATCCTTTTCATCCACCCACCCATCTAAACCAGTCGTATCCTCCTTCTTCCACAAGTCCCAAGTCCTTTGGAAGTAACTTGAATGTTCAATACAAGAAAAAGAAGCAATACAAGAATCCATCAAAAAAAGATCACCATGTCTCCTCTAATCGATATGGAGGCATAAAGTCAAAAGAGATATCTAAGAAAAAAACTACAAGACAAGTATGGGTTCCAAAATCCATCATTGAAGATATTCTCTCTAGATCATCAAAAGGAAGTAAAAAACCTACGGCTATATGGATTCCAAAGTCTCTCTTGAAAGAGTTTGGTGTTGAGCAAAAAGTGAAGTTGACATTCAAGCTTCCAAAGACTTCCACTTCATCTTCTTCCAAAAGCATTCCTCCATTCCATGCGCCCAAACCTCAACCTCTCCTATCTATTCGCCATATTCCTTCACGTATTCCTTCATTCACGATTCCTCCATCCTCTCACCACCCTTCAAGGTATGTGTTGACGTTGATCTTGCCTTCCTTTCCATCTACCCTTTCACAATCCTTCCATTCATTAACCTTCTACCTTCTATCCTTTTTCCTCATTTGCCTATTCCTCCTATCTTCCAACCTCACTCGCTTTACATAAAACCCTATCCTCCATTTTTCTCTTCCATGTTCCTTTCCTTATCAGCATCTTTGAGCATATCATTTTGAATCCTTGGCATATCATGGTTTATCCTTTCAAGGAGCACTATCTAAAAAGCTTGTCTTCTTCCAAAAATTCAAAAATAAAATAAAATTGAAAATGTGCCTTGGTGAAAACCTGGAAACAGGCACCTTGGTAGTAAAAGTAAAGAGAAATAAATTCATCCTATGGTGAAAACCACTTCCTTGTGGCACCTTGGATAAGTACCATGATGAAAACCTGGCAATCAGGCATCATGCGTAGTTCTTCTACATATTTCATCCATTCCATCTTATCTCTTTGATCTTGACAATGTTGATCTATACACAAATATTTGGCTATTTTGTGAGCTATCTTACGATGATCTTTCTTTCATTCCTTCCATGTTTAGCCTTCATATCCATCTTCCTCCATTCATTTTTGCCTATCACTATCCTTTTCCCCTTTGGTCTTGATCTAAAAAAAAAAAGAGTAAAACACGATGCTATGAAGCCTCTTGACATGTCTACTCCTTTGGATTGCATTCTTTCCTGCTCTTGCATTATGATTTTGTGCTTATCCTATGCTAGCCTTTCATTGCTTGTCCAAATGCGCTTTACATGACAATTTTTCCCTAGCTTGGGTATTCTTGAGGAGTTTCCCCTTGAGGATTTCTTCCCTTCATTTTCCTTCATTCTCTTATCTTCCATCTCTTCCACCAGCTTGCTAATCCCTCTTGTTCTCCACCTTGCTAGACATTGGGACTGCACGATATGATCTTGCTTGCGAGTTTGCAAATGGAAAAAGATGTTATCAAGTATACCAAGTATCAGAACTAGCATCAGAACAAGTATCAGAACCAAGTATCAGAACAATTATCAGAACAAGTATCAGAAACAAGTATCAGAACAATTATCAGAACAAGCATCAGAACCAGTATCAGAATAATTATCAGAATCAGTATCAGAATCAGTACCAGAACCAGTATCAGAATCAATATCAAAACAAGTAACAGATCAAGTATCAGAACTCCCACTGGGGCTACACCTTTCGCTTTAGTTTATGGGTCTGAAGCGGTACTGCCTATTGAGGTTGAAATCCCATCACTTAGAATCAGAATGCATGGACTTGTCACTGATGAAGACTATAGAGTGTCTAGGTTACAAGAACTGGAATTACTAGATGAACGCAGGCAAGCAGCGTATGATCATCTCAGAGTGTATCAGAAAAGAATGTCTAGAGGCTACAACAAGAAAGTCAGACATAGAGAATTTCAGGTTGGCGATCTCGTGTTGCGAGAAAATCCTAAAAATCAATCACATCGAGAACGCAAGGGGAAGTTCGAACCCAACTGGCTGGGTCCCTTTGTAATCACTGCTACTTTTGGCTCTGGTGCCTATCAACTCTCAACGACTGAAGGAGAACAGCTCCGAGAACCAATCAATGTTCTCCATCTAAAGAAATTCTATGCCTAAGGCATTCAGTGCTTGGTAAATGTCCTGAAAAAAATCTTAAAAATCGGAAAAAGTCCTGAAAAAATGAACATCTTGGTGAAAACCTAGCAATAGGCGCCTTGATGATTCACAAAAAAATCAAAAAATATCAAAAGTACAAAAAAATTGAAAAAATGAAAAATACAAAAAAATGAAAAAAAAAAAGAAAAAAAAAAGTGCCTTGGTGAAAACCTGGAAACAGGCACCTCGGTAGCAAAAATAGAATCTCTACCAAGATGGTGAAAACTCGGCAAACGGGCACCACTTGTTCCAAAATGCTCCATCTATCAGCACAATCTTGGTCTTTCCCAGCTTTCAGTCTTGCTTTAGTTTGTACATATCTCCCGGTTTGTTTCTGCATATCCTGGTTTCAATAAGTCGGTCTGTACACCAATCAGCTCAAGCATCTGTATCCTATCAATGTTCAAACTTGGGGGCAATCAATGTCATATCCTATGGCCTCCAATGTATCTTAGACGTGTCATATCAAGCCAGAGTCCTTTGAAGCTTCATGTGAGTCAATCAATCAGTCTTGTCTCCAGAAAGGATTTTGCCTCTATAACAACGCAATCAAACTCAACTGAAAACAATCTATGCATTTTACATGCTTTTATCTCCTTGTATGCTTACTGATTCGCATTGAGATTTTTGCATATTGTGTCCCTTCGAGCTCTTCGATGATGTCTTTTATAGGATTTAGAGAGTGATGACTGGGGGCATAATCTTTTCTTTGTCTTCTGCTTGTATGTGAAAATCTAACATCTTTGGAACTTCTGGATTGAAATGGTGTCCGACTGTAAGAGCCTCTATCTCGAATTGGATGGCCATGCGTACCTCGACCATTGATACCCAAACAATTCAAGGAAGTTTGCTCTAACTATTATCTTTTTGAGTAAGTTCTTTCTCCTACTGTGGAACGCAATCTTGCCTAAGGATGTGAACAATAAAGGGTCACTACGGGTAATTCACATTGGATTTAGAATGATCTCTTGACTGTTTGATGTGTTTTTAATGCAAGGTGTACTCAGGTCATCACAACGTTTATGTTTTGATGCTTGTACAAATTGCTATATCAAAATGGACATGATATTCAGGTCATCCTGGCGTTTGTGCCTTGGTGCTTATATCTAATCCAACATTCCGAAAACAAATCAATATTCATATGTCCATGGTTGTATAACCAGTGGGTGTTGTATTGATTCTTGCACATACAAATGAATATTCATATGTCTATGGTTTCATGGCTAGTGGGCATTGTATTGATTTATCCGGTTACCTAAAAGTTCAATGATGATAACAAATCGACACATGATCAGTGACTAGGTCCTAGGTCTTAGGTTGCATTTCATTTTGCATGTCTCATTGCATTTTGCATGTTTACATGATCTCACAATGATTAAACGAACTTCAATGCTTAAATGATTCTTCAAATCGCATCTTCAAGTCTAACAAGAGCTGAATCTCACACGAAGGTTCCTCCAATGAAATAGCAAGTAGAATCCTTTTTCGGGATCAAAATTCAAATCTGAGATCATTCATATTATTAACTACTTGCATATTCGACCTTCAATCATCACAGAAATCTAGTATTCAACTTAACTGATTATCTTACATCAAACTATCAAAATTTCAACTTGGTCAACCATGGTCAACTCATGGTCAAACCTAGTCAAACTTGGTCTTTTGGGACCTTCCAACGATACAGAATGCGTTCTCGGATGTAAATAACCACTTCTCAAATCAATTAACATGCTTCTAAACTATCAACGCTGACTTTTCTTGTTAGATTTCAATTTTAATCCTGAAGGGGGCATGGTATTGCATATCATTCAAAGTCTGTAATCAAATTTGAAATCATATCTTTATGGAAATCATATCTTTCATCACTGATCAAGACAAACAATCATGTCTAGTCGCTGATTCATCAAAAGTCCTCATCACTCGGGGCAAATCTATCATCACTTGGGGCATATTAGATTCATCAAGATCCATATCAATTTGGTATTCTCCTAATCTTGTAAACTGTATCAGTTTTTGCAACCATCAGATCATAGTGTTCTTTCCTTGGTTCTTCGACAACTGAAGGGTTTGGATGTGATACTTGCTAGTTCTGCTAAGACAATCGAGTCTAGAACGGGTCACTCACTTCTTATCAATCCTAAGGTTCAGAATCAGGCATTTTGACACTTTTTCGCAATCATAGGTTCATTTGCTGCTACAGTGAACATTATCTTTGGTCATTCAAGACCTATTATCTCCATCTTAATTCAATATCAATCAACTCCTATCTCAATATCTTTCAATCGGTTTCTATCTTGAGATCGGTTTATCTTTTGAATCAGTTTCATATCTTTATCAAACACAGACTATCTTTGAACCACTGCGCTTCACACAGTAATTCAAAGAGGGGCAAAATCTAATACCCCAAAAATGGGCTATAAGTTCATTAACCTCCTATATCATCAAATCATATGAAATCGACATCAAAGTCCTAATCTAAGGCACATCTAAACATCATCAAATCTAATTGATTATCTTAAATTTTGCATCGGAGAATATTCCTAGTAATATTCCTAATTATCTTAATTATCTTTAATTTTATAATTATTTGGCAATAAATCACATTTATCCTAAAGTTTGATTAATTGAATATTTTCATATTTAATTAATTAGATTTAATATTTGCCACTTAATTGTGTAATTAAATTTAATTATATCTATTATTAATTGTATTATTTAATTTTGACAATAAATCTAATATCATATGAATAATTGATTAAATTCTTATTTAATTAATTAAAGCAAGTTGTCATTATTTAATAATATAGTTTTTAATAAAATTTTGATTAAATAATTGATTAACCCATAAATCAATTGTTTTATTTTTAAAAGCAGTTAAGTTGGAAATAAATCACTTTATTATTAAATTAATTCATAAATAAAACATGCACAATCATAAAAGCAAACTACTATCAATTATCAATTAAAGCTAAACTCTATTTTGAGTTAAAACTTAGCTTTTGCATGTTTTTGTGAGTTAATTATCTTTTATTTAAAAATAACTCAAAAATCAAGTTGAGTTATTTGAGTGATTTATAGCTTTTTCCCATGCACCTCCAAAGCCCTGGATTTCTATAAATTAAGGCTTTAGCTCTTCACAAATCATCTCATATTTTGCACAATCACGCTGGAGAATTGGAATTGAAGAATCAAAGCTCTTGCGAATCGGCATTTTTGTGAGATCAATCTTATTTTTGCATTCATATTTCATATCATTGTTAGATTAGCATTGCATATCAATTTTCAATAGCATAGCATAGCATATCAATTTCATATTAGCATTCATATCATATCAATTTATCATTCTTATTGCATCAGAAAATATCAAAAATATAGATTAATTGCATTTATTCCATATCTAGAATTGCATTCAAATCCTTCATTTAGGTGTCGTCTAGGTCATTGATCTCGATTACAATCTGAGAACATTAATCTCGCACCTATTAGAAGGCAGTAAATCGCTTGGTTAGATAGCTTTCAATTTTGCACGATTTTGATTATAGCTAACCTCTAATGTTTTACTGAGTGTTGTGTCTACAGATCAGGTACAATTTTCACACACACAATGGATACCAACATTAAATCTGTGACCCATAATCAATGCATAAGTCGGCCTCAACAGAAACTCAAAAGAAACTCGTCGGTAAGCAAATCCAACCGAGAACCAAACAAGCATCACCGAGCGCCAAAGAGATGACCGACCAATAGCGGCGAACAAAGGAAATCGAGCAACACTGAACCAACTCAGTCAAAGCAGGAACCAAGCAACACAAACAAACTCAAATATTGTTTTGGTGACACGAGATTGCCAGGGACCCGAGATGCTCCTGCATCATAATAATCTATAGTTTACTTAATAGGTGATATCTTTTCTAGTATATTATGTTTAGAATTGTATACCCTATGATGTTTCTTGTCCTACATTTCTCTACTGTGTTGTACTATTCTATGATACTTCTTGTTTGATATAGGGTGTTTTGTTTTCTGCACGACTAGATTATGGTTTCTGCTTATAGTTCATCTTAATATTTTACAATATTTTGTTATATAATCTACCATAGACTTCTCTTTCTTGTCTCACACTTGGGGGGAAAGGTTGTTTGTACATTCTTTATCCCTCTTTGTCTAAGGATCGAATTTCCTTAGTACATTGGCATTTGTTTATCATGTGACATTCTTTTCCTATAAGGAATTGTGTCTTGATCATGACTCTCTCTGACATACAAGAGGTGCATGTTCGTGATCACCACCTCCTCTTCATTTGCAAAACTCTATTCATTATAAACATTTTCCCTTAATATGTGATTTAAAGTTTGTCATAATTCATCCAATGATCCCTATTCCACCTATACACAGGAGGTTGAATAGGTGCATTCTTGATTCCTAACCCCTTCTTTTTTCTTGAAGTTTTTATCTGTGTTCATGACACTCCTCTAGAAGGTAGATGTCTTTCTCACAAGATCTCTTCCTTTCAACGGTTTCTTCTCATAAGAGACATATCCTTTCATAATTGATCTATTTTCTTAGCTTACAAGAGTCAAGTCTCTTTGCTAAGTTTATGGCATACATTTTTGTTTAAGGATATCTCCTTGTTGCTAGAAGTAGTTATCCCTGATTCTCTTCCTTATGATGTTTATGGCTACATAGTCATCATAAAAAGGGGGGCATACATACACCCTCTTTGTACTATAGTTTACTTTTTTTATGCACTTTTACTTGTACATTAAAGAATGCCACTCCCTAGCAGGTATTAGTGACACTTGTCCATCCCAAATAAACACATTTTCATTTTTTTACATACCACTCCCTAACGGGTATCAGTGATACTTCTCCATCCCAAGGAAATTCACACACACATTTTCTCTATAGATAACAGACCCTTGCCCATCCACATAGAGCATAGACATATTTACACTATGTGGTGATACCAAGGAATTGATCCACGGGTGGACACACATACACATGCATGCAAAAGTTGTCAACAACTGCACAGGATTGACTACTGGGAACACAAACCCTCTAGACCATGATTTGATCCTGCCTTTTTTTTTTCTTTTCTTTTTTTTAATTCACAATAACACACACAAACCTTACTGGGCAAGATAATCACCCTCTCTCTCTCTTTTTATGCTTTCATGTAGCAGGATAGAATCATGAGGGATGTAATCCTTTGTGGTTCTCTTGTCTTTCCTATGTGATCCCTTATGCTTTGTGATATCCTTTCCAAATATGATATTGGTGAGTGAAACATTTCTTCAACTGAGGTCTCTTTCATTGGTTGATTTGGAGTTTTAGTTTTAGTACTAACCTGTTTTGGGTCTTTTGATTTTCTTTTTGTTTGGCTCTCTTTTTCCTTTATTTTATTTTTCTTTGTTTTTGTGCTCTTATGCATGGTAATGGAGTTAGGATCCTAGGTTTTGGGGCTCATGTCCTTAAAATTGGTGATGTTCTATCTTGTTGTGGCATTTTCTCTCTTCTCCTTCTTCCTTTACCAAGAGTATGACTTGTTGAATACTCTTGCTAAAGTGAGAGCTAAATGTACCATCTTAAAATAGATGCACTTCATTTTGAGACCTTTTAGCCCTCCTTAGCGTGGTTTTGGTCTCTCTCTCATCTTTTGGCATGGTCCTTTAGGTGCTATTTTATCACCTTTTTAGCCATATCTTCCAGCGGTTTCATCATCCCCTAATTCTTTCTGCACCTTCTCCAAGGCCTTCAAGACCCCTCTTTGGGACCTCCCTTGGGAATAGGTTGACCAAGTTGACCTAATCCAAGAAGAGGTTGACCCAAGTCAACCTCTTCCTTGAGGAAATTTAATTACGGGGCTCAAAGTGCCTCGGGTTTGTCGATTGATTTCTTTTGCTCCCATGTCAGCATACTTTGTTTTTTATCCTGAAAACTAGTATATAAGGAGGTTCGGGCATTTCATTTTTATCCCCATCAAGATACATCATCATTCTACAAGAAATCAAGAGAAACCATACACACATTCATGAGATTTCAAGCAAGTATCTTCAAGCATTCATTTTCAAGCATTTCCTTCTTGCATCAAGCTTCTTCCTTCAAGGTGGTAGTGGAGTTTGGCTTCTAAGGAGGAGATCCATCATTCCAAATCATTCAAGTTCTTCCATCCTTCATCATGGAATGTCACATACATTCCTATACATAAGGTTTTGACTTCTTTGATTTCCTTTTGGTTTCTTTGAGTCAAGGCTATTACATTTGCATATTTGATCACATATCAAATTCAATTGCATCTACAAAGGTAATTGTATCTTTCATTTGATATATTCAATCCTACTACATGTTAGTATTTCCTTTATCATCACATTTACATCTCAAATTCAAGGTTGATTCCTCAATCTAGGGCTTGACCAAGGCAAGCCCTCATCCACCCAAATCCTGAAACAAGCTTTTCTATGCGCAGGAGCAAGATATTCCTCTACACATTTCAAGGTGAGCTCTCTATCATTCATTTAATTTCTTAGTCTATACTTGTTTTCATATCTTAATTGGGTTGATTTCTTACATATAGCATCTAGATTTATCTTATTTTTATCATTAAATCAATTAGTTCAATTTCACATTTGCATTTACACATCTTTAATCAAATCCTACATTGCATGAAAGAGGACTTTCTTGCATACTTCCTTGATATAATTTGGGTTTAGCATTGACATCCCTTCATCTTCTTGGGTTTTTCTAATCTAACTTGGGTTGTATTGAGAGTTATGTTTGCAAGCCCCTCTTTCTCTTGTATTTTGAGTGTTAGCGTTGAAATGGTTAATTAATAAGATCATCTCACATAGTTTACATTGTTAGATGTATTAGTATCCATTCCTTCCCTAAACAATAATAATCATGAATTCTTAGAAATTTTATTTGTCGTAGTAAAAAAAGATTCAAATAATCTTTTTTTTATATCAATTATGTAAATTTCATAAATTATTTATTTTTTAATATTTTGTATAGATTATTAATATTTTACATTTCTTCTAGTACACAATATAATTTGATCAAAATAATAAGAAATAAACACAAATACATATCCATATTGTACATGTCATAAAAGATATCAATATTTATTAAATATTCTTTTATTTTTAATAAAAGCAACATCAAAACCAGAGTTTTGTCCCATGATAAAAACCAAAGAGAACTATCCTCCCAGAGGATTAACCACATACTACTAGTAACAACACATTAACATTAATCACAAAGTATCAGAAACAACCTAACTTACCTCTATAAAAATAAACCTTCGTTTAGAAATAGAGCACCTAGCATAAGCATCGCACCACATAGCATAGTAATATAAACAAATTAAGACATGCCAGTTTGGAGTCATAACAATATTAAACATATGTCGCAAAGGGAAGATCAATTTTTTTTCCAAAGTATAGCCACAAACAGAAGAGCTAAGTAAACTAAGGCCCCATAGGCTAGCCAGAAACCAAAAAGCCAACAAAGAAACAATCCACATTAGGGTTTCTTCTCCGATGACGTCTTTGACAACAACACCCTGGCCTAGTCCTTCTTAAGGAACTTAATTAGTTCCTTGTAGTTGTCTTCATCTTTCAACTTTCCACCACACATTTTCTCATGCAACAGGCACACAGTCATTGCAAAACTACGCATTACCTTAAGCATGAATCGACTCTGTTTGGAAGTCTCTTGTCCAAATCAGCAACTTCAGCCTTGAGGCTCAGAAGGCCCACTTTGACACCTACAATATGATATTTAATTTTCCTAATAATACCACCCGAGGCATTATAAGGGTTAGGGGTAACCTTAACAGAGACCTCCTCCACAATGACACTATATTTAGCAGCTTGAGTTGGGGGGGAGCACTGGGAGGAATAGGATTAGTCACAGGTGAGGGTGGAGTAGTAGAAGGAAAAAAATTGACCGCAGGGCCAAGAGACATATCTTTTTTTAAACTTTCAAACACATAGGAAGAGGAGTCATCCTTCTCAAAATTACCCTTTCCATTGTTCTAAGTCTCATTAGACTCATCTGGGCACATTTCCCTCATTCTTTGTCTGCCTTTAGCCTTAGCAATTTTGTTAGAGCACCGAGGAGTGAAAGCTTCCTCTGTAATCTCAACTTCCAAGTCAACCTGGTACGAATTGGTTTTGGATTTTTTGGGCGGTTTAAAAATAGATATTATAATTAGTTTGAACAAATAGCTACTATAATAATTTGTTAGTTAATATTTGTATTTCCATTAACAATTCATATATAATGTGTACCTCAAAAATCTTGTCGAAAAAAGCATCCTATAAGACAAATTGTTTTCAACCAATGAGATTACAAATAAATAATTTTCTTAATTGGAAAAACTCAAAAATATAAATTTAAACTTTATAAAACTTCTGGGTATTTAAAAAATGAAAAAAAAATCAAGTGTTATCATTGGTGGAAATTAATTTACTTATTGAGCACATGTCAATGCAATAGTATTGCCTAAGACAAGTACAATATTAAATAAAATTAAATGAATATAAATTAATTTAAAAAATTTAAGTTGTACAAAATGTATTTACAATACAAATATTTTTATGTATAATTTATTAAAATGTTTAACTTCAATAATGTATAGATTTAATAATTTTTTCTCATGTCTTTCAAAATCTTCTTGGTTGAACAAATGTCTTAAGTATAATCCCAAATAAGTCTACTATGGATAACCTTGAGCTACATATTAAATAATATGGCTATATTTTTTGAGATAGCTAATGATAATATTATTGTATAGATAAATCATTTAAAAATAATTAAAATAAAATAAACAGTGTTCATAAAACTCATTTATAATTAATAATTTCAATTCAATAAAAAATGGAAGGTGCGACAATTTAATTTGTGAAATGGTTTTATAAGATAATTATTTTGTACTCAATTATATATCATTTAAAATTTTCATAAATCTAGGGGATCTTGAGCTTCTAATAATTATCAACTAACTTTTGAACATCATATATTATTATAAAATCTTTGAGATCACTGATTATATTCGACAACAATATGTTATGGCGCCTAATCCCAAATATCAAAATTCGCTCCAATCATGATGGGGAGCCGTAAAAATATTAGCTATTGTGAATGTGAATCTCTGATTGTGAGTGTTTTCGTATAATTTTGGTGTTGAGGTTTAAGCTTTATCATTTTTGCAACCATAAAACTTTACGACAATCATAAAACTTTTAGGCATGAGATATGTGAATTTTTTCGGGATCTTTTCTCACAATAAATAGGATATCGGCTAATTATAATCTTAAATTCATGCTAAATGGATTTGATTTGAAACTAGCATATTTATAATTAGAAAACTATATGAAGAAGATATTGAGATATATCATTTTTGGGCTATTTATTAATATTTTCCAAACAATTCCATTGTCTCATATGTCTTAAAATAAATTTTGTTTCATATTTAATATTTTTGTGAGTTGTCAACCTCTAAATCAAATTGGATTATTCTACAATGCTAGGGTTTCATAAACTTTTTTGCATATTATGTCTAGTTTTTATTATCAATGTCCTTAACAACATGCCACAATTTGAGTAGAATCTTGGGGTAAATCAATTGCAATGGCTTCAGTGAGCTTTTAAAAAAAAAAATCATTTATGTCGTCAGATCATTTTTATTTAATCATTCATTTGACAAGCATGGGTGTTGTTCCAACAAGCATGGTATTGCAGATACTGAGAAAACATTTGACAAATTTACAAAGAGGAACTACTCACTACAACATTTGGGGTCGAATTTCGACGACAGTACCATTTGTGTGTGTGCGTGTGTTTTTTTTTGCAAGTGCCTTCGATGGTGTCGTAATAGCGACGGTGACCTAATTTTGACACCTACGTGACTATAAACAAAAAGAAAAAGAAAAAGAAACACTCATTTGTAATTTTCATGAACTGCGAAGAGGGCACCGTGCGCAAAGAGGGAAGAGGGCACTAGACTTTTTCTTGCATGAGCGAACTTGGCCCTAACTCTACACGGATTCGAGGTAGGCCTGAACTGGACTTTTGCTTGCGTGCCTAAACTTGGCCATATCTTTTTTGTTATTTGGTTTTATTGCATTGTATTTCATTGGTTTCAAGCTAGGGCATCCATTTCATAGAGGTTGTGAGTGTTTTACTCATTTTTTCATTTCTTTAAATGTATAAAAATATTACAAGAATTGACTAAAATATAATAATGAAGTAAGTGTCGTGATTATCAAACAATAAAACAATTCAATAATTACTCAGAGTAAGGACACCTTCTTTCTTCATCAGAAGTATCACAACACTCATGATAGGAAAATGACCAGACACGTGAGACTTTAGGTCTGGATGGAAACCAGGTATGAATATAAATCTCAGAATTAATTATTTTAAAAATTTTGCCAATATCAACAAGATAAGGTTAACAATATTTACAAAATCATATAAAAACCAACTTATCTTACAATACAGAACTCAAATTATCAGTTATAAACATAGTAAATTCAGTTATAAACACAATATTTTGACATGCAAAGGTCCTACGATTTGATTTTCGCCAACCATTGAACTTTTAAAAAAAGGAGATTTACATTAGCATCCTGATATAACTAGGGAAAATATTAGTGTGTTGCACTGGACTTTTTCTTGCGTGTGCGGCCCTAACTCTACACGGATTCGAGGTAGGCCTAAACTGGACTTTTGATTGCGTGCACGAACTTGGCCATGTCTTTTTTGTTACTTGGTTTTATTGCATTGCATTTCACTGGTTTGAAGCTAGGGCATCCATTTATTACTTGTTTACTCACTACTTGGGGCCCGTGACTTTTGATATGGGCATACATGATGTAAAATTGGTCACTGTTTTGTTCAATTATATATATTATAAACAATTACAGCAATAATCAATTGTGTTTCGTCCTTTTCCATAGAAAGTTGATAACTTTAGAATTTCATATGAATCTAGTGATGATCAAAAGGCCTTGCACTCCTAAAATTTTGAGTTATAAGGTTATTGTCCTTCTCTGTAATTCATTCTGAGAAGTCACCTAGGGAACTCCTAAATATACTTTCAGAGTTTCTATAAAGCATTAACTAATTAGAGATGAAAAATAACATATTCGTTTCATGCATATGTGGTAAAAATTCATGAGATACTAAAGAAGACCTGCTATTTGTCAGACAAATTTTCATTGTCCCCCACAAAAAACCAAGTAATAACTACTCCACCCTTAATTTATTTAGCAATGCGCCATATTAGATAAAGTAGGTTCTATCGCACATGGCACAGACTCTCTTCAAACTCACAATATGTTGCATGTGTAGTGCAAAAATCATGAGATTCTAAAGAAGGCCTCACTCTTAATCAGCCAAATCTTCCTTGTACCACATAAAAAACTATGTGATAACTATGTCTACTCCAACCTTAATTGTTTAAGAATTCATCATATCAGATAAAGTATGTTTAAGAATTGTTGGGACTGGTCCTTTGGCATGTATTAAACAGAATATAATTTTTAGCATATTATTATCATTCTATTTATTTATTGTAAACATGCCATTGGTTCAGTTTTGTAAAAAAAAATTGTGTTAAATACATTTAAAATAAAGGTCTAATTCTGTAGACTACTAGCACGAAGGAAGATTTGACCTAGTAGTCTACAAAATTAGACCTCTATCTATAGATTTGTCTAATTATGTAGACTGCTAGGTCAAATCTTCCTTCGTGCTAACAAACTATAGAATTAGACCTTTATGTTAAATGCATTTAACATAAAGGTTTAAAGGAAAAGACCTATGTGTTGTAATTTGAAGATTTGACCTAGCAGATTAAATGTAGATAGTACCAAGACAAATCTTCAAGGAATTAGTTAAGCATATTATTATCATGCATTTAATCTTATAAAATCATCAATTCTTAAGCATTAAGCATAGTAATAGGTCAATCTTCATTGTGGGGGACAATGAAGATTTGTCTGACAAATAGCAGGTCTTCTTTAGTATCTTATAATAATATGCTGAAAATTTTTAATCTATTTAAATAATTCTTATAGATTAGAATTACAGCATATTGGCTAACAAAAAAAGTAGGTTCAGTTTTAAGATAAAGTATGTTCAGATAAGGAATAGAATTTACAATTAATACCCAATTGTCTAATTCAATAGTCTACTCTTAAAGCATATAAAGTAGGTTCAGTTACTTCAGATAAAGTATGTTTAATCTAGTTTAATACTTTATTAACTAAAGTCACCTAGGGTTTGACCTATAGAATTAGTCTAACAGTAAATTTAGCATTAAATAGTTCTATCACACATGGCATGGACTCTTTTCAAACTCACAATGTCTAGCAGGTTTGTGTACCACACAAAGGTGGTATATTATTACTTTATTTCATCACTGTCTTCCTTGTACCACACAAAAAATGGTGTTATAACTATGTCTAATCCAACCTTAATTGTTTAAGAATTCATCATATCAAATAAAGTATGTTTAAGAATTGTTGGGACTGGTCCTTTGGCGTGTATTAAACATAATAGAATTTAATCTATAGACATAGTTAATGCACCATATTAGATAAAGTAGGTTCTATCACTAGAAAGGTCCTTGTACCACACAAAAAAAGGAATTCAATAAATTAACTAAGTAGAACCAGTCCTAACATGACTGCTAGTCCCAACAATTCTATATATACTTTATAGTTATATTAATATGCCATTAATATGCATTACTTCAAACCTTAAGTAATGCAATAACCTTATTAGTTTAACAATGAATTACAGAGAATGACAATAACCTTATAATTTTTTTACTATTAGAATCTTCATTGTCCCCCACAAAAAACTAAGTAATAACTACTCCACCCTTAATAGTGTGATGAAATAAAGAATTAACATATACTTTAATTTATTACTATTCTAAATTAGGTTATAAGACAATAGTTGTCTTAATCTAATCTGTATGGCATTCTTAGTTACTTCAGATTAAACCATCAATTCAATAGTATTTACAAAAGACTTTATTTGTTACTTTATATCAGTGTATTAAACTAATATTAGCAGTTCACAATTAATCTTGTGTGATAGAACTTACTTTATCTAATATGGTGCATTGTGAGTTTGAAGAGAGTCTATGCCATGTGTGATAGAACCTACTTTACACAATATGGTGCATTGTTAAACAAATTAAGGGTGGAGTAGTTATTACTTAGTTTTTTGTTGGGGACAATAAAGATTTGTCTGACAAATACATGCCATTGGTTCAATTTTGTACAAAAAAATTGTGTTAAATGCATTTAAATGGTTCAGTAATAATATGCTTAATCTATTAGTAATTGGCAAATTAAGCTTATTATTACTATGTAGAGTTAGGGCCAAGTTCGTGCACACAAGCAAAATTCCAGTGCCCTATAGAATTAGTCTAACCGTAACTTTATAACAATGCGGATAAGAATCAATTTGTAATTACTATACATTAAACATGCTAAACTGATAAAAATGTTATTTGCATTTAATCTACCAATTACTAATAGATTAAGCATATTATTACTATGCTTAATGTTCCATTTCAATGCATTTAACACAAAAAAAAAATTACAAAACTGAACCAATGGCATGTTTACAACAAAGGTCTAATAGAACTCCCAATAATTCTTAAACATACTTTATCTGATATGATGAATTCTTAAACAATTAAGGTTGGAGTAGACATAGTTATCACACAGTTTTTTGTGTGGTACAAGGAAGATTTGGCTAGGTCAAATCTTCCTTCGTGCTAGCAGTCTATAGAATTAGACCTTTACTAAGAATTCATCATATCAAATAAAGTATGTTTAAGAATTGTTGGGACTGGTCATTTGGCATGTATTAAACATAATAGAATTTTCAACATATTATTATCATTCTATTTCTTTGTTGTAAACATGTCATTGGTTCAGTTTTGTAAATTTTTTTGTGTGTTAAATGCATTTAAAATAAAGGTCTAATTCTGTAGACTGCTAGCACGAAGGAAGATTTGACCTAGCCAAATAAAGGTCTAATTCTAAAGACTATTGGTCAGACAAATCTTCATTGTCTTTTGATTGTCTTCTTTATATACTAGCATGTATTAATTGGCTGACAAATAAAGAAGCATTTAGACAATCAGAAGACAATGAAGATAATTTTAAATACATTTAACATAAAAAATTTTTACAAAAGTGAACCAATGGCATGTTTACAACAAAGAAATAGAATGATAATAATATGCTAAAAATTGTATTTTGTTTAATACACGCCAAAGGACCAGTCCCAACAATTCTTAAACAGACTTTATCTAATATGATGAATTCTTAAACAATTAAGGTTGGAGTAGACATAGTTATCACACATTTTTTTGTGTGGTACAAGGAAGATTTGGTTGATTAAGAGTGAGGCCTTCTTTAGAATCTCATGAGTTTTGTACTACACATGCAACGTATTGTGAGTTTGAAGAGAGTCTGTGCCATGTGTGATGGTTAAGTAATGGGAAAGTTATGATGATTTAATTTTAGAACTATTGGTCCCTTGAAACGTTCAAAAAAATTCTCAAAAGATGCACTCTCATGGAATATGATGACTTCAGGTTATGCACAAAAATGGATCTATCTTCTATCACTATGCTCTTATCCTATGTCAAAATTGGAGATTTATGACACAGTATAGACATCCATCAAGGCATAAATAAAATTCAAATTTTCTCTAATGTTGTAGTTGAAAGAAATGAATTTAAAATTTTATTTTCTTATTCGGAGAAGCTTGCAGTATAGTTGCTTTTAATGCAGACAATTTGTGGTTTTCAAAAAAAGTTATGTGCCAATTTTCTTAGGCAAGGCATTTGTGGATAGGTTTCTTATTAAGTTTGGACTGCTAATTAGCTCATGTGCTTAGTCATCCTTTATCATATATTCAATTAAAGGCACTCAAAATCAACAAAAATTACTCTTCATCTATGTATGATTTGTGACAAAAGGTTATGCTAAGTTGGAGAGTATTTAAGTTACCACAAACATCACGACTACTGCTTGTTGCCAGCGGGTCCCTGCTCGTTTTGTTTTATGACTGAGTGATCAAATTTGGGGAAGAATCAGCACAGGAAAAGAGAAAGAGAGAAAAAATGGTGCAGTATAATTTTAATAAGAGACAATCAAGTTTTAACAAATGCATGTGCAATATGGGTGTTGGCATATTTTCATTGGCCAAATCGAAGGCTTTGTAGATTTTTATGCAAGAGAACAATCGACGCCAAAGAAATACATGCGACGTCCAAATGTCAAAAATATATGATAGTTGGGTGTCGCATGTACAATGTATTTGTTTTACTACCGTCATAATTGGGGCACTAATAATGTGTAACGACAACAAGTTGAATATCCTTGCTGGTGCATATTGCGACAGTCAATTTTGTTGTAATTGTGACACCCATAATGTGAAGCGACAACAAGGTAACCATCATAGCCTGTGCATATTGCGACGGTTGAATCTATCGCCATAACAACAGACATCCCAACCATCGATGATACCGACACCAAAACTACAACACCAGTTTGTGTCGCTTGATCGACGAAAGTGTATCAAAATTACGACACATAGTCATCGCAATTAGGGCTCAAATGTACTAGTGACTCTTGGAGGCATGATGTTGTGTGCATTAAGGAAATCTTTTCTATTTTAGTTGGATAAATCTGAGATGGGAGACAAAAAGTACAAGTATTTTTCCAATCTCTTTCACCCCAACACAAATTAGAATATGCACATTGATAATATATATCATAGTTGGCATTAATTTTCCACAATACAATAGATTGAGATGCAACGCTTCTAGTTTATACTATGTATATTTTTTTGTTTGATATTTTAGATCACTTTTCTCTTCCTGATGATGGACCACTAAGTGTGATCCAAATGTCGAGCAACAAAACATACACAATGTAAACTAGAAGCTTTACATCTCAATATTTAATATTACCCCATCTTAATTAAAAATGAGGGCTCAATCATATGTCCTCTCCATATATTTTATTATGAATTAATTTTCATATGCTAGGAAAATTTTGATTTCATGAATCAATTAAAAAAGCACAATTCTAGTTAGATGTTGTTGAATCCTACATTTGAGAATTGGATAACACAACCACTAATTGAGCTTCTATGAACATATTTAGACAAAATATTAAGTAGGCATCAAACTTGTATATACATTTATGTGGAAAAAAGTAGCTTCTATCATTCCTAATTTTCTTACCACATGTATGTATTACTACTTTTATACCTTGTGACATAGATGTCATTATTGCACCTACATTTGTTGTGTACATATAAGAAATGTAGGAATATAACTAAGTCCTTATTAAATCAATAAAATACATGCATGCATTGTAAGTAGGATGAAGAGCATAATGCTTAATGTTCATGTAGAGATGACAATTGTTCTAATGTATCTTTTATTGTTTGCACAAAAAATACACAACCAAAAGCCTTAAATTGATGTAACTGATTTATAGCCAAACATTCACCATTAGTAATAAACTACCAGAAAATTGATCAACGCCAAAGATTAAATCAATTTTTCTCTATTCTCCTTCCACTACTCATCTATTACAAGAAAAATTCACCCTATTTAATTACAAAACCCAAAATTTCCTTATTTGGCAGATTGTTGTAAAATCCAAAATTTGTCATTTTAGGTAATTTTCAAATCTACTCCAAAAAACATGAAAACTTATAAGAATATAAAAAAAAAAACCCTACAACACAAATTTCCAACTTTCTAATTCAATGGTAGTTAAAGTGTTGGAATAAACTGAAAAAATAACTTTCTAAAAACTAGGGAAAAGAAAAAAAACAAAGCTCATTTTGAGGCCTTAGATGAAGAAATTTGGCCCTAAAAAATACATCAATCTAAGGTCCAACCAAACTAGGTTCTACCAGAAATCCAATCAAATCATAGTGATACATGTCCATGTCAAATTTCAACCCAATTGGATAAAGTCAAAAGTTATGTCCTCGCGAAGTTCCTACATCATTCTCCTCTGGTTGAAAAGAACTCAACCATGAAAAGTTCCTATCCTCGAGCTCTTCCCACTTAATCTGATCCAACTTCTTCAATTCCCACTCTATAATCTGTGTACTCTCTTCTGGTGCCAACCCTTCTCACTATACCAAGTATGTATTGTATGCTCCTTCTCAAGTATAAATGGTCTTCTTATCTAAAATCTATGCAATCTTTTCTCTTTTTCTGTTCAAAATTGTACCTTGCCAAGCCACTTCTCCCTCACTTCCATCTTCATGATCTCTACTATGAAAGGCATATAAATCATTAACATTAAGCACAAAGGAAATATCAAGAGCAACTGGTATATCTACCTTATAAGCATTATCATTTATTTTCTTGGCAAGGTCCAATTTTCTTATACTTCAACTTATGGTAGGTTCCTATGGGAAACCTTTCTCTTCACAAATAAACTATCACCAAATAACCTTCATCAAAGGCTTGATGTCGTCTACTAACATCTAATAGAGCTTTGTACCTCTCATTGCTTGCCTCAAGCTTCTTCCTTACCTTTGTCTACAATTCGTTAATGTGTTCTGCAAATGCTCCCCTGTCATCACTAATCCTTTACCCAAATGGTAGCTGCACCAAATCTAAAACAACCTTAGGGTTCCTACCATAAACAACTTGAAATGGTGATTTATCTTATGTTCTATTCATTGAACTATTAGAAGCAATTTTTCCTTGAGGTAACGCCAAAACCCACTGCTTAATAGGTTGCCCAAACTCTAGTTGAAATCTTCTATTTGCACATTCACTTGAGGATGATAGGAATTGATGAACTATAACTTAGTACCCATCTCCTCCCATAAGGTCCTTCAAAAGTAACTCAATAACTTGGTATCCCAATCAAATGTAATAGTTTTTGGGACGCCATGCAATATCAAAATAAGTGATATTTTCAGTGGCGAATATTCACCAATTGGTAAAATGTGGGCATCGAACGTGTCTGAAAATTGGCGAATAGTATCATTATGAGAAGTGATCAGATCACCTCATTTTCATCCAATATTTGTTCCACAATCGGTTTATTCTCCACCTTTTAGTTGAAATGGCCATACTACAAAGCATTTTTTCACCACCAGCTCATACATGGTTTGAATATTGATTAGTTGTAATTTCGCCTAGAGTTTTCAGATGAATGCAAGAAAGCACCGATGGACACACATGCACTCACCAATATCAACACATGATTTTTTAAATTTCAAGGGGCCATATCACCAATAACATTAATTATTATTTTGTTGAGGCCAAGCCTAATTCGCCCCCACTACTATTGAACGGTAATACTAGCTCCATAATTCGCCTTCAATTTTTAAATTGCACTACCTTAATCCTACCCAATTTTGCCAAATTTGTATATCCCAATTTAAAATGGCATGAAATTCATCAAATTTTGTTTGATATAAATACATGAGAAGGTGAGATTTTATAGTTTACACCTTCTTCGGATCGGTCTGCACTTCCAAATGCTCTAGACACAAGTTGCTAAGGAATTCTTTAGATGTCGAGTCATTCACGGACCCTATCACTGTGAAAACTTAACAAGTGACAAAGGATATAAGATTGATGTTAGTGTTTGTCATTTTTAGTTGTTAGTGTCTGTCATTTTGATTTCAGAATTTTCTTGCATCTTAGTTGTTATGGCTTAGTTTTTTCCATTTTAATTTGTTATTGTTTACATAGCATGCATTGTTACAAGTTACAAAATTTATCTCTTTTATTTTCCCTCTTTTTATCTGTTACTATATTTCGTAGCCTATAGGAATCATATTCGTCCTTACAGGTTATGTTAGTAAGAGATGTTGAGTAGTAGGACTCTTGAAATTTATGGAGAGGGGCTATCCAAACACAAATAATAATATAATATCATACTTTAGTGCTCCATCAGACAGAGCTATGACATCAACACTTGCACCCGATGCCTCTATCACAAAGAATGTTCCAATGGGTACCTAGTGTATCCAAACTAAAGCAATTGACTTGGTTGACAATGTCAGTGATGTTATTGCTCACAATATCATTGTTGATGTTGCTGAGAATATCGTAGATGTTGGTGTAAATGTTGGTGATGTTGATGCTGACAATGCTAGTGATTTTGCTACTGACAATGTCGGTAATGTTGTTGTCAATGCACAAAAGAGGGGAAGAAAATCAACAACTAAAATTGGACAACAAAACTTGGGCATGAGTGGACTGCGACAAGGTCATTTCAGATGAGTTGGGCTTCAAAGTACACATTCATTGAGCCAGTGCCAAATCAATAAAAAGACAAACATCAAGTAGAATGCAAGTGTACAATCTACAATGCCCTACCTGGGAATCCTTGGAAGCAAGGATCAATCAAAGACTAACATATTTTTTTTGTTTAAAGATGGGTTTAACCAACATTTATTCATAACGCAAGCGAAAGGCTAACATACTAACCAAAAATTCCCAAGCCCTTGAACTATGTTCAAGATCTATTACCAACTAAGTGATTAACATGTAAGGTTCATCTCATTCACTAAGTTAACATTTCATTCAATGTTCATTTTAAACCCAAAATAGAATTCCTACATGGTTAACCATAAAAGTTTATTTACTAATTTATCCTCATACACCACATGGATCACTAATTTTTACACTTCTCCCAGATGCTACATAGGATTTACCAAATGCGACGCTTTTCCCAGATGCGACCTTCTACGGCCTAAAGGAGAATTTCTGATGAACTTAAGGAAAAAAAGAAAAACAAGAAGGAAAAGAATGAACTCCACATCAGAGAGTGCTAGAAACATGCATATCGAGGATAGAGACACTCGGTTGTGTCAAAAAATAAATACAACATCCATGAACAAATATAAATCATCTAGCATTAGACATTTGCACTCTAATCAAACTGAGAGAGTAATCATCATCCCTAGAGAACATGTACAACAAGGAGAAAGAGAGAGAGAAAGGTGAACGAGCCCAAGACCTGCAACTGGAAGAAGATTGTCCCTATTCTTTGATCCCCAATAGTGGTATAGGTTAGCAACACCTCCCAACCATGTGGAACTCGTAGGCCCACCTCGTCGTGCTCATGGAGACAATGACCTGACCACAATCACAAAAGGCACACAGTCGCAAAAGGTCTCCACACACACCAACCAATGCAAGACTCAAGAACACATATGATTAAGAATGTAATGCAACACTTCAGGTCACTTACACAAAACACTTTATAGGATAACTATGTAGGGACTCTAGTAGAGTGTAATCGGTTGGCTTGTACTAGCCCAAGCTATATGTGGGTATGGTAATTAAACTCCCTCAGGAAGCCTCATATTGTGTCCTCACACCAAATTGCGTAGGATATTGGCAATTGTACAAACACCACACCCTTGTGTTGAATCCCTTGGGATGCTCGATGACCATATAGGTGTTCTCTTATCTTGCATTAAATTTTATTATCCCATGTGTTTAATTGGTTATCACTTATTTAAACCTCTTCATGTTACCTTTTTAGCCACTTCTGGGATGAGGTACCTATGAGAAGCCACTCCACACATCTACTTGTACATACCCTTTCTCGCCATACGATGAGTTCCATAAGGCAATGCAGGTTCCCAACCCAATCCCCAAATGAACAAACACTCAAGTGGCCTAAATCCAGGAGTTTGGGTCTCACAAGATCCCGCCATAGGCATACTCACATGCATGTGGGTGCAAACAACCAACTCCACATAAAATAATGAAAACCAATAATGCAAGGGTTGGATTTGAGAAATGCAATCAAAAGATACATGTATGAAAATACACTCAACCGGGTACATTTTTAGGAGTACAGATTCACCTACGAATCTGAAAGCCACAAAGTAAAAACATGAGATGAATGGAAACATGGAGGAAAATCCATTTCCATCATCCAAAATCACACCACAAAATCCCAGCTCAAATCTGGGTAGTACACAAAATAAGGCACGAGAAAAATGCCCAAAAATCAAACATCTCATAATTTGATGAAATCAAAACCCACTTTTAAAATATACTCAAACTCCCAAAAGTCCAATAAAATTCAAGTTTCGGGAACACACGTAAAATCTGACAGCATAACTAGGTAACAACTTCATTTTTCCAAAACATGAAACACATAAATTAACACACTCATCCAACCAAGTCATGTAATTGAATAAAAACATAGGGGAACACTAGTTCTCAACCCCCAAATATAAAGCAATCAAACGAACACACTAAAATGAAGCAAAACAATTAAAATGAGAGAGACCTACCTCACTCGAAAAGCTAGAAACTGGGAATGAAGAGAAGAAATTCAAGAAGGATTCAAATGGGTTGAAAACCTCGAGGAAGATGAAGATCCATGATACAAATCCAATGAGCCTATCCTCGTGAAAATTTGACGAGACAATCTCCCACAACGATCAAAACTCTAAAATCTCCAAAGAGGGTTTTGGAGAAAAAACACAAATTCTCAAAACATAAAATGAGAAGTGAAGTGTAAAAACTCTCTTTTGCCTAATATAAACACTTTTATTAAAGTGACCTATAAATTAGAATATTAAGCCAGTTAATAAACTAATTAGCCCTTTTCCTAATTTAATTAAAACAATTCTAGGTATTGGGAATTCAACTACGACAAATTAGCCAACAAAAAAAAATTAAAATCTCCCAACATACAATTAAATCAACATTTTAATTAATACTTTCTACGACAACTACGGAACCCTAAATGAACAGACATTCTCACTAGTCTAATCACATAATGCATTATGAATCCAGATTTACCAATATTTACCGAAGGGTTAATAATAAGATAATATTAGGGATATGTCACCCATACAGGGACGAAATTGGCTCAACATGAAAGGTCAAGGTCACTATCTCCTGGTGCCACTGTTGGGGATATAGGTACACACTCAAATCTTGTAATCAAGGTGAATGTACCTAGTACCTATTCAATAAACAAGTAACCATCAAGTGCAGATGCTCAATATATAAATAGCCAAAGCACAATCCAACACATAGTCACATTGAAGGAGAACGGGACACCATGTAGATCTCGTAAGAAAGTGACTACATCTCCATCTCACTTTGTACTAGAACCAATAGGAAAAATGCATAGTAGTGGTACAGTACAACATACCAACATATAATCACATGATATAGCATTTAAATTAAAGTATTTTAATAATCATTTATAGCCATCTGAGCATATATCTACTGAAGGTAAAAGACAAATATCCACAACATATAAGAACCATAATAATGAGTCCAATAACATCCATCAGATATAAATATAATCCCCAGTCTAAGTCTGAATACAAAATAAACTAGGCATCATCATAAAGCATCATGTTACATCACTAGCATCATCATGTCAATATGATCAAACTGAATAGCAACATACTCTAATATCTAACAGCTATGATACTGATAATCAAAATAATGTATAGTCGTCGAAGCATCTCATCATGCAAATAACAAGTAATAATAATCAAGTATCTCTCAGGTCAAAAACTCCATGGAACAGAATGCAAATATGAGAGGCACTACATCCTCCCCTACTAGATATAGGCTTACTCTTGGAAGCTTGCAAAAAGGTATGGGTACGAATCTCTCAACTGTGTAGCATCCTCCCATGTGGCAGAAGCCTCATTATTTAGGTCCCATTAGACCCTTACCTGATCTATGTCCTGACCTCTAAGGGTCAACCTTCAATGCTGGAGAATATAGATGGGCTCCAAAGAAAGTTGTTCGTCCTCTACCTGTAAAGCACCCCAATCAATAACATGAGTCACATTAGGAATATACTGTCTCGATACAAAAACATGAAAAACATCATGGATGCGCAATAGACTAGGTGGTAACACCAAATGATAGCAGAGATAACTTTAGTGGCGAATCTTCGCCTTTTGGCGATCCCGTCTGACGGGTCAATCGTCATTTGGCGAATAGAGCACGCAACGCAGGTCAACTACATCGCCGGATATTTATTAGATTTGGGTCCAACACCCGGGGTAGTCGCCCATTAGTTATCACATGATTGGTCAAAACTATCGGTGCAATCACCAATGCAATATACGTTTTGGATACATTTATTTTAAACATATCGCCAGCTTTTGCATGCTGTTTCTTATTGGCCCACGTTCTTTCGCCATTACTACAACCAAATAATTTTCCCTTGGGTTGGGCGTCGCCAACCATTTTCCGGAAGTGTGTCGACCACCAGCCCCGTTTAGCCAATTGTTTCCTACTGTGGGCTTGCATAGGAAGGTGTGTTTCGCCTGCATTTGAAATTCCCGCTTGTTAATCCCGCCTAATTCGCCAACCTAGATTGGACTATAAAATATTATTATTCTACACAGTTCGCTCTTTTCTGGTCTGGAGACTGGCATTTCTTATTGCTGCCGAACTTTCAGAGTGCTGAGTGCATTGGCCATTGACTCGTGGACCCTGGTTTTTTTAAAAGGCAAGTGCTTTTTAATTTATTTTTTATGTCAACAGTGGTACTGGACCACTGGTACAGTGGTACTGGTTATTTTTTTAGTTTTACTGTCCAGTGTAATGCTAAGATAGCCTATAGGTTTGCGAATTATATTGGCCCTTGGGTAGTACCGTAGACTGTAGTACCGTAGCAGTAGAACCCATTTTTTGAGAATGAATCATATTATTGTTATTATATGTAGTCTAAGTAGTTGAGTCTTTTGTTCAACAACTAAGTTGATATATTTTTTGCAGCCTTTATCGGTTTGCCATGTCAAATAAGAGGGGTAACAGGGGTTCCAGTAGGATCCCTGAATGCCAAGAGAAGCCACCATTACCAAAACGCAGAACCATAGCAGCATATTTTGGTGGTGGAAATGTTGGCAAGCTACAAGATTCACAAGTTAGATCTCCAGTTGAAAAAGGAGATTCATCACAAGTTGGACCCTCAGACCATATTGAAGTTCAAGTTGGTGAACCTGATATCTCAGTCGAGGACGAACTTGAACACGATTTGGAGGCACTTCCCCTGAGTAGGGAGTCACAAACTGAGATTATAGAGTTGGAGTCGGTCCTGGACCAGTCGGGTGAGAAAACCAAAACTGATTCCATAAATCATGCTCATGCACAAAAGGGGAAAAGAAAATTGGGATCGACGAAAGATCGATCTCGCTGGGATCTGTCCCAAAGGAGTTTTCAGTTAGAATGGGTGGAAAAGTACTGGTTCATTGAACCAGTGCCCAATCCAATTGATGGTGCGCCTCCTACTGAATGCAGATGTAACATTTGCACAGAGATAACAAAGAAGGAGAAGAGGTTGCAGCTTAAAATTGATACCATAGAAAAGCATGTCGGTAAAGTTTACAAGAAGGAAATTATAGATGGAGTTGAAAAATCCATGCTAACTTGGAAAACAAAGGACAACTGTCTGCATATCAGGAATGCCGAAATATACGAGTTACACCAGCAATTACGGGATAAGCGTTCTGTAGTAAAAGGTTCCATTGAAGATTTCATTGGGAAAGCAACGGAAGTGCAAAATATGGGAAAAGTAGTTCAATTAAGTGTGGTCTTTTATTTATTGAGTAGAGGACGTCCTATGACAAACTACCCTTCAATTCCTGCCTTATTGCACTTTTTGAAAACTCAAAACTATCCGAACAGTCACTGGTCAGTAAACAGCGGATGGGAATGGGCTAGATGTCTTGCACAGGTTGAAAAAGAAGATATGAAGGAAAAAATAAAAGACTCAAATTTCATTGCATTGTCTCTAGATGAAGTTACAGCAATTGATAATACTTCCTGGGTGTGCATGCATGTTTATACTGTAAACAATCTTTGTCGTCAACCATTTATACTATCTGTTGCTAAATTGAATTGTAGTGCGACAGCTGAAAATTTATATGAATTATTAAAGACTACTCTAATTGAATCTGGAGGTTTGGATAGCATGGAGATTGCCAAAAAGTTGGTGTGTGTTGGAGCAGATGGAGCTTCGGTTATGCAAGGTCATAAAGGTGGTCTTTGCAAAAAGATCAAGGATGATTTGGCACCCTACGCTATTCCCATTCATTGCATGGCCCATCGAATGAATCTAGCTTTTGGAATTGTTAGCAATTTTGGTTGTGTAAGTAAAGTGGAATCTCTAATCAAAGAGATTTACCAATACTTCTGTCGAAGTCCAAAACGAGTCCGGGAATTTCAACACTTTTCTCAAGGACTTACTGATGGGAAGAAGCTTCTTAAAGACAATGATACCAGATGGATCTCTTTGGATGGACCGGCACATCGAGTAATGTCTGAATACCCGTCATTGCTTGGACTAATCCACTCTGTGCGAGACAGATTCCCTCGGCTATATTCAAGCCTAACTAATGTTAAGGTACTCTTAACTTTAGCAGCTATTCTCCCCATGCTACAGGACATGAGAAATATTATAAAAAAGGTTCAACAAAGAGGTATGTACATTGCAGAATATAATAAGCTGTGTAAAATGACATGTAGTAGCCTGGATACTCTGTATCGATTACTACCATTAGATGAATCAAAGTTTGCAAAGTGGATAGAAATCATAGATTTGAACAATCCTGGGAACTTTTTACATATTGGTGCAAACGATGAGGTATATGCCAGGGTACGTGGAGTTGACATACCAATGTAGTACTATGCCCACGTCAACCCTGACGAAGCAGGAAGTGAAGTTGAATCAGAACCAGAGAAGGTACTTTCACGTGTTACAAGTGAAGACTTCAAGAAGATCAAAGACTCTGTGCTTGACTTTGTCAAGCGAGTTTGCTACAATCTTTCATCAGAAATCAGAGACAGATTCCCTCCAGAGGAACTGCTCGAAGCAATGTCAATTGTTTTTCCACAATATTGGTCTCTAAACTGTCCGACTAATTTTCGAAGAAGGATGACGACTCTGATTCAGCATTTTTGCAAACCTAAAGTAATCAATGGAATCACTATAAATGGAATTTTAGATGAATCTCGACTGAGAGATCAATCATATTCTTTTGCAAACATAATGAGGGAACAATATGCTCTTATGGAGAACCCAAATGAAGAGGGAGCGGTAATAAAGCTTTGGAAAAACCTTGGTGAGAGCAATCAGTTGAGAGAGGCAATACCAGAATATTTCAAGCTTACCGATTTATGTTTGACAATGATATTGGGTTCAGTGGAGGATGAGAGAGTTTTCAGTACTTTGGGCTTCCTGAAGTCAAAGGTTAGAAACAAATTAGACAAAAATTTGGATAATTGTCTGAGGCTCTATAATTCTAGGTATGAGGTAGAAAATTTCCCTTATGACAGGGCTGTCAGCATTTGGAGAAAATGATGTCAAAGAAGAGGGATTGCCAACATTTCAAACCCAAGTGGCAGTGGTAGTGGTGGTGGCAATGGTAGTGGCAGTGGTTCATATCCTGATATTGGAAACAATGAAGATGATGTTGACTTTGGCATGCATAGTGAGTCTGACGCTGACAGTGAATCTGAAGAAAACACAATGAACAATCAAATGTTGTATGCAATAAATGAGGAGGATTCTGATGATAGTGATGCTGAGCCGGTCCAGGCGGAATGGCAACTATAGCAGCTTCTCAACCTCAAGTTCTAACTTCTGTGAGTCAAGTAGTAGGCTAGAAGTAGTAGCTCTGATCTAAGACTCTATCTACTAATTTATTATGTTTGTAGAAGTCAATTTATAGCCTTCATTCACAGTTTCACTGTCCTTTTATAGATGCTTAAATGTTTTTTTTGAACATGTTGATAATACAAACTTACATGTTGAGATTTTCATTGATTGTATTTTTGTAACATGTTGAGATTTTCATTGATTCTAGTTTCTTTAAGAAATTGTAACATAATGCATTTAACAGAATAAGCTCTATTTAAAAAAAATTGTATTATAATTTATAATTATAAATCAGCCTGTAACATAATACATTTAACAATTGTCAATTACAAACAATTACAACCCTTTGCAAATGACTCAATGTCAAATTGAAATGACCCTGAATTCCCTTTTGCAGATATAAGGGAGCAACAATAGCTGTAGGTTGGTTTGTAATTGTATATATAATCAGATTATTACTACATAATACATTATGTGTGTACAATCACATTGCCAATTGTACAATTTTTTCTAGTAGGGAAATTTTTTCCATCTGCTATGTAGTAATAGTATGCCAGTGCCTGGCTGCCCAACTATCCTGATATGCTGGCTCTTGATTCCTGTAACAATTAACATTAAACAAAGTTGAAATTAAATCCAAATTTTGAAATTAAAGAGAAAAAAGTAACAAAATGATTATAGTACTATCACTTACTGAGTTGTTACTTCTTAGTGCTATCAGCTATGAGTCATGACTGCCAATGACAGCAACAGTAACAGCTTCAGTTTCAGAAGATGACCCAGCTTCTAAGAATTTCTTTAGGGCGCTCCATTCTGCATCATTTGGTGGCTCCATTTGTTTGAGGTTGTAGCTAAATAGTTGTAACCTCGTCAACAATAAATACTTCTGAGAGATATTTTTAAATGAATCGACAAATTTATCTACAACTTCATTCATTGTTGACAGTGGTTTGATGCAACTTGCAATTCCTTCTGGAGTGGTATCCTCAGGCAAGTTGCCTAAATCATGATTCATGCTCTCCTGCAACCTTTTCATGTAATTTTCATTTCCAATGAATCTGGCATTTGAGTCAGCTAGATTTGGTAATCCAGCATTCAGCAAGTTCAGTATGATGTTATTCATCTTCTTCAATTCTTTGGAAACAGATTTGAGAGCTTCACCCATTTCCGTTAGTTGTTCACAATGGTGACCGACATCAATGGTCATTACAGAGGCATCCAAGCGGCTGTTTATTCCATGCTTTGCCAAATCCCTATCACTGGATATCTTTACTTTACTCAAAATTTGGTCAGAAACATTTTTTAAGGATTTGGTGAAGATTTGTCTTTTACCAAAAAAATCACTTTTTACATTTTCAAAGAGAAGTCTGATATTGCTATTTAAATCAAGCCATTCAAACAAACTATCAGTGTTCTTCATTATTTTGTCCCAATTTTCTTGTTTGATAAGCTTAACCATGTTTATTATAGTATCCTTCACATGATGGTCTTCGGAAGAGGTCGCTCTATTTTCTGCCATTACATTCTCCATCTTTTTCTTCATTTGAGACATCTCTTTTTCACTCTTTTTATGTATTTCCTCTACTTGCCCTTGCAAATTAGTTGCTCTCTTCCTCTCATCCTCCGATTTCTTCTTCAAATCTTGGATTGTCTTTGCAGCAGTTACCTCTTTTTTCTTCTCATCCCCGAGTTCCCTTTTCAAATCATGGATTGCCTTTGCAGTGGACTCCTCCTTTTTCTTCACATTGTCCAATTCCTTCTTCAAATCATGGAGTCTTTGAGTAGAGTCAATAGACTCCTCTTTCTTCGTGTTCTCCAATTCCTTTCTCAAATTGAAGATTTTCTTTGCAGCTGACTCTTCTTTTTTCTTTGCATTCTCCAATTCCCTCCTCATTTGGTGGATTATGTTAGTGTTTGCAGTAGCACTAGACTTTGTTTTCTTCACATTCTCCAATTCCTTCTCCAAATTACTGATAGTTTTTGCAGTTGACTCCTCTTTTTGTTTCATGTTCTCCAATTTCTTATTCAAATTGTTGATTGTTTTTGCACTAGACTCCTCTTTTTTCTTCTCATTCCCCAATTCCTTTTGCAAATTAAAAATCATATTTGCCCTAGACATCGACTGTTTCTTTTCATTCTCCAATTCAGTCTTCAAAATATTATTTCCCTTGACAGCATAGTCCAGGTCAGTTTTCAATTTATTGTTGACCTGTGCACTACTCTCTAAAGACTTGAACAACTGTGCACTAGAGGCTTGTTCATCCTGAAGTCTTTTTTGGCACTCATCCAATTCTTTAGTCAATTTTTCCACTTGTTCATTCATCTTTTCTTGCTGGACAATTGCCTCTGTAGGAGAAGATTTCTTTATCCTATTTTGCAAATCTTTGAACCTATTGTCTGCTGCTTTCTCATTCGCCTTCACATTATCAAGGTCTGCCTGTAACTTTTCTATTTGCTTTGTAAGCCTTTTGTTTTCCCTCTCCGCTTTCAGAAGTGTAGAGTAGACCATTTTGTTGCTCTCTTTAGATATATTGATTTTGTCAATATTTTTCACTTTTGACAAATCCATTTGAAGACTAGTAACTTGTATATCGTTAGGATTTATTACATTTTGTGGTGGAATATTATCTCTACCCAGGGGCATAACAGCCATGAAGTTCATCATTTCATTGTTTGGATCATATGTTGGAAATATTCTGTTAGTAGATCCCTGACATTTAGCAACTGCATCACTTTTCAAAGTCTTCATAATTTGCCTATTTCTTTCGCTTGTCTGTTCAAACTTTGATGCAAATTCATTCAAACTAAAATCTGGGTTTGCTGACAAAATTGAGTGTTTGAAAGGTGAATTATCAGTTGTATCCTTGTGTGCTCCTCCAACTCCAGTTAAACTTACTCCACCTACAATTGTATTTTGAGGATTGCCAACAGACTGAAGATGGCCCATTCCAAATCCTGGCATTTTAGGACTGTTTTCTGGGTTTTGTACAGAAGCTACTGGTGCATACATTGGTGAAGTAACCGCTGACATTGTTGGCAGTGTAATTGTCATAACTTTTTGCTTTTTTGCACAAGGTTCATCCATGCTAGTGCCAGTGCCAGTGCCAGTGCCAGTGGGATCAACTACAACTGGATTCGAAGATTTAACAAATAATGTTTTGGGATGACCTTTAGAAGCAGAGACATAATGTTTTTTGCCCTTTCTAGATGAATCATCTTCATTGTCAGAGAGTCCAATGATTGGTTTACATCCTCTTTTGGGTGGCTCTGGTACTAGAAGTGGATTCCAAATCCCTTCACCACTTGCACCAATGGGCCCTAGACCTGCATAACCCATTTTTTGTATCATAGTTGCCCCTCTACTATACGTTTGTTTAACAGAATCACTCATTTGAAGTGTAACAATATCTCTACCCCTGGTTGACTCGGAATCCTGAATACCTTGAATGTCAGCATCAAACTGGAGGTCCTTCTACCTTTCATTATCACCGTCACTGCCAAAATCATATAGTACAGTTGGATGCTCTTTATTCCAATAATTGCTGAAAATTTCATCCTCCTCAATTTCATCAAAAACAGCTGATGTCTTTGGTTCACCCAAATTTTGCCTCATTTTCCAGAAATCAGTCATCTTGGTTTGACACCACATTTCAGCTTTGCATGCCTCTTTAATTTCTTTAGGCATAGACCTCGTAGAAGGTTGAGATGCTTTCTTTTAGAAATTTAAGTATGTCAGAGGCTCTGATTTGTGCAATGTCATAATTTGGGATGACAATTCTTGCATTGAAATATTATTCTCTGTTGCATGTTTCTCCATCTCTTTCTTAACCTCATCCCATGAATCCTTGTTTTTAAACTTTTCTATCAATGGCATCTCCTGATGTTGATATTTGCTCGCAGAGTTCCCATTGGCAATAAGTCTCGTTTGTATTATGTTCAGTGGATCATAATTCCAGTGACTGACAAAATCAAAGCCAAAAAAAGTTACCAATTCATTTGCCAGTTTGAAAGCCTTTCTCTCAAATGTGAGGCCTCCAATTGCGAAAGGCAAGGAAGGAAATATCATTTTCTTTTGTTGTCCACTGAAAAGTTCATCTGCGCTCTCCATCTGCCGTACATATTCCAGTGTAAAAACCCTTTCTGTAACATGCATTGGAAGTTTGCAGGGTTCAACCGCTGAACCGTAAAACCTTAAGAGAGTGTACTCTTCCATAAAGAACCAGTCAGCCAATTAAATCTGACTTCCCAGTTGAATGCAATCTTTACAAGACACAGGAAATCTAGGCATCGAAGTGCCTATGATATTTTGGTAAATAGGTGCCAAAAAGAAGTCTACAAAATGGTTGTATTTTTTATTTGCAGCAGTCATCCTCATCTTATGTGTCCACTCATATACTGGACTTGGAGTCTCTGATTTCTTCTGGGTTCTCTCATCAAACTTATAGACCTCAATACCAAGCTTGTTGTTCTCTGTCTCAAATATTGGGCGATGCTTTGCTAAAAGAAGGTAGCACAAGTAACTTGTGAACCTAAATGTCTTGGTCTTGCCTGTAGTTGTACTTTGTTTAATCATCAGTAATTATTGTTGCATAGATTCAACAATGTGCTGAACAAAATTATATCTTACATCTACCTGCTCAACTGACTGCCCTCGACAATGGATATTATAAATCATTTCAAGAACACTGGCCCCCACTTCCTTGTTACTGTCCAATCCCAGACAAAATGATAACAAAGAAATAGTATTCTGAACCCATGGCACAAAAATATCATACTGATAAGGAGGCTTATGGTCTTTGTCCAGTGTAACACTAGTAGTGGACTCTGAGGGTATTAAACCCTTAATATATGAATCTTGAAAAGATCTTTCCAGCTTGTCATAAGCCTGAGCTAGTTTATCCAAGTCAATGCGCTCCTTAGAGCTTTCTGTTCTAAACCCTAACCCTAGGTCTAACAGAGTCAGAAATTCACTCTCAGTTATTGATAAAATTTCCTCCTGAGTGTTTTGGTTTACAATTGCCTTTCTATTTTCATCATAATTCTGAGCGCATAGCATTACAATTTCAGGGCAAGGGAATACTTCGGGTACAGCGAGGTTTGCTAATCTAGTAACCACAGCAGCTAGTTTATTTGTATATGCCCCAATACTGCTGTTATATTTGTAATAAATTCTCCCCTTCTGTGGATCTTTCCACTTACTAAACAATGAATGTCTAATTGCCATGATTTCAGAATCTCCATGGATAACAGGATCAAAAATATCATGACACTCATCGGTGAAACCTGGGGTTTGTAGCACTCGTCTGAGTTCTATAATGGTGTTCTTTTCCTTTATGGGTGCACTCGTTTGGGAGGTTTTTGACTTTGTTTTGCCCATGCCTGGCGCTACTGGTTATTAGACTTCAGGCCCTATTCAAAATAATTTTAAAGTGCAAACCTAAGACAATTAAAATCAAGATTTCTATTGCTGCAAATTGCAATGGAATTTTTTTGAAAAAAATTAAATACCTGGAATTGAGATTGGATAATTGGTGTTGTCGGCTGATAACAAAGTTTCACAGTGTCACACTTTCAGACTTCAGTCTTCAGAAATCAGAACACAAAATGGAATTCTGCCAGTCTTTGAAAATTTAAAATTTGAAAACCCTATGGCTATCGTATCGGACTCTCGTAAATACTTGAAGTTTAATAGTTAAAACGAAAGTAATAAGTAATTAATGGTTTTAACTTTAATGTACAATGTACATCTAACAGTAATAAATTGTCAAGACTCAATAATGTACATAAGTTACACGTGTCACGATTCCGGATGAATATTGGCAGATGGGAAAGCATTCCCCAAATCGGCCCGAAATTCATCTTGGGCCGTCGATCTATAGACTATCAAATGTTTATTAAATTTATTATTATTATTATTATATTTTATTATTTAATATTATAAATAATATTAAATAATACAATATAATAATAATAATCATAACCTATAATATAATATAATATAATTATAATTTATAACCATATAATCTAATCTAATATAATATAATATAATATTAAATAATATTAAATAATACAACATAATAATAATAATAATCATAACCTATAATATAATTATTATTATTATTATTATATTATTATTATATTATTATTATATTATTATTATATCGTATTATTTAATATTATTTATGTAATATTACATTATGATTATTATTATATTATATTATTTAATATTATTTATATGTAATATATTATTACATATAAATAATATTAAATAATATAATATAATAATAATTATTACATAAATAATATATTATTTATGTAATATATATTTACATAAATAATATTAAATAATATAATATAATAATAACATTATTATTATTATATTATATTACATAAATAATATAATATATTAAATAATACATAAATAATATAATATAATAATAATAATAATAATAATAATAATAATCATAAGTTCATAACCATATAATATAATATAATATAATACAATCTGAAGACTGATAGATCGATGGCCCGGGATGAATTTCGGGCCGATTTGGGGAATCTTTTCCCATCTGCCCAGATTCATCCGGAATCGTGACACGTGTCACGATTCTGGATGAATCTGGGCAGATGGGAAAAGATTCCCCAAATTGGCCCGAAATTCATCCCGGGCCGTCGATGACTCAGACTCGATGGTCATTATTATTATTATTATTAATTATTATTATATTATATAAATATTATATGGTTATAATTATATTATATTATATGGTTATGATTATATCAATGTATCATATGGTTGTAATTATATTATATTATATTATAGTATAAATAATTATATCATATGTTCTATTATTTTTAATTAAATTATTAAATTATTATTGTTTTTAAATATTTTTAATTTTTTTTAATGTAACTGCATTGGTTTATATTTTATATTTTAATAATGTATTTTTTATAAATTATAATATGTTTTTTGGCATTCAATTAAAAATAATATTACTTATATTATGTAATCATTTAAGATTTATTATTATTATAAAAATAATATTATTTTTATTTATAATTATTTATTATATAATAGAAGATATAATATAATTATTTATACTATAATATAATTATAGCCATATGATATAATCATAACCATATAATTATTAATAAAATATAAATATAACCATGTAACAGTAATACAATCTGATAGATCGACGACCCGTCACCAGATTTATTATTATTATAAAAATAATATTATTTTTATTTATAATTATTTATTATATAATAGAACATATAATATAATTATTTATACTATAATATAATTATAGCCATATGATATAATCATAGCCATATAATTATTAATAAAATATAAATATAACCATGTAACAGTAATACAATCTAATAGATCGACGGCCCGGGATGAATTTCGGGCCGATTTGGGGAATCTTTTCCCATCTGCCCAGATTAAACAATTTTTCAGTTTACCACTGAAGATTAGCCAAGACCATTATTATTCATTTTCCTACAAAACAAGTAATTCACCTCTGAAATTATTAATTCATTTTTGGCAAGGGAAAAAATAGCCATCATTTATATATCCGTCAGTGAAAAAAAACATTAATTCGCCACATTTAAAATGATTTTTGCTAGGGCAAGAAAAAAATCGCCAACATATAATATTTTATTTCCCTATATGGAACAAAAAAATCGCCCTCGATATTAAAATTTTCCTAACCACAAGATGTTGGATTCGCCAGCATTTTAGACTTTTTTTTCGGGAGGGGTTTCTTAAAGTTATCCCTGAATGATAGGCTACAGGACTTGTGTTTTTCATGATTTAGAGTACAACAAGCTATCTTTTTTATGTCTGAGTCTAGTATCTTAGTGGTCTTATTAATCAGATATACATATGAGTTTGGATTTCGTATTAGAGATGATGTGAAGGTTCTAGATGGTATTCATGTTTCTTGTTGGTGTTCTTAGATCATGTGATGATCGTGTTGTTGGTTCGCATTGTTTGAGATGATCAGATTTTCTACTTTGGTAGCGTGTTGGCATTTCTTCATTTAGGTCCTAGCCAACTTAATGAAGTAACATGTTGTGATTCTTGATGCTTCTTAAATATCACTTGTGCGTGTTTAAGGTTGAAGATTTGGTTCATATCTAAGTCTTAGCTAACTTGATTTGGATCGCACTGAAGATTGAGCATAATGTTTATATCTTTTATTGTATTAGGTCTTATCCGACCTAGTGGTTGATTATTCTTTGTAATCGGTATAAATGGGAGATCATTTGTAATTGAGAGTATGTATGTATGTGAGAGAGAGCATTATGTATATTTGTTTGTACTTCATTGGAATTGTATTGGCATAGGAGATGTTATTTGTATTTGTTTATATATTTTATTGTATTAGGTCTTATCCAACCTAGTGGTTGATTATTCTTTGTAATCGGTATAAATGGGAGATCATTTGTAATTGAGAGTATGTATGTATGTGAGAGAGAGCATTATGTATATTTGTTTGTACTTCATTGGAACTGTATTGGCATAGGAGATGTTATTTGTTTGTTTAGTTCTAAAGGACTATATGTCCACCCCATTGTAATTGAAGATAGATCAGTGAACCCGACTGAGGGCTAGATCTGAGATTGTATTGTGAGCAGTGAGCCTGTAGATTAGGTTGTAATCTTGTGGTTGCAAGTGCATCCTTTTTTCTCTATTTTTCTCTTAACTAGGCAATACTTTTAATAGATTACACTCATCTAGTGGGTTTGACTCCCACCGGGGTTTTCCCTTAACCGAGTTTCCTTGAGAACAAATCTTTGTGTTTTGTGCTGTGTTGTCGATCTTGTATTATAGTTTCTAGATCTAAGTGTCTAAAGTAAAATTAAAGTAATTAGGTACACAACTAATTCACCCCTCCCCCCTTAATTGCAGTTTCCTCCTTTTGGGCCTAACAAAAGTCTCTCTGATCAGAAGTTGCAATCCTACCCTCTACTCCCACTGCCCTCGCATGTGCCTATCTCACTTGGATCTCTATTGCATCTAACCTCCCCTCCAATGACTTGATTCTATCCTTCATCACACCCATATGTCCCATCAAATCTTGGGTTTCTAGGATATGTACCACTTTGTGAATTATAGGTATGTCCTATAGTGTTGCCTCAGTCTCCTAAAAACCTCTCATGGCTACACCCATAATGTCATCACTCTCCTCCTTTGTCAAACTAGTCTTCTCACTCCTCCATGTCTCTTTCTCCTCCTCACTTTCTCTTATCACATCTACCTCTTCCTCATCCATTAGCTCCTCTCCTCCACCCACATCTCCTCCAATGTCCATACCCTCACCCTGTCCATCCACTAGGAACCATTGGGGCACCTTCTTCTACTACATCACCACCTCTATCATCTCCACCATCACCCCCCTCATCCCTATCTCCATGTCCTCCATCCCTACCACCTCGTCCATGTCCTCCATCTCTTCCTCCTCTACCATGACTACCTCAACCTCGTCCACCACCTCTTCCACCCCTATGTCCCTTCCTCCCTAACCTACTTTATGGTTGTCTAATACATCATATCATCTCTATGAGAACAAGTATAGATGGATCTATATATGGAATAGGTTTGTGTTGCATCCACCAAACATCATTAGTTTGGTTTCATCCCTACACCTTATATGTATGATCTCTAGTCCCTTTGTCAAGGTGCTAAAGTACCAAACTATGCAACTATAGTGGCTATAGGTATCAATTGTCCCCTTCCTCTAACATCCTTGTTATAGAAGTAAAACTGAGCTAAACCCAACTGTACCCCATGTCTCTCCCCAAACTGCCTAGTTATCCTTTCAGGTAAATAGATCTCTATGATCCTTTATGACTGGGTAGTCTGCCTAATCAAATACATCTCTTGTCTTCACAAATGTAAATGGTCAACCTCTTCATCGCACATTGCACAACCAATATAATGATTCCATGTGAACTTCCCGAGTTTATCCAACGGATGGCTCTAGTATCTAACATGTCCTACATATCTCTAAATAATAGCCTCATAGTAATTATCATATGGCTACTTAGGATGAATGGCTTGCCTCTCAAAAATTGGTCAGAACATTTCTATGTGTTCCCAAGCCCAAACTTGAAGCAATGTCACCCTACACCCCAGTGAGTGTGCCCCACAGTAAACTATGTCATGCATCTAGAAGTAAATCATTTCCAAAGAATACAAAACCCATTCACATACCCTATACTTTGTCCACATGCTTGCCACCATCTCCCCCAACCTATAGTAAATTTGTGTCCTCTCCTATATGGTACCATTACCCCTGCCACTATCCCACAGAGTAGTCTAGAGAACTTATCATAGCCCTCAACCATATCCCTCCAAGTAATATCATAATTCATAATCCCCAGCTCAACCTTAGGGATCTCAAACAACTCATGCAAAGACCTATGACCTACCTGCAATGCATACACAACCATCTCCCCTCAAATAGGTAATCGTAGTATCACGTATACATCCTCTAAGGTGACACTACACTTTCGAGTGGGCAAATGGAAAGATGAAGTCTCTAAGTGACATCGCTTGCATAGCGCAGTAATAAGGCCCCTATTGGCCCTAATCTTAGACATATATGTAACATATAATAATCCCAAGTGCTCTAAATGGTCATGCTCATCCACATCTAATTGATATTTATAAACAAGTGTCTTAGAATTATTCTCTCAAATAATCAACCCATTATCCCTAATCTAAACATGCAAGTGTAATAGCCAAATCAATCAATAATGTAATGCAAAACAAAACACCCATACATTCCTACTAAATCACATGTCAAAATACATTAATAAATTGAGAAAAATTCATGACCCAAGAAAATATGTCAAAAGAAATGCCTATGTGTGTTGCATAAATCAAATAACAATGGCCTAAAGTAACAACCAATTATGTTGCATGCATTAAACAACTGTTTCTTATCCCTTTTACATAAGTGTGCCATATACCTAAAGATTGTATCGCATAAATGAAACACTTGCATTGCATAAACATGAAACTTGCATCGCATAAATAACACTTGTGAATCAATTAACTTTCAAAAGCCTAAACTATGCAGAAACGTGTGTTGCGATTGCAACGAATGCGACCTACAGTTGTGTAACATGTGCAGGTTCAACCTAGGACCTAAAAAATTAAATGCATGAAAAATGAAGCAATAAATGTACATGACAAAGAGTACTTACTAATGCTAGGGGGACCTCTCAATGATGATAGGTCTTTTCTCACTCGCCAATGTGAATGTCATCCTCGTAGCCTGACTTTGCTCCTCAAATCGCTCAAAGACCTCTTTTTCGTCATAAAATCTTCAAAACTCGAGTGAAAATGAGCCTAGAAATTGTCCGTTGAGCTTATTTGTACCTTCCCTACCCCTCCTCCATGGATGTGCACACTCCCTTTTGAACTGGTCATGTAAAATTTTACCTTCCACGACCCATAACTTCTCCCACACACCTTTTTTTCTAATATGTCAGTTTCATTGCGATCCTAGTCACTTTTTCAATAAATTGAGCTCATCTTCATATGTTTCACTCAATTTTTCGAGGGGGCATCATATTACCTAATTGCTATTGTGATCTTGCTAGGACATACTGGGACAATTTTCATTAATTATTCTTTTAAACAACACTTAAAAACACATTGTCTCAAAGAGGGGTAAAATATAGACACTAAAAATTGTCATGTCGCTTGTGCGCAATAATTTTACTAATTTTCATGTTAATTAATTAAATAATTTTTATAATTTAATTAATTTGTGTATTTCTTCCTAATTCAAATTTCAAATCCATCATTTCCCTCCAATTCTATAATTGGATAGTTTTAATTAATTATTTAATTTCTAATTAATATTCTTTAGAGATTCCCTAATTATTCTATTAAAAATTAATCAAATAGACATCATTATTTAATTAATATCTTTTCTTAAGTTTAGTTAAATAATTATATTATTTAATTAAAAATATTCCTCATTATTTTTTATTAATGATAAAACAGGTTTTAAAGGGACCCGAAACCCTTTACAACATGATCACAAAAGATATAACATAAAAGCCCTCAACAAGGAACGAATCTAGACCAAGACAAGGGTTTTACCAATAGGCTCCCTCAACCTGAAATAAACGTTGCACAAAAAAGCCAGCATGCAACCAAAAACTAAGGAAAGGACCATAAAACACTCCAGTCCTCATTATTATTATCACCATAATTTAGTGATAATTTCAATTACTTAATTTGGTTTTCTAAAATTAAATAAATGATCAATTTATTTAATTTTCCATCTCCCCAATGCAAACTAATTCTTTTTAAAATAAATAAATTATTTAATGTATTTATTTCCCTCATACAAATTAATTAAATTTTTGAATTTATTTAATGTTAATTATTCTTCCATTTCCACCTCTTTTAACCGTCTTTGACTAGCAACTCTTCTTCCCATTCAATTTAGTCTGACTAATTAATCAATTCAGTTCACTGTCCAATCTATCAAGTTACTTCCAATCAATTGAGTTAAATAGCCAATCTATTATGTCATGCAACCACTTAACTGTCAATTAGTCTCAATCTACTAATCAATCAAGATCAGGCATCTATTCAATCAATTCTAGTTATATAATCAATCTCCTAGCCTTGATTGAAGTTTAGAATTTTATATAATAAGGCTTAATTCTCATAATTCTACAAGCAAAACTCTTGAATTCTCATGCTATCATACTTGAGCAATTTTGAGAGCCCACATTGCATTGAGAATGAGAGAGGCAAGGGAGGATTTGTTAATTGTTGCAATGGTTTGATGTAATTTTCTTAATTTGTAATCAATTGTATGTTTGTTCTCTCTTGATGTTAGGTGTAATATTACAATAATCTAGATCATATCATGGTTGGATCTAATTTGTTTTTTGTATATTTACAAATATTTTACCCCTACGATAATTAGTAACCCAAAACTCTACCCTAGAAATTGAAATGATTGACATTTAAAAATTTGAACACAAAATATGAAAACCTTATACCTTGTTTTACTAGGTCATTGTCGTGTTTCGTCAAGCGATTGCGGTGTTTTGTCAAACAAATGTGGCGTTTCATCAAGCAATTGCAGCATTTGGTAAGCAATTATGACATTTAATTAAACGATTGTGACATTTCTTTATTGCAATTATGGCATTTGGCAAGTGAATGTGGCATTTGGAAAGCAATTGCGACGTTCAATCTACAACCATAAAAAAACAAAGAGAATAGAAAAACACAGAAATCAAATTCAAAAAGAGATGCATTATGATTGGACAAGTGTGGCTCGGAAAATTCAAACACAATGATCCATTAACCCTTAAGAAATTGAAGTGTGATAGCAAAACACATGGGTTTATCTTCTATACCAAACCCATGCCACAAGCTAAAAATGAAGGTTAGTAAACCCAAAACTCTACCCTAGAAATTGAAATTTGATTGAAATTTGGAAAATTCAATGCCAAATATGAAAAACCTTATACCTTGTTTTATCAAGCAATTGTGGTGTTTCATCAAGCGATTGCAACATTCCGTCAAGTGATTGCGACATTTTGTCAAGTGATTGCAGCATTTCCTCAAAGGATTGTAATGTTTTGTCAAGCAATAGCGGCATTTGGTAAGTGATTGTGGTGTTTCATTAAATGATTATAGCATTTTGTCATGTAATTGTGTTGTTTCGCAAGTGATTGTGGCATTTGGAAAGCGGTTGTGGCTTTTGGTCTACAACCATTAAAAAAACATGGAAAATAGAAAAATCAAGAAATCAAATTCAAAAACATGTGTATATGATTAGACAATTGTGCCTCGAAATTTGTCAATTGCGACAAACGATTGGTGATTGTGTCGAAAGAATGTGTATTTGCAAAAACTCAAAAACATTCAAAATTAAAAATTAAAAGTTTTTCTAACTACAAAAGATTCTAGCCTAAGCATTAGATTCTACTCCTACAAGAGAGAGACTAAAACAAATCAATCAACATGCATAATTCATAAAATAATTTAAATAAACCAATGCACATGATATCACTATTTTTACTCCTTTCGTTTCTCTCCTTTTTTGTGTAATGTTGGGCTCTCAAATTTACTCTCAATATGATGACACCAAAATTCAAGAATTGTGGTTCTAAAAATAATGAAGAATGAACTTCAATTTATAGAATTCAAGATTCCAATGGGCGATTCAGATTAAGAGGCATTGATTGATGATGAATGGCCAGAATTGATTGAAACTAAGCTGATTAGACTGATTAACAGATGACTAGTTGCATGACAAATTTGATTGATGAGTTAACTTGGTTGATTGGCAAATACTGACTGCGTGACAAAAGACTAGATAGATAAATGAAATTTATGAATTAGAAGACTGATTTGATTAAAGAGTTGAATTGTTAGTCGGCGGGAGTTATGGAGGTGAGACTAAAAGATTAAATTAACATTAAATAATTTTTTTAAAAAATATTAAATTGTGTATAAGGAAGAATAAATTAAAATAAATATTTTATTTATGTTTAGAAGAGTTAGTTGACTTTGGGGAAATAGAATAATTAAATAAATTAAGCATTCATTTATAGTAAATTAAATAATTAAAATAATTATATAATTATAGTGAAAAGAATAAGAAAGGTTAATTTAATTAAATAATAATAATTATTTAAGAAAATTTGAGAAAAGACATCAATTTAAAATTAAATCATTCATTGAATATTTAGAAGAATATTAGATGATTAAATAATTTAAATTGTTTAATTATGAAAAATTAGAAGGAAATATTAATTTTGAAATTAAAAGAGAAACAAGATAGAAACGTTAATTAAATAAATATTATTTAATTAATAAAGAAAAAATTTAGTGAAATTGTTGCTTGTAGACGTGGGATAGTTTTAGATGTCTGCATCTAATATAAGCTCATAAACTGTCTTGGTATTATCTATTTTCTATCTTCCTTGTCTATATAAGAGTGGTCTAGAGGAAGGACAAGTAAATAAGCAAATTTATCATCATGAGTAAAACATGGCTAAGAATGTCAATAAGGTGGAGGTTATAGTCCCAACTAAAACAACACAAGCTACATTTATGTCCAAGTTCATCATGTTGGCACTTGTGTTCACAAGAACTATGGCTAGGGCCTAACAAGTATTTGGTGGTGCCACACCCAAATTGCAAGCTGTCTAAATTAGTAATATAGAATTAGAGAAGACCATAGAATTGTGATGGCCTTCCTTCCTCAATGCACTGTCCATTGATCAATCTCTCAACCTCTTGAGATCAAGCTTCGAGATCAAGACCAAGTTTAATGGAATCACAAAAACAAATTTTATAAACTGTATATAATCCCTTACATTCTCTCATCAATATTGTACTTCCATTTATATTGATGTATTGTTGTATTTAAGGTTGCAATAGTTTGTGCATTTAGTTGTTGTCATCCTCTAGTAGTAGCTGGAGAGGTTTAACTATTACAAGATTGTAACCAATAAAAAATTATTGACTCTTTCTTTTTTGTGCTTAATAAACTAAAAAAAACAAGAAACTTATCAATTTTAGACCCAAGGTTTCCTCAATCTACTTGTGGCTAGAACGACCTAGTTACTACAAGATTCTACACAATAAGCTTAACAAATAAAAAAGAACTCTTTCTCAACATTATTAGTCGCACAGTTTTTAAAGTAAAAACAAATGACTGCATCTTTCTTGATAATATTTTTATGAGATTTTTGCCAAAGCTTACTTCATGTATGTCCATCAAACGTTTCACCAAATTCAACCAAATCAATCTCAATGTGTTAATGATCACACACTAATTGCAAATAAACTAATTGGGCTCAAACAAATATGACAACAAAGGAAAGGAAAGGTCTTTTGTAGTCCACAATACCAACCATATGTTTTTGAGTTTACATATGGTGACAACAATATGGGACTACCTCACACTCCTTCCAGGAGGCACCTAAGTGTGCTACAAACGAAGCATACATAACCTACCCCTAGTTGAATTTGACCTTGTCACCTCTCTTTCAAGAGTGCAAGTTCTCCACCACAATGAAGCATTTCTGATTGTGCACATTAATTTTCCAAATGACTTGCAATTTTACAAATTTAAAAATTCAAACCAAATGAAATATAAGAACCTTTAGACCAAGCAACAAAGAATGACACAACCTACGCCAACGACACCCAAAACAACAAAAAAATTAAAAATACTAGTGCCTAATAAACACTCACTGCAATTCAAATTGAGAATTTTATGTTATGTGACGAACTCAAAATAATATTGTTACATTGACACTATATTAAGATGCACATGTTAGTTGGTATGTTAATGGGCTTTCACGAATTGATCCATCAAGACAAAAAAGAGGTGATATGGGAGGCTCCAGAGGAAGGATGGATCAAAGTCAACTTCGATGGGGCATCCAAAGGGAATCCAAGCCCTTCATGAGCGGGTTGTGTTGCAAGGGATTGTACAGCAAACATTCTGACAACTGAATCTGAAAAACTTGATAGAACCAATAATGAGGCAAAGGCCTATGCTGCTCTACTCGTGATTGAAATGGCAAAGAGGATGCGAGTAGAGAGAATACATTTGGAGGGTGATTCTCAAATCATAGTAAATGTCATTGCCATGAGTATGTCCCAAGTTTGGAAGATTGAGAAAAATATTTCTATCATCAAGAATAAATTGATGGATTTTTGCAATTTCAAATTTTCCCACATTTACAAAGAAGGCAACACAGTGGCAAACACATTGTCCAAGTTGGTGACCGAATTCCAGCTCAGCAGAGGTAGGCGATGAGGTGGATCAGTAATGACGACGTGTCGGGTGGTGACATGACTTGAGTGTTGGCACGAGTGATACATAATACCGACGTCATTCGATATTCATTTTGGAGGCGGACTATGTGTTGATGTGATCAAACTTCAATTCCAAGGAAGTTGGCAGAATATTTGGCTTAGCTGAAAGGACAAAGTAAATGCACACTTTGTCCAAGCTTTCCCCATTTACAAAAGGTATTGATGGCATTTCAATTCAATTCAATTTTAATCCAATTGGGGGTTTTGGTGGAGTTGCAGAGAGGTATTGGTGATGGAGACAGATTTCCATTTGGATGCTACAAAACAACAAATGGCCTTTTGGGGCCAAATCACGTCAAAGAGACTGAAGAATGTATTCACAACCAACAACCCATTCTTTCTCATCATGGTGCACAGTCTCTTGGGGATCAATTTCTTGCTGGCAGAATACAGGTGGCACATTGTAATGACCCTAACTGGCCATTCTTTGATTTCTCACAAATATATCTCATGTAGATTTGAAACAAATAGAAACATGCAAATAACCAGCATATATATTCGAATAACCAGCAAATATAATCTTATTAAACTTCTTAGAAAATGGTTTGTATTATACAACAGCAATACAATAACCATGCATTACAACATCCCAATCTGAAATACAGTAAATAACAGTAAGACTAGATGATAAGAACCTGTAAAACAATGACGAACTCTGATGTGAATCCGCATCAGGATGAACTGGGTTTCCATCCAATCCACCGAGAAAGTCTGAAGGTTTACGTCCTCAGGTTTCAAATTCGAAAGCTGAAGCTTCCCGAATTCTCAATGAGAAATAAAACCCATAAACTAAAGCATAAACAATGAGACTCCAAGCCTTCTCTTATGGCTACAGCTGTGACTCTTCAGTTTCCCCACTTTGTCTCTTCATATTCCCACTGTCTCTTTATATTTCCACTTTAAGTCACTTTTAAATAAATATGACCGTTGAGTTATAAAGTGATATAATAAATAAAGTGAGGAATCTTCCAACATTAAAACGGAGAACCAAACGAGCTGGGATGACGATGTGTGATAGTTTGCCGATAAGCTCTCGGCGAGACATGCCAAGTCCACTACTGAAAAGCCAAGAATTTTGAACCCTGGCAACTTACTATAAATAGTAAGTACCTTGGAAACCTATGGAAACTGCTCCGATTGGTCTGAAATTGGAATCACCTAGGCCAATTATCTCCCTGAACACTGCCAAGCCTCAGTTAGCCCTATGGACCATGGTAAAAATGCTAACAACACGGCACGAAACAATGTGCCTCAAAAAAGGGACATTACACGCATAAACATAGACATCTCTATGTTTTGCACATGTCAGTTGGAAATTAGTCATGTGAATGTGGTGAGGAGGGTGGTGACACAATTTGTGTGGAGGAATGGTTGAAGAACCTTGAATTCTTCCTACAAGTTGCAGAACCCGCAATTGGTTTCGGAACACAAAGGGGGGTTTGGGTACACTTCCTGAGATATCCTGTGCACATCCATCCATTTGTATTGTTCCATGCATCGGAGAATGTAGTTGCAAGGAAGATGGAAGTTAAAAACATGTGAAAGGTTTTATGTGGATACACCGAGGATTGGGAGAAAGTTCTCATGTCTTGACAAAGCAGGGAAGAGTTCGACAAATCAGTGCTAAAGTACCAACTAGCCGATTACTAGAGGACCTCGAGGGTTGGCAATGAGGAGTCAGTGCAAGAGGGCCAAAACCGCAAAGTAGGCCCAAGAAATAGAAGGGGAAGATAGAGGATCGTGGTGCCACAGTTGGGAAGGGGTGGTGCTTCTAGCCAATGGAACCAGCGTCGAGGAAGGATGGCAAGGTATCGAGGACAAGCAAGCATGGTGGTACCAACGGACCCCAGTCCTTAAAACTGTAGAATTTGAAAGTGTATGTGTCTAGTCTAGGCATAATTTTTTTGTTAAAGGAATGAATGCTCAATTTTGTAATGGTTGGAGCTGAGTCACTGTATATGCATATGGATAGGTTGCTCAATGTATAGGGTTGGCTGTTGATGGCTGCAAATATGCGAAGGGGAAATTTTGATGAGGGTAGTTGCAAGTTTTTTTCACATGACTGTAGTAGGGTTCGAAGGGTGGTGGATAGAGTGGATTTGTTTTTGCTGAATATGATCATTATGTAAAATCCTTTTAATTATTATTAATAATAAAATAATCTATTTACTGAGAAAAAAAAAGAAAAAAAAGAGATGCACACGTTAGCTGAATCAAGTCTTTGAATGCCCATTTTACTCGGAGTAGAAGCCATTGGACTAGATCAAAAGTACCGTCTTCGAACCAAAACCAATTTAACCTGTTCCGAACAAGTGTAACAATTAATAATACTACCTAGCATACAAAAATGATGGTAGAGAACATATCACAAGATGCAGAAAATTTCTCCAACCAAAACAATTTCTGCCTCCATATTTTTAAAGACATTAGATAAGTTCAAAAACTAGTTAGTTTATCTTATTGGTCAATTTTCGACAATAAAATATGCACTGATTTTCCTTAGTATAAGTAGCAATAACAGTCCAATTTCTCATATAACATTATTCATATTAATGTCAGATTTTCATTCATGGTCAGCCCCAAGATCTTTTTATTAGGTCTGAAGCAAGAACTACATGCATCATTCAACAAAAAATAAATACTTTAAGTCTAGTTTTTAATTTATGAGTAACCAAATGAATTTCTATTTTAGTTGCAGCATTTTAATTTTTAAATCCTGATTCCAAACTCTCGTTCTTTTCACGTATCCAGCCAGTTTTTTGGCAGTTTCAGAACATACAAAGTAAGTTTGTAATATTTTTGCAATGCAATTTCCTGCAACTAATTATACACTAATCTTTGCAATGCACTGAAGCTGGATGTAAAGCAACGAAAGGCCACCAATTGTATCAATTTCATGGAGCATGGTTTTCTTCTTGAAGCTATATGAGGAAGAGACCAATGCAATCTCACTAAAGATGTTGGCAATGCACAATATATGTGAATATTAAGGATGGAAAATCCTCCCATTTTTAAATTTCACGAATGAAATAAAGCTTCCGGACATTAAACAAATCAATGATATTGCAATATGTTAAGGAAGGCATGAGTAATGAATAAGGTTCTTGAATGGAACAACTCAACTCATGTTTTCTAGGTCAAGTCAGAATAACATCACATTTAAAGCCAAATAAACATTTGAATCAGATGATTGCTATCATGTTTGGCTCTTAGTTTCTGTTTTCCTTTCTGAGGACTCAGGCTTTTCCTTTGGCACAGGTTGTATCCTTACATATGGCTTCCGAGTCAATGTCTCCCCTCGTAAAGCAGCCACATACCTATCTTCAGTATTTTCCTTCCTTTGCAGCTCACCAAGAAATTCTGCAAGTCTGTCTTTATTAACTTCGCCCATCATCTGGCCAAGCAATCAAAAGAAAGCTCAGGCTTTTAAAAGCTTAATGTGTAGAACATCAAAACATAGGGAAAAAAACATCGAAGTGGCCATTCCAAAAATGATACACAACTAATGGGGCAATTAGAATGTAAATAGAAAGAATAAAGGGTATATTGATATGATAGGAAGCATTATAAATTATGATTAATTAAGTAAAAAGTGATAAACAGAATTATTGTTATTACAATTTGAACATTGATCTAAATATTGTCAATTTCCCAACTTCAAAATTCTTTCAGCGCCAATGGCAAGAAACCTGGAGTATAACAGAATTGACATTTTGAAATAACAGAACAAAACTATAAAACATATCCTTCAATTAGACCTTATGGAAAAATCCTTGCTAAAAAATATAGTGGAGTCTTAATACATCATGGTTATCAAAAGTGGATAAATAATGGGATTCCCAGTATCTAGTATTTACAAAGTTCAGAGCCAAGAAAGCAAATTGTTGATGTTTGTAGCATCGGTCAGATAAATAATACTGACTATATGATTATTATGAGAAATGATTTATTATATATAAAGTTAGCTTATAATTATTCTCATAATAACTAAATAGTTAAATTGATAAAATAAATTAATGAATAGACATGTCCCATGAAAGGACATGTCTCTTCTTGTCCTTGTTATGTATAAATACAAAGAGATCGATGCATTTGGAAAATACAGGCAACATAACAGTGTGATTACATTTGCAATCAATCTCTGGAATTTAACATGGTATCAGAGCCAACTGCAAATGTAAGAAATCCCTGCCTTGTATATGAGGATGTATTATCAGATAAGCGAGAGCCCATTCTATAGTTGAGATTCAGAAATTTATTTCCGCTCTCATTATTTGCAATGAATATTCTTTGTGGGGAAATACTATGTGGTTATGGTTGAAGCACACATCACGTGTTCTGACTTCAGAATTTGCGAAGCCCGAAATTAGAATGCCCAAAAATTTTGTGAGATATGGAATCATGCGGTGTTAATAAAGGCTTCTACAAGTTCTTCTGAAAAATAACTTGATCCTCATCACATTCAAGAATTTAGTGCGCTCTTTCTCATGGACACAATGAACAAAATCATTCTCAGAATAGTTCCCTGCACCTGATGTTTTGTGATAAGACAGATTCAACCTGACAAGAGAGGAAATGAAATGGTGCAAACATCTTTTCTTTCTTCATTGTTCGAACATATCGGGCTTTATTCCAATCTATGGAAAGAGTTTAGCAGAGAGAGAGTTGAACAATGGCTGAAGTGATGGATTGTTTTAAGAATGTGGTTATAAATAAATAGAGGCAGAAAGGCGGGTGACTCAGTGGCCAGGAAAACTCGCATGTGAAGAAGTCAGTGATGTTGACTGCATTAAAATGCCACGTGGAAGTAGCTTGCAAGGATTATACACGATTAGGTCTTCCCCTTGGAAATTGCTTCGTGTTCTTACCAGCCATGATGATTTATCTTTCTCTCGACCATGTGTAAATAATTACTCTTCCATCGCCCTGTTAGACGCTATGTGGAATAAGTCACGGTGTATGAAGTGATCAATTGCAGGATATGTGGAACAAGCTTCAAGGTGGTGAGTCATTGGACCCCACAAGAATAATGTGAGAAATTTAACAAGTGGTGTGCAAAATATAAAAGAAAGTGGGACAATCACGGGACCCGACATGACAAGGTAAAAGAAGGTATAAATTAATATTGTACTAGGAGTGTGTTCCTCACTTTATTAATTCATTTATATGGATAGATATAAATGTACATATATGGTGATTATATATGTATATAAAGTAATAATATGTGAAAACATAAATAAGAGATATATACTTAGAAGATTGAATATATATATGTATATATGTTCAAATTATATATTTAAATTAGATCTTTATCTATATTACATTGGAATGATCTTATATCATTATGCAGAATTATCCTTGAGTATTATGTTAGTCTCTCTCTTATTCTCTTATTTCTATACGTACTATAAGAGCTATTTGCCTTGATCTTTTCCGAGGATGCTCTTGCAGGAAAAGGAGGATTGATATTAAATTCAGAGGGAGTCTGACACTTCATCAGAGGTAACATTGGATGAGGACCTCTGAAGATTGACATTCAGAGGGAGTCTGAAAAATTCATGTGTGTGACTACATGTTTTAATGGCCTTGCCCCTTGTGTAAATCATGACGAAGTGACGACTTTCAAATGATTATCACTTATATTTGCAAAAGTTATTGGAAGGTGACGATCTTACAATAACTTGATCTTCTATTGTGACAGACATCTTGTGATGGCTGAAACAGATCATGATAGATGGCATCTTCTATTGTGATAGACATCTTGTGATAGCTGAAACAGATCATAATAGATGATGTGAATGTTCTTATGGTAAGTGCACATTACCTATGAACATTTGTTGAGTACTTGGTGGATATCATGGGTCAATGAGTTTGACTCAAAAACTACACAGTTGAATCCTGATAGCAATATCACATCATGAGACTTGATATTCTGCAAGCCAATTCTCTCGATATCATGAGATGATATCTTTATGAACTCTTGAGTACTTGTTGGACATCATGAGAATTGATGTTGGTAGGCCATTACTCTAAGCACTTGGTGAATATCTTAAGAGTTGATATTCTGCAGGCAATACTCTCGATATCATGAGATGATATCTTTATGAACTCGAGTACTTGGTGAATGTCATGTGTTGACATTCTGATAGGCCAATACTCAAGATATCAAATGGATAGAATTGCCGATGGAGGCAATCCACACATTGAGACTATGTTTCTATTAATTACATCATGAGGATGATTCTTTTATTGCTTACATCATATGATTGATGTTGTCAAGTGTCTTAAGTGTTGACATTGGATTGATTTATCCTCCCTAGCTAAGAGAGAGTGTTGATGTTTGTAGCATCGGTCAGATAAATAATTCTGACTATATGATTATTATGAAAAATGATTTATTATATATAAAGTTAGATTATAATTATTCTCATAATAACTAAATAGTTAAATTGATAAAATAAATTAATGAATAGATGTGTCCCATGAAAGGAAATGTCTCTTCTTGTCCTTGTTATGTATAAATACAAAGAGATCGATGCATTTGGAAAATATAGACAACATAACAGTGTGATTACATTTGCAATCAATCTCTGGAATTTAACACAAATCCACACAAAACGTCACTAGAACTTATGTCTTTAGTGATTATTTTACAAGTGAACAGCTATAAACATATCATCAGGATTCAGTACATATACACTCCAACTAAAACCAGATGAAAAGAAACAAAAAGAAAATATTGGCAAAATCCTTAATCTAGAAACTAGGGGTTGCAAATTGTGATCAAAAGACATTGAAGTACCATCAAATCATAGGAAAACACAAATCAAACTCTATATAAGCTTCAAAAGTCTTTCAAATAACTAAATCATTGGTAGAAACTCTAGATGTCATCGAGAGTAATGTCAACATACATCAACTGTGAAAAGCATGAAGATTACTCCGTGATGGAAGATTCTGTTGAACTGTGAAAGTCACATTAAAACAAGAATATTTTTTGGAAAAGAAACAGCGTCTCAAAAAACAATATGCGTATTTATATTTATTTGCTGCTTGTTTGGCTGGAAAGATAAGTCATAAGAGAGAGAATCTCTAAAGAATTAGTTCAATGGGAAGAATACAAAGTTGAACAGACACAGATACAGATACCGTATCAGATAAGGATGATCCCCAATATGGATACGACTGGATACAACATTCATAAAATGCACACAAATATATTTACACAAATTTCTAAGTTATTAGAGTAGATTTTCATTGCTTTAAAAGCAATATAGACACATAATTGCAACATAAATAAAAGTTGATTACAGAATTTATAATATACAAAGTAAGTATACAAACCAGGACCTACAATTAAATACAATAATGTCAATTAAATCTGAATTAAAATACAATAAGTAAAACTTAAATGATAAATCTTAATTAAAACTACATATATCTAAAATATTAATATTTAGAATTTAAATATAAAGAACAAAATAAACAATAATAATCTGAACTTAAAAAATAAATATTCACTTTCACATTTAATTTGTTGAATATTAATCAAAAGTTAAAAACTCACAGTTATGCTGCTAACATACTTGAAAATAATGTGAACCAGCGTAACCGTTTCTATACCGGTGTACCCATACCCTTTCCTGTACCAGAACACACAACTTAGATCATACTATTAAACTATTCCTTTAACTCAAAAGGGGAACATGACAGACACCCTTCCTGACTGTCATCTTATAGAAATATCCAAGAGAGAACCCTCTGCAATGTCAATCTTCTGCTTGATCCAAGACTATTTACATGGGGTAAAAGCTTTAAGGAATCTTAATAAGGTTGTGTAAGTTAAAGTTCTGGTAGCAGCGAGAGAAATATTCATACCTTGATCGATCATTTTGTGTTCTTCATCTATTTCAGAATGGTCCTTGAGTTCTGGTCTATGTTTTCTGTGTTCGGATATGCCATCATATATGTGTTTGTTCCCATTACAACACAGAGTTCAGACTATATTTTCTACTGTAAGTGTTCCAGCGTCTTTCTCTTATCATGTATGCCCAGCTGAGACGTTGTGCGACTTCTTATTCATTGGTGGAGTCATTCTTTGTTATCGGTTTTCTCTCATACTTATTATTCATGTTTTATTATCTTCTTCACCACTGTGATAATATGTTATGGCTCCGTGTGTGTAATCATCCGGAATCATGAGGTGGCTCATGGTTGTAAGGTGGCTCATTGTGTCTTCGGTTCTTGCAATAATGATAGTGGTTATGTTGATAACGGTTGTCTCCTCTTATTCCACCATGGAGACATTTCGGTGTTTGTGTAGACTCACGATATGAGCCCCATGGAAGAAAATTAAATTAATATTGATTGGCATATCTGGTCACAGCATATATCTTGATATTGGTGAGTATCTACATTGATGTCTTTTTAGCTGCTGACTCCTCAATTTTGGCGTGATGTCTAGTTCACTCACAGTTTGGTGAAAAAAATGATTTTGAGCATTAGAAAACTGAGGTGCGACTTCAGCAGAGAAAAGGTCATTGTATTGCTGCAACCGTGAGTATTGTATATCAGTAATTATGCTGTGTCTGTAACAGTTCTATTTTGCTGGATGTATGATCTGTGTTCGATCATTCTGAGTTTGTAATTCATTTCATCTATTGAGTATCTGTGAGATAGGTGAAGGATTGTATATGCAAAGAAGGTATTCTCCTTGATTGTTAAGTGTTAACAATCATTGATTTTTTCTCTGATTAAGCTTGAGATCTTTGTACTCAAAGTTTGAGCATTCAATAAAGTATCTATTTTTCGGGTGTAGCTGGGTTTTTCCCTCGAGTAGGAGGGTTTTCCCACGATAAATAATCATGTCATCTGTTCATATGCTTTTCTAATTTTCTGTATATTGCATTTATATTATTCTAGTTCAAAAACATCAACATGGTATTATGTAATGTCCCCAATTTAGCAGGTACCTGGGCTTGTTATTGTCAGTTCATCAATGCGATCCCTATGAGCTAACGGTTTGATTAGGAGATCTTTGTGTCGCACTTACTATTTTTAGTAAGTCAGTTATACCCGGTTTCTATTTCGGGTAAGGCAGTTGGGCGTTGAATTTAGTCTTCATTCTTCTTTGGAGCTCTTTCCGGAATTGTCAATTATCACCTTCATATTTTATGGAATGAAGCTTGGCGTATTTCAATTGATTACTTTAAGTGTTTTAATTTGAAAGTGTGTAATTGACGATTGATATCACTTAAGTGAAAGGTGTGATTGTGAAGCTGAATGGTGGTGTGAAGAGGAAGATTTTATATCCCATTTAAAAAGCCCAGCCTTGCGTGATTTTCCATTATGCTATGATTATTCGATTTGGAGAATTTTAGAGTTGTTCGAATTGCATGGGAAGCAAGGGTTTGATAACTTGGAGAACGATTACTGTCCTAAGCAATGCGTTGTGAGATGGATCCTTGTGCCATCGAATGATGCTGTGAATGCCAGTGGTTTCGAATTGCAATTGGCGGCTAACAATTCTGGGCCGTGAGTTTCAGCAGAGCTGTGTATTATCGACAGGGTTGTGTGGGGTTTATCGTAGGCTGTTAATACAAAGTTTCAAGCAGCCTACATTCTATCAACAATCTGCAGGCTTAGCGTTCAAGTACCAGGCGTGTGCTCTTCAATATCGGCTCCTTCAACAGCAGCCGCATCTCATAGACAAGCTTGCGTGAAGGTTACCAGCTGGAAAATAATTATTCAGTTATTGCGTATGGAATAACAGGTGCTAAATTAATGTCATTTGATTTGTGTGAAGATTATAAATTGAAAGTATTAATTTATTTGATATGGAGATTCACTACTTGAATATTTTCAACTATCATGAATTGAATTGAAAATTCCAATTAAGATAAGAATTAATTGTTGAAGCATAAGAAATTCAGAATTGTCGGTTTTTTCCTTTTAAAAATATCATTGCAAGAACAAGAGCTACATCAGCTCTTTGCAGTGGTATTAGAGCTTTGATCCTGCCAGCCTGTAATCTGGGCCCAGCTATGGCAGAAAGATTTGCACCAGGATTTCATTATCCCTGCAGAGGTAGAGCTTCGCCACCTCTTGAAGGGAATGAACAGACAGAGAACAAAGATAGAGATAATGTGGGAAATGACATGGACAGGGAAGCCAGAGATGCTTTCCAAAATCTTGCAGAAGGACAACACCATGTTGCAACTGTATTGCAACAATTATCGGATACTTTGCAGCGCATGAATGTACCAGGAGACTGAAACAGGGGTACTAGAGGTGCATCAGTTGGTTCACATAGATCTAGGATTGTGGATATACAGGAGACCAGGGATGATCCTATAGGCACTCGTGATAGACCATTACGTCCTACATTCCTGAGGCCTGAAGACGACACAGTTAGCATAGAATCTGAGCCTGCTCCTTTTGTGGATGATATGGTAGCTCATTATGCTGAATGGGATGCATTACCTGAACCCATTAAGAGAAATTTGAACTTTGACAAGTTCTTGACTCAGAAAAGAGAACATTCTAGAGGCAGGCCTAATCCAAATATGAGACAGAGGCCTAGATAGTTTGAGCTCAAACAGGCAACCAATAAACACGCCATGACTCATTTTGATGGGAGTGGAAAGATGACAACCAGGGCCTGGATCCATAAGTTGGATACTTATCTTGCATTACGTTCTATGTCTGAAGAGGACGTTGTTCGATTTGCTGTTTTGCACTTAGACGGAGCTGCTCATGATTGGTGGTATCATGGTCTCGTGTCATTACAGCATGATCAGGTAAGAACTTATCAGGAGTTTGTGCATAATCTGGTTGAGAGATTTGACAGGAAAGACCTGGAATCATATTTTCGTGATTTAGCTCAACTCAGACAGACTGGTAATTTGGAGACTTTTATTAATGAGTTTCATAAAGTTTTAGTGATGGTTTATGATATTTCAGAAAGAAGACGGGTGATGTTGTTTATAGAAGGATTAGTAGAACCTCTCAGAGGCTGGGTTAAGTCTTTTGATCCCCCCTCCTTGTAGGCAGCCATGAAGAAAGCTCGGGACTTAGAGTTTTCAGCTCCACGCACTCGTTTCCCTTCTAGACCATCTAGTTCTTCACAGGACAATAATTCTGCCTCAAAGAAAGAGGACGGATCAGATTCTAAGCATCCTATGACGGGACCACTTGATCAGGAAACTCTTAATGATTTGAGGAGGAAAAGGTTATGTTTTTATTGCAGGGGTCCCTATGATGAGAAACACGAGTGTCCTTTGAGGCCTAAGAGAAGAAATAGACTTATGGAATGGTTTTATGATGATGAGCATATGACTGATTTTTCAGAACAGCAGGTTGACACGGAAGAAGGAATAACTACAGTGAGGAAAGACGGTGAAGATCCTAAGCTTAAGGTGGTTTATCTTTCTAGCATGCAGAAGGAAGGGTCTTTCAAATTACGTGGGCTCTCGGCGGGACAACGTGTCATTGCATTATTTGATACAGGGGCAACACATAATTTTATTGATTCAGGGTGAGTATCCAGGAGAGGTTTGCTGACTGAAGATTTTGAGGGAATTAGTGTCAAGGTTGCTGATGGTTACACTCTTAAGTGTGACAAAATGATTTCGAATCTGCCCCTCAAGTTAAACAATTATGACTTTAAATCTGATTTTTATGTGGTTGATATGGGTGGGACAGAATTGGTTCTAGGCATGAGTTGGTTGCATTCCATTGAGGCATTTTACCTCGGCCTTCAGAATATGGAAATGAGTTTTGAAGTGGATGGAAAGAAGCATATTTTGAAAGCCATCAAGGAAGAGAATTTGAAGACTATTACCTTCAGACGTATGCAACGACTTATTAATCATGATGCAGTGAAATGGGCAGCAGAGTGCAGGATGTTACCTACTTCTGAGGAGGCTGAGAAGACAGTCTATCAGCCTGATATACAGTAAATACGGATTAAACACTCCAAAGTGTTTAGTGATTTACTACATGGTAAACCACCTGACAGAGGCATAGAGCATATTATTGAGTTAGAGGAGGGTACTAAACCCATTATGATCACTCCCTACCGGCATCCCAAGCGGCTGAAAGATGAGATCGAGAAGACTATTGAGGAGCTGCTCTCTATGGGTCACATTAGGCCAAGTAAGTCCCCTTTTGCTTCATCAGTAGTTTTGGTGAAGAAGAAGGATGGCACCATGAGCATGTGTATTGATTATAGGATGTTGAACCGGAAAACCATTAAGCACAGGTATCCTATTCCTCGCATTGATGAGCTGATTGATGAGTTGTATAGAGATGTCTTCTTTTCTAAGATAGATTTGAGATCTAGATAACATCAGATTCAGGTTCGGGAGGAGGATATAGAGAAGACAGCCTTCAGATGTCATTATGGTCACTTTGAGTTTTGGTCATGCCTTTTGGGTTGACCAACGCTCCGGCAACATTTCAGTCTACCATGAATAGGGTCTTTCACAAGCAATTGAGGAAGTTTGTATTGGTTTTTTTTTATGATATTTTGGTTTACAGCAGGACGTGAGAGGAGCACCTGATGCATTTGGACACTGTGTTGGGTATCTTGGTTGAGGCTTCCTTATTTGCTAAGGAATCTAAGTGTGCTTTGGGCATGTCGGAGTTACTGTATTTAGGGCACATTATTAGCGTAGAGGGAGTTCGTATGGATCCAGATAAGGTTCGCGCTATCATTGATTGGCCAATTCCAGAGAGTTTGACTCAACTTAGAGGGTTTATTGGTTTGTGTGCCTTTTACCGCAGATTTGTTGCAGGCTTTTCCCGACATGCATCTCCCCTTACTGATCTGACTCGTAAGGGTGCTTTTTAGTGGACTCCTCAGGCACAAGAGTGTTTTGAGAAGTTCAAAGTAATCATAACTTCTTGCCCGGTGTTGGCTATGCCTGATTTCTCTTGACCTTTTGATTTGCATTGTGATGCGTCAGGTGAGGGCATTGGTGCCATTCTGTCACAGGACCGTCATCCTATTGTGTATGAGAGCAGAAATCTCAGGGGTCCTGAGAAGTCTTTCAGTGTTTATGATAAGGAGATGTTAGCCATCATGCATGCTTTGGCTAAATTCAGACAATACTTGGTTGGCAACAAATTCTACATTAAAACTGATCATGATAGTCTGAAATATTTCCTGGGGCAACGTGATCTGAATGAGCGACAACAGAAATGGGTCAGCAAGCTTCAGTCTTATGATTTTGATATCACCTGTATCAAGGGGACGCAGAACGTTGTTGTTGATGCTCTCTCTAGGAGACCACACTTGTGTGTTTTGATAGAGGTTACTGAGGATTGGAAACATTTGATTGTCGCGGAATATGTGAAGGATCAGTGGGCCACTGACTTTCTTGATGGGACTATCCAGGATGACAAGTATACTCTTGTGAATGAGTTGATCATTACAAGGGAAGGGTTTGGTTGGTGGCTGGTTCGAGTGTTATACAGTTGGTGCTAAGGGCTTTTCATGATTCCCCTTTAGCTGGACATCCAGGTTTCTATAAAACTTACAGGAAGTTGCGTGAACATTTCACATGGAGGGGTCTCAAGCATGATGTTCAGAATTATGTCAGAGAATGTTTCGTTTGTCAGCAGAACAAGCAGGAACATACATATCCAACGGGTTTATTGCAGCCACTACCTATTCCTGATCAGAAATGGGAGTGCATTTCTATGGATTTTATTGTGGGCCTGCCTAAGGTCCAAGGTAGAGATTGTATTTATGTAGTAGTGGATCGTCTGACCAAATTTGCTCACTTCTTTCCCATTACTACTACCTTTTCAGCGGTACAGGTGGCAGAATTGTTCTTCAGGGATATTTTTTGGTTACATGGGTTATCGCGGAGCATTGTGAGTGACCGGGATAGTCGTTTCATGAGTCACTTTTGGCAGGAGTTGTTCAGGTTATGTGGTACAGAACTAACTCCTAGCACTAGCTATCACCCGCAGACTAACGGTCAAACTGAGATTGTTAATAAATGGGTGGAGGGCTATCTTCGTAACTATGTTTCCGCTCAGTAGAGGGCTTGGGTGAAGTGGGTTTATTTATGTGAGTACTGTTATAATTCGACTCATCATATGTCTATCTGTATGACTCCTTTTCGAGCTTTGTATGGATATGATCCTCCCAGTTTCCTTGATTTGATGCTCAATGATAGCAAAGTACCTAGTGCAGGTGATTTGTTACAAGATAGTCAGGATGTTTTATTGCAGCCACTACCTATTCTTGATCAGAAATGGGAGTGCATTTCTATGGATTTTATTGTGGGCCTGCCTAAGGTCCAAGGTAGAGACTGTATTTATGTAGTAGTGGATCATCTGACCAAATTTGCTCACTTCTTTCCCATTACTACTACCTTTTCAGCGGTACAAGTGGCAGAATTGTTCTTCAGGGATTTTTTCGATTACATGGGTTACCGCGGAGCATTGTGAGTGACCGGAATAGTCGTTTCATGAGTCACTTTTGGCAAGAGTTGTTCAGGTTATGTGGTACAGAACTAACTCCTAGCACTAGCTATCACCCGCAGACTGACTCTCAAACTGAGATTGTTAATAAATGAGTGGAGGGCTATCTTCGTAACTATGTTTCCACTCAGTAGAGGGCTTGGGTGAAGTGGGTTTATTTATGTGAGTACTGTTATAATTCGACTCATCATATGTCTATCTGTATGACTCCTTTTCGAGCTTTGTATGGATATGATCCTCCCAATTTCCTTGATTTGATGCTCAATGATAGCAGAGTACCTAGTGCAGGTGATTTGTTACAGGATAGTCAGGATGTTTTAGGCGCCTTGCGGGATAATATACAATGAGCATAGAATCAGCAGAAGCAGTATGATGATCAGAGGAGAGTGGCCCGTTCTTTTGAGGTTGGGGACATGGTGTATTTGATGTTGTAGCCATACAGGCAGTCTTCCATTCGGAGAAGTGGGGCTGAAAAGCTTAAACCTTGGTATTATGGTCCCTTTTGTGTGGTTCGGCGGGTTGGCAAGGTTGCTTATGAGCTGGATTTGCCTTCTGATAGTAAGGTGCACAATGTTTTTCATGTGTCCCGTCTGAAGAAAGCTTTGGGAAGACATGTTATTCCCTCATCTGTTTTACCACCATTGGATGATGAGGGGAACCTAGAATTGGTCCCTGAAGCCATTTTGGATACTAGGGAGAGACATCTGCACACACGAGTTATCCAAGAGTTTTTGGTTAAGTGGCTTGGTCTACCGGATGAGGATGCTACTTGGGAGTGAGAGGATATTTTGCAGCATCCTGGTTTGCAATTGCTTGAGGACGAGCAATCTTGGGGAGGGAGGACTAAAATGTCCCCAATTTAGCAGGTACCTGGGCTTGTTATTGTCAGTTCATCAATGCGATCCCTGTGAGCTGACGGTTTGATTAGGGGATCTCTGTGTTGCACTTACTATTTTTAGTAAGTCAGTTATACCCGGTTTCTATTTCGGGTAAGGCAGTTGGGCGTTGAATTTAGTCTTCATTCTTCTTTGGAGCTCTTTCCGGAATTGTCAATTATCACCTTCATATTTTATGGAATGAAGCTTGGCGTATTTCAATTGATTACTTTAAGTGTTTTAATTTGAAAGTGTGTAATTGACGATTGATATCACTTTAGTGAAAGGTGTGATTGTGAAGCTGAATGGTGGTGTGAAGAGGAAGATTTTATATCCCATTTAAAAAGCCTAGCCTTGCGTAATTTTCCATTATGCTATGATTATTCGATTTGGAGAATTTTGGAGTTGTTCGAATTGCATGGGAAGCAAGGGTTTGATAACTTGGAGAATGATTACTGTCCTAAGCAATGCGTTGTGAGATCGATCCTTGTGCCATCGAATGATGCTGTGAATGCCAGTGGTTTCGAATTGCAATTGGCGGCTAACAATTCTGGGCCGTGAGTTTCAACAGAGCTGTGTATTATCGACAGGGTTGTGTGGGGTTTATCGTAGGCTGTTAATACAAAGTTTCAAGCAACCTACATTCTATCAACAATCTGCAGGCTTAGCGTTCAAGTACCAAGCGTGTGCTCTTCAATATCGGCTCCTTCAACAGCAGCCGCATCTCATAGACAAGCTTGCGTGAAGGTTACCAGCTGGAAAATAATTATTTAGTTATTGCGTATGGAATAACAGGTGCTAAATTAATGTCATTTGATTTGTGTGAAGATTATAAATTGAAAGTATTAATTTATTTGACATGGAGATTCACTACTTGAATATTTTCAACTATCATGAATTGAATTGAAAATTCCAGTTAAGATAAGAATTAATTGTTGAAGCGTAAGAAATTCAGAATTGTCGGTTTTTTCCTTTTAAAAATATCATTGCAAGAACAAGAGCTACATCGGCTCTTTACATATTAGAGCCAATCTAGTAAAGATCCTGAATCAAAATAAGAAATTTGGGAATTTAAGAAATGCAAGAATTGAGGGATTCTTTTGAGATCGTATAGCTGAAGAAGCCTTGGAGGCAGATGTGCTGGTGTTCGATTTTTTCTCTCTGCCTACACTATAATTTTGTGATGGTGAAAGATTTTTGATGGTGAAAGATTTCAGACAATAAAAAGAAGTATTTTATGATTACATCTTTGAATATGGATCATGAATTTTATGTAGTTATTAATAATTCATGTTATTTCACTTAGAATAGTGTACGCTTTTAGCATTGATCTGGATATCTCTCTTCATGATAGGTTGATTCTATAAATTATTATTAACCTCTCTTGGTTGCAGGATGGATCAAGAAGCAACGGAATGATGAGAGATTTCATGTAAAGTTATGCAAGATGAAGAAATGAACAAACATGAGGACTTTGTTTGCATTCATGGGATAAAGTTGATGGCACATAACCTTATTGAAGAGGGAGAATCTATACAGATTGTCATTGCAATTAGTTTCTTCAAAAAGGAAGAAATGACATTCAGAGGGAGTCTATTCAACTACAAAAATTGGATCCAGAGGAAGCTTGAGCGGCAGATGTCAAATGCTATGTCCTTTGCAGAGGATCTGCAAGATTGTGTAGCAGTGTCACCGCAAAAGCTCTTTGTTGGACAAACATTGGAGCCAATTTACTGGTATTGTGATAAATCGAAGCTATGAGAATGCTGCCCCTATTGAGAGAGAGTCTCAGCTAAGAGGGAGTCTCAGCATGCTGATGATATTTTATGTGCTTTAATGAGTTCTTCTCTGAGAATGAGAAGTTTGAGGCGCAATCCCTTGTTAATGAGTTCTTCTCTGTAAGAAAAGTTTGAGGTGAAATCCCTTTGTTAATGAGTTCTTCTCTGTGAGAGAAGTTCAAGGTGAAATCCCTTGTTAACGAGTTCATCTCTACGAGAGAAGTTCAAAGTGGAATCCCTTGTTAATGAGATCTTCTCTGCGAGAGAAGTTCAAGGTGAAATCTCTTATAATGAGTTCTTCTCTGTGAGAGAAGTTTGAGGTGAAATCCCTTCTTAATGCATTCTTCTCTGCGAGAGAAGTTTGAGGTGAAATCTCTTATAATGAGTTCTTCTCTGTGAGAGAAGTTTGAGGTGAAATCCCTTCTTAATGCATTTTTCTCTACGAGAGAAGTTTGAGGTGAAAGCCCTGGTTCCACCCTTTGGGAGTAGCTATGGTGGATCCACCCTCTGGGAGTAGCCATGGTGGAAGTCATGTGTGTGACTCCATGACTTAGTTTTCTGTTTCACCCTCTAGGAGTAGCTATGGTGAATATTGTTATGCTGAGATAGAAATTTCATGTTGAGAAAATCTATGATGAGATTTTGTTATTGACATATTTTTTGGTTGCAGCTCCATTGTGCTTGTCAGGTTGAGACACACTATGACATATGAATGATTTCTCTCTTGCTAAGAGAGAGTGTTAAAGTTTTGGTAGTAGCGAGAGAAATATTCATACCTTGATCGATCATTTTGTGTTCATCTATTTCAGAATGGTCCTTGAGTTCTGGTCTATGTTTTCTCTGTTCGGATATATCATCATATATGCGTTTGTTCTCATTACAGCACAGAGTTCAGATCATATTTCTACCGTAAGTGTTCCATCTTTTTTCTCTTATCGTATGCCCAGCTGAGACGTACGACTTCTTATTCATTGGTGGAGTCGTTTTTTGTGATCAGTTTTCTCTCATACTTATTATTCATGTTTTGTTATCTTCTTCACCGCTGTGAGAATATGTTATGGCACAGTGTATGTAATGATCCGGAATCGTGAGGTGGCTCATGGTTGTAAGGTGGCTCATTGTGTCTTTGGTTCTTGCAATAATGATAGTGGTTATGTTGATAACGGTTGTCTCCTTGTATTCCACCATGGAGACATTTTGGTGTTTGTGTAGACTCACGATATGAGCCCTGTGGAAGAAAATTAAATTATTATTGATTGCCATATCTGGTCACAGCATGTATCTTGATATTAGTGAGTATCTACGTTGATGTCTTTTTAGCTGCCGACTCCTCAATTTTGGCATGATGTCTAGTTCACTCACAGTTTGGTGAAAAAAAAGATTTTGAGCATTAGAAAAATGAGGTGCTACTTCGGCAGAGAAAAGGTCATTGTATTTCTGCAACAATGAGGAGTATTGTATATCAGTAATTATGCTCTGTGTCTGTATCAGTTCTATTTTTCTGGATGTATGATCTGTGTTCAATCATTCTGAATTTGTAATTCATTTCATGTGTTCAGTATCTGTGAGATAGGTGAAGGATTGTATATGCAAAGAAGGTATTCTCCTCAATTGTTAAGTGTTAACAATCATTGATATTTTCTCTGATTAAGCTTGAGATCTTTGTACTCGGAGTTTGAGCATTCAATAAAGGATCTATTTTTCGGGTGTGGCTGGGTTTTTCCCTTGAGTAGGAGGGTTTTTGCAGGATAAATAATCATGTCATCTGTTCATATGCTTTTCTATTTTTCCGTGGATTGCATTTCTAGTATTCTGGTTTGAAAACATCAACAGTGTACACCCATAATTCTGTCATGGTGCAATGGAAAACATATGTTGATGATACTCTTTAAACCACTCAAATCTAAATTTGTCAGGGAATGTATTGGGCCAATTGATATATGTGGAACTCCAACTAATCAGTATGATGAAATAAACAAAAGTCTTAAGTCCTATAAGACTTTGCTTGCCTCTGAGGGTAGCAACAATAAAGCTGAAGAAGCTAGCCTTTGATGTGGTAGAATTATGCCTAACAAGATAAACAATTGTAATGCATTAAGCCTTTAAAAAGAGATCACTATAGAAGAAATTTGTTCTATTATAGATTCCCTTAGAAGGTGTTGGTAAACAGTTTTATCAATGTAAAAGTTACCTGACTCACTCAACGTGCAGCGACAAATCACATCAAAAAATGGAGAAATTGATATGAGATTAACAATTCTCCTTTGTGTTTGAAAGGGGCAGCTTCCTCAAAAGACAAACAGAAAAGAAGATCAACTGTGAGCATAAGAACACAGCCAAATTCTCAAAAAGAAAGAAAATCACAAAAGAAAACAGACTTTCAATCCAGTTAAGAAAAAGGGCAAAGGGCGAACAGGTAAATAACTAATTTGACATAAGAACAATTAGTTTCAAGAAAAATGACTAACATAAGAACAGCAATTCCCCTTGAATATTAAAACAGAAACTAGAGCTCAAAGACTCCAGATATTTCCCCATACAAATCTCTCTTTTCAGAGCAAGAAAAGGATCCCTTTTTAATGTACCACAAATCAGTTTATAAAAGATGTCTTTAGATAGAAGACCAAAAGCCACTATAATTATTCAGTTGAAGCATTTCCTTTTGCATATACCTCTTTGTTTGTTCTCTGTATCTTCATTTTGTGACAAGATGAGCAGTATCAGTTCCACTGTTGAATCACAAGTCATGGCTTTACAATATATGTGATTACCATCATCACATACATTGCAGAGGACAATTCGATCATCATTTTCATCAATTGGAAAATTGTTAAATATGATTAAATTTCTTTCAGATTTGATCTATTTATGGCTTTTCTATTTGTAGAGTATGATTCTTACAATCACTGTACTTTCTTGCAGATTGTAATCAGAATATTGAACTTAATAAATATGAAGTTGATGCCAAATCAATATTGAGAAATACTGATCATGAATTTACAAGTTTGAATTTTTCCTTAATGGTATTCGATCTACAAGAGCAGAAATTTTATTGATTTCGATGTCTCCAATTGTGGATCGGATCTGCATTAAATATATAAGAGACACATCCCATGAGCAGACATGTCTCCACAAAGTGGAGGCATGTCCGTTCATGAGATGTCTCATGAATTGTGCCTTTTCATCTTAACTAAACACCCGATCTCTAATCAGGGTTTGTTACTTAATAAACATAAATGCTTACCAAGTTCGATCTGTATTTATCTTGCACAAATTAATAATATCCAATCTGGAAATGATCACTGATAATGATGCTTGATCGGGATCCTAAATGAAACATGAAATGCCAATAATCTGCAAGTAATAACCTCTAAATGCAGATCGATAATATACTTGGAATCTAGTAGATTTCAATCAGTTATATAAGTGATCGTCGATTTCCAGAATTTATTGCAAATGATGACATGAATATATATACAATTAATAATATATGTGTGTATACATATGTTAGTACATACTGACATATATATACACACACATATTATCAACTCAATCGTCATTTCTATATCTGACCGAAGCTACCATATTTCAAAACTCCCTCTTAGCTAGGGAAGATAAAACTAACCAAGTCTATAGTGATCACCTTACTCGTGATATCAGAAGATATGATATGCTTCTAAGAGTGTCAAGTCACATGACATTCTTCATAACACATCTTCATTATGGTATGTGCACTGACATCAAGTCTCATGATGTCTACCATTATAAATCATGGCATATCCAAGGATCCACCATGATTATCTCATAAGGATCATAATGATCTTCAACTGATATCAAGTCTCATGATATCTATCAAAATGTCCAAGAGATACTATCATGACATATCCACGGATATCAAATCACATGATATCCATCATGATAGTGAAACTAATCATTGTAAAGTCGTCACCTTACAATGTCAAATACAAGTGTTCATTATCAAAAAGATCCTCACCTTTCAATAATGTACACAGGGGGGCCCATAAAGTCATGGAGTCACACACATGACAACTACCAAGAACCATATCGGGGGGTGGATCAACCATGACTACTCCCAAAGGGTGAAACAAGGCTTTCACTTTAAACTTCTCTCTTACAGAGAAGAATCCAATAAAGTACATTTCACTGATGCTAAGACTCCCTCTTAGCAAGGGTTTCATTCTCCATAACTCCAAGCTAGTCTCAGAATGCACAAACTTTACTTTGGCAGGAGTCTTGGTGAGAATATTACCCATTTGTTCTTCAGTGATAATGTACCTTGTCTAAATACTAAAGAAACCATTTCTCCATGGTCTACTCCCTCTAAATCACTATGATCAAAATCCTCAAAGATCAATTTGGCAGATCCTCTAGCAGCTTCCTCTGTTATGGAAGCATACATGGTCTTAATCATGAAAATGTCTTGCTCCAAGAGACTCTCATCATCTACTACATGATCATTTACACCATGTTTAACATTTTGAACACAACATTATTCGTAGGAGTAGTTTCTTGTACACAAATGTACTTGTCTAATTCCATAGTAACATGAGTGAATGTAATAAACTGTGGATTTATCCCCAGGCTTGGCAACACCAAACATTCATGATAATGTGGCTTCCATCTAAAGCTCTAAGTACATGCATCAACCTCTTGACCTTCTTGTCCAAGGTTGCCTTAGATGAAATCTCAAACTTCTTTTGAATGTGATATCAACCTTTTGACCTCTTCGTCCAAGTTTGCCTATGATAGATTGTCAAACTCCCTCTGAATCTGATGTCCATCTTCAATTCAATTCCATAACTACAAGTATCAAGTTTTCTTTCCCGTGAATGCAATTTCTTATGCTTCTTGATCCGTCCTGAAGGTATTCCAAAGAGAGATTACAAATAGTTGATAAGACTAAACTATCTCTAAGGAAAATACCAATCATAGAAGCATACAAAATTTGTCATCCCGATGTTATAGTATGAACTAATGAACATTATTCAAGGGTATGAAATATGTATCTCTTAAGTTGGTACATCATAGAGCTAGGTCACAAGACTGTAGTAAGGTTCTTTCTTTGCTAGCTTGCAAAGCACAACCATGTATTGCATATCTACTATCTGCTCCTTCTAGATTGCTACAGTTTCCTGGTCACTGGAGAAGTCATCTTGACATGATCTTCTCCCTCTGAACCAATATAATCCTCAATAGTCAATTTAAACAAATCCTCTAGTTGCTTCATTTGTCACAGAAGGATACCCTTCTTACATGATCCCAATCATAGAAGATAGCTTTCTCCAAAAGACTCACATAATCTAGCATGATCCATCTATGACATGAAAGTAATAGATCCAGGATCATTTTGGAGCTACTTTCATAAGATCGAGTCTTGCGCCTAATGCAACATTCTTCTTTTCCTGCCAGAACATCGCCAAAGACAAAGGAAAAGATCAAGGCAAATAGCTCTTATGAATACATATAAGAGAGTGACTATAATAAATGTACTATACAAAAGATGATAAAAGTACTTATCTCATTATTCACGAGCAGATGCAATTTTCTCCAATGAAGGTCCTATATGTTGGTGGTTTCCTCCATCATGAGAATGTTCCACTGTGTTCATGGCCACACCACGTAGATGAACCTAAAAGATAGAACCCAACACTCGATAGAGTTTTATAATAACCACAAACTGACAATATTAACCGATTCTTATCAGTTCTTAAGTTGTGTTCGACATAGACTTCTATTTGTTTTAATTCTGGTCTTTCTTTAAAAGAAATATCACCCGTGTGTTATCTCTGCCGCAACAAAAATATATATATCGTTTTAAATGATATATTCTGCCAAGCTCTTATTCCATGTCATCGTTGAAACCATATAGCCGCTGCACTTCATCATATCGATGATAACTTGTCATTATGAAGAAAGGAATGTGATTATACTTTCAAGATAGAATTTATATTTTGAGTAATCTGAACGCTCAAATCTAATCGGATCTTCCTTCGCAAGGCTCTGATACCATGTTAAATATGATTAAATTTCTTTCAGATTTGATCTATTTATGGCTTTTCTATTTGCAGAATATGATTCTTACAATCACTGTACTTTCTTGCAGATTATAATCAGAATATCGAACTTGATAAATATGAAGTTGATGCCAAATCAATATTGAGAAATACTGATCATGAATTTACAAGTCTGAATTTTTCCTTAATGATATTCAATCTACAAGAGCAGAACATTTATTGATTTCGATGTCTCCAATTGTGGATCGGATCTGCATTAAATATATAAGAGACACATCCCATGAGCGGACATGTCTCCACAAAGTGGAGGCATGTCCGTTCATGAGATGTCTCATGAATTGTGCCTTTTCATCTTAACTAAACACCCGATCTCTAATCAGGGTTTGTTACTTAATAAACATAAATGCTTACCAAGTTCGATCTGTATTTATCTTGCACAAATAAATAATATCCAATCTGGAAATGATCACTGATAATGATGCCCGATCGGGATCCTAAATGAAACATGAAATGCCAATAATCTGCAAGTAATAACCTCTAAATGCAGATCAATAATATACTTGGAATATAGTAGATTTCGATCAATTATATAAGTGATCATCGATTTCCAGAATTTATTGCAAATAATGACATGAATATATATACAATTAAATATATGTGTGTATACATATGTCAGTACATACTGACATATATATATACACACATATTATCAAATCGATCATCATTTCTATATCTAACCGAAGCTACCATATTTCAACAAAAATCATACATATACATAATGACGTTATGAACAATACCAATTTGCAGTATTACATTCAAGCAGAGGTTGAGGACCTTCAGAAGAACATACTTTGTAAAGCTTAACCGATGGTTCATTACTGTATTAACATGGACTCATGTATCTTCTCTATCAGCATCTTCTTTATTACCAAGTCACATTTCAATCACAAGAAGTTCCCATATGCTGTCCATCAGTTACAACTTCAAAACCGATTTCCGGGTCTATTACAGACTCACTGGACTTTGTCTTCAGCTCTGTGTCGCGTTAAGGATTTAAATAAAAAAAAGTCATTTTAAAGGAGGTGAAATACCTTGACATGTATCCATGTCATTTCCCAAAGGCTGCTATTTTCTAGTGTACTTTCTTTTTGCAAGCACTCCTCAATAATTCAATATTAATAGCATGGTCTTCAACAATTCTGGAATAAGTTCTTAAGGCTTTTTATTTCTTTTAACCACCGAATAAAATCACCAAACCTGTTGGCTAGAGTGAAAACTGTGACAGTCACCATCCTCGCTTTCATGTCATCACCATAGGCAAGAAAATCATCATCAACAGAGGACGATGGACCCAGAAGTGTTGTGAATTTGCACAAAGACATCACCAAGACATCCAACACATCCACTAAATAATGGCAAGCACACATTTGGGAAACATCATCTGCTCCTTCCCCTCCTGAAGCCAACATTTTACCTCCTACTGGTCATGGCAGAAAGCGTTTCCTCAAAAATCCGGGACTTAAAGCCCCTTTGGGCCCCAAGGATACTTCTCCTACTGCTGATTCTGCCGATGTTTCCAAGAAGAAAAAGCCCACTAACCCTAATCTGGAGAAGAAACCTAGTAAAAAGGCCAAAACCCTCACCTACCAGGTTGATTCTAATGTTGAGATCATGGAGGAGACTAATACCCCTTGCCGCTTGACTAGGATTGCTGCTAAGCCTGAGAGTAAGAAGAAGAAATGTATGGTGGAGTCGAGCTCGGACGATTCGAAGGAAACTAAGAGCAATGAGGATGAAAATTCTGAAAATGCTTACTCCTCCCAAGTCTCTGAGAGTTTAAAATGATACCCCTGCCCCTAAGTCTAATGCTGGTAAAGAATCACCCCCTCCCCCCCTCTCCTCAGCATGCAAATAATAATATTATTGTTGAAGAGGTCCCAATTGATGTAACTCAGAGTGCTCCCATGGTTCCGGGTGGCTTGGTTGGCAAACTGGATGCTGACATTGCAAGTATTAAGGAGGATCTTCAGAGTCTGAAGGTTGAGGTTGCTGGTGTCAACAAAAGACTCCAGGATGCGAACCGTTTTACTCTTAAAGTTATGCACAACTCGACAACCACTCTTTGCTTGTTGCAGGAGCAGATGAAGGGCAGAAAATTAGTGGAGGAAGATGACTACAAGGAACTTTTTAAGTTCTTGACTGAAGATTGAGTCAGAGCTCTGTTATACAAGACTCCTCTCGAGAAGAACCCCGATGCTAGCTGATGGTTTTGCGTTTTTTCAGTCCTTTTTTGGCCTGTGCGGCCTTAGTTTTAATTTCAATAGTTTAAATACTGTGAAAAACTGCTGGTTAGCTAGCCCTGCGTGGCTCAGTATTAAGACTGTTATTTCGTATGTGAACTCTGTTAATTTAGTCAGTACTCTGGATACTGCTATTTGGTTTAATGATTGCAGATGCTGGGTTGTTTTTGATAGAGGTAAAGGTAGCTTGATGTCAGTCTTCTTTAGTCTTCTTATTGTTAATGTGATGTTAATTGTAATCTGCTGATAATCCTTCTGGATAGTTGTAATATGGGACAACACTCTTATTATGCTGCTGCTTTTATCAAAAAACATCAAGAAAATCATCCACACATTCTTGGAAAACATGGTCATCCTTTGCATGGTCAAAATCCTCTGACATAGCAGCAATGGTTGGACCTGATATTATAGAAAACATGTCATGATCAAGGAAGGGTTTGTAATCACAAATGAAATGAGGAATTTTCTGAGATTTCTGAATGAGATCAATCCACCTTCTTGTCATCATCTCGGGAATAGCTATAATTTGTTCATTATTTGTTTGAATTTCATTTTTGAGAATAGAGTGATACAGTTCTGATAGAAAAACTCTGGAAAGATCTTTCCCACCATTAATACACCAGTTATTCCTGATAAATTCTTTTTAACTTGAACATTGTACTGATCAGTATTAAACATGATAAGAGAGTTAGATAGTACAAATGTAGCATCCTTATCTGGAAGAAGTTGTGGTGAATGCTCACAATATCTTTCTGTGAATGTCTCTACCCTCTATATTTATGTTGCAACTCTCCTGGCAAACAAATGGTATCAAGGAATGTGTGAAGTGCCGTGTCTATGCTCATATCAACAAAGTCAAATGGTTTTGAATATTCTTGACCCACCTTTCTTTGAGTCCCTATTAAAATGATCAGCTCCAAGCATCAACTTCCTTTTGATATACTTTTTGTGTCAGACAAATGGCATCCAGTGGGTAGGCTCTTCATTTCTCTCACGAGTTACTGTCCAGAAAGATTTGTCCTCTTCAATATCCTTTATTGGGGTTACTTCAGGAAGTGGGGATTAAGCATTTACCCTGTCTCCCATGCTGTGAATAACCACAATCAGCCCATTCCAATGCCAGAATGTGCATAGCAGACAAAGGGAAATTTACAGGAAAGGCATTATTTGACAGCAAGTTGCCAATATCTTCAAAAAAATTACTGCAAGTAATCTCCCAGTTGTAATTTGCATAAAAGATAAATGCTGGTTATCTCAAGAAGTCTGCCAGTGCTTCCATGCAACTTCTTGCTGTTGATAAGATGCACCATGTTTTCGTTGTACCAGTCTAAAGACTTCCATCTGTTACCATCAAAGGTCCTCTTAATTCAATATTAGAGTTTATTAGACCCAAAGAAAATCGTGGAACTTCTTCAGCAAGGGCTAGAAAGGTTTGACCCAGTTCCCATGCCCATACTCTCTACAATATATAAAAAAACATAAGTGGACGATCTTGACAACGCCAGTTACACCATATGGCTCCCTGAGAACTTTGTCATTAGCTAGCTCCTTCCTACCAATTTTGCTATCTGCCATTTTATCATCCAATTCTACAGAACTGACAGAAAATGATTTCCCAGTCTCAACATCTGTATTTCTCTTACCAGTGCTACTACCTTCGTTACCATCACTTATATATGTTTTTTCCAACATTGTCTGAATGAGGACTGAACATGAGAGAAAACCTCTTCACAGAATTTATCCATGTGCATAGCAGTGGAATCAAGACCAGCCATGTGAGCAAAAATGGATCTCACAAGCTCATGCATCGCGTAGTGTGCTGTCCTTCCAAGAACATAGAGCATCACTGATAAAACAAATTACAGTATCACTCCTTGAATAAGATGAAAGCCGCTACTGAGGAGCAGGCATGTAATCTTTCATTGAGCATGTACTTGTATGACATCTCCTCCTGCTCTAATATGTAAGTTAGCCGAAGACCCATGAACTGCCATTAACCTGTTCATGCAAGGTCACCTATAACTGACCTCTCTATTTTGATTGGCCCTACTCTTCTAGTTGAAGTTTAAAAATCTCCATCCTCTGTCATACAATTTTCACAAACCAATTACTTAGATTACTATCTTCTGAATAGATAATAGCCCATAAAGGACCATCTCTGGCAGCATAATTTGATGTTGTCATTTGGTCACCTGTGACTGCCCCTATAACATTGTCCAACCTCATGATATTCTTCACATCTCCCCTGACTGTACTGTTATCTAAAGCCTGCCCTTCCAACCTTTATGATCAAACACCTAGAGCCAATGTCATATATTCAACAGATTGCCCTAGCTTGCTATTTATTGCTATTCATTGTGGACAGTATCCTGACCTATTAATGTTCTTGGTCTTCTCTCCAACACCCTGTCCTTTGCATGGCATTTTTAAACAAAGAAGAAATTTCCAAAAAAAACAGGTTTAAAATTGTGGGCGACAGAATGACAAATCCCCTGGCATTGATGATTTTCTCATTAATTTGTTTACAAATCTAACAAAGACTGGATATCTGCAAATCTTCCAGAAGTCTATAGGGAAGCTATCCAAGTGGGATCCTTAGGTTAAGGGAATGAATAAAGGTGTTATAAAGTCACCCCAAAGATGGAGATGAATCTCTGGTTAAAAAATGGAAGCCCATTACCATGTTAAATGTGCCTTGTAAAATTTCAGCTAAAGTAAATGCAATAAGCTAAAAAAATACTCTTCCTAAGATTAGCTCCCTTGGCAAACAGGCTTTGTCAAGAGTAGATATAACTTAGAGAACCTGACTTCAAGCTAGGAGGGTAGGGAATTGGGTCAAAAGTTCTAGACAAAATGTGTGTGGCTATGTTGAACTTTAAAAAAAAATGACACGATAGAGTGGGCATTTATCATGATGGTAATAGAAGCTCTGGATTTCAAGGATAAGAATAGTTGAAACACTATTTCATGGTGCTTTCGCCCATGTTGAGGTAAATAGTTCCTTAACTGTTCCAAGTCAAGGAGACCCCTTGCCCCCCTCTCTGTTTGTTATTGCTTCTAAACATATGTATATTTTGCTTGAAAAAAGATCCATTCACCCTCCTGTAAAAGGTATTGTGCTTCCTGATGGATCTGATTTGATTGACATTCAGCTTGCAAATGATGTTTTTCTTCCTCTAAACTCATGGAGACCCCTTGCCCCACTCTCTGTTTCTTATTGCTTCCAAAGCTATGCATATTTTGCATAAAGAAAGATCCTTTAGCCCTCCTGCAAAAGGTATTGCACTTCCCGATGGATCTGATTTGATCAACATTCAATTTGCAAATGATATTTCTATTCCCTTGTTTAGAGGAAGAAAAATTCTCAACTTTGTTGAATAGACTTGATATTGACTGCCTGCTTTCATCAGGTTCAAAAAACTCTACCCATAAATCTGTGATTTTGAGTCGGTTTGAAACACCACCTAAACGGTTCTCAAGCATTGGTTGGAAGGGGGATGGCCCAGTGAAAAAGTAAAGTAACTCAGTATCTCGCTTTGGCATCTCCATTATGTGAAATATGGGACTGGGCTTTTTTTATGTCAAGAAGATATTTGTTAAATAGCATGGTCATTTGCTTTATATTGCTCACAAAGCTCAAGTGCATCAAAAATTTCTATCTTGTATCAATATTTACCCTGCTTCTTGGCTGTTTGGAAGCTTGCAAGTTGCACAAACTAATTAGAAGTTTTCTTTAGTCAGATGGTAAACAAAGTAAAAAAGACGTTGTCTCACAGAATTGGTAATATCTCTCAAAACAATTTGGCAGGAAGAATCTAAAACATCTTGAATTTCAAAGCTTAACATTAGTTGTAAACTGTGCATTGAATGCCTTTGAGGTTCTTGAAATGTGGAGAGTTCTTGTTAGAAATACTATACGACATGCAGTTCCCCAGATTAAAAAGGAATGGAAAGGTTTCCATCCACATGATATGCTATTAAAGGAAGACTTAGTGGCACTTGGTTGTGGTTGACACTAGTCAACCTACCATTAATGTTGAGAACCCTAGCCTCTTCCAACACTTAATCAAGATATCCTCTCATTTTCCATATCAATCTCCCATTGTGCAAACTTCACTTATGCAATTTGTGAGAGCTCTCCATACGTGTGCAACTTTGAAGCCATTTTCATCATCCTTAGCTAAAAGCTTGGGCAACAATGGAGTATTCTATTACTGTGATGTTGTAAAAAATCGTGAGCACACATACGACCATACTATCATGGACAAATCTTTGCATCAAAGAGGCTACAACATGGGTTACTGTTGTTTGCATTCTTGTTACTTATTGTCTCTTTTTGTCTGATTTTCTATGTTGCTCTGAATTTTTGTTTTGATTAGTTATTTGCATTCCTTTGAATCACATTTCCTTGCACACAGTATCAATAAAGCTCTCTTTGATTTTTATAAGAGGCTTTATTCCTCAAAGGGAGTTAATGACTACTCACAAGCTAAATGAAGATATGCTCCAAGCAAAAGCGAGGTGCTTGTGAAGGAAGATTTGCCTTTGAAAGAGGGAATTCCCCTAGGGGAGATTTGCAATGTCATAGATAACCTACCTATAGAAAACTACCTAGGGTTTGATGGCTTTCTATGATGTTCTATAAGGCTAACAAGGAAATTGTTGCTAAGGATTTGGTTGGAGGTTATTTCCAATGGCTCCCTTCGCAATTGGTACTAGTAGGAATGTGATAAAACTCATTAATAAGGATGCTAATATATCCTTCATTATATGTTTAAAAATTATTAATTATGAGTCTTTTGCTCGAGTGTTAGCTCTTAGGCTTGGAAAGATTCTACATAAGTTCATGTCCACTAATCACACTAAGTTTGTACAAGAAAGGTGCATAGTAGGCAAATTGATAAATAATTGGGAAGAATGTCTTGGCCTCAAAATATGCGAATGAATGTTTGTACGGCTACTATTAGCAAGACAAAATGCACCTCTCCTATAATGTTGAAAACCTAAAAGAGAAATCTAATGGAGGCTAATGATGAAAACCTGAAAATGTGCTACAGGCTAGTTAGAAATAACAAGCCCCTGCAAGGGAAAGCAAAAAAAGAACATACTGCAAATTAAGTGTGGTACATTCAATCAATCTTAAACAAGCATTAAGTCGCACAAGAAAGGGTAAGAGACACATCCTGTACAAACCCCAATGGGTTCTAACTTCACCACTGTAATATCCCTTGCTATTCCGCTCTTAGATTTCAGTTTTGTGTCATGAATTTCGTCAAACAATTGGTGTGCAAGGTCTGAACAAGGATTTCTGAGCTTCCTTGTGACAAATTTTGTTATAAAACATGAACACTTTGCAAAGTAATTCCATCAAACACTTGACATGCTTAATTAAGAACATCACTTCATCATGCTGTCATCAGAAACATATTGGCAACATATATGAAGTCTGGAATCATTGAACAAGAGACATGGCATTAAACCAAACAGTTGGCATTCTTCATATGATGATGATATTCAAGGCATCACACAAAATGTCTTGAAAAACACTAGACCAGCAAACTGTATTAACTCAGAGTTCTAGTTTTGCTAACCAACCATAAATTGCAATTCCCTATTTCACTTCAAGCAAATTACAATGGGAATTATTTGGCAATTATTAACATTGAAAACTATTTAACAAATAATAAGGAAACTTGGTAATTATCGCAGCAGAATTAAAAAATGCTTGAACAAATATATTTTTGTCATCCAACGCCCAAATTGAGTGAGATATGAGCCCAAAGCTAAGCGAACCCCTGAAGATATCAAACGCCAACAATAAAATCCTCACATAGAAACCAAAGAAGGCTGCGGCTGGTGTTATTCTGGTACAACAGCCACTGTTGACGATAATTTCTGCTTTAAGAACTACGTCTATTCATGCTGGTCACCAATCAACCATATCTATTGATAAACCATTCAAAACCTAAGCAAACCTTCACCAATTCCAATGCGCTGAAGCTCTATAATGGTCTCTGACTGAAACCATCTCCCAACTTGCACAATTCATTGGGTCTTTCACCAACTCAAAGTGCCAGAAACTCGAAAGATTCACAATCCTCCAAGCAATCGCAAAAACCCTTGGTAAATACCAAAGACTTCTCACAAAGAACAAGCAAAAACATCCATTCACATAATGGTTCAATTTCTTCCAATTTGCCCTTTATATAATCTCCAAGAAAGTCGAACCATAAATCTTCATCCACAAGGCTCTTCAATGATTTCGATATTTGCTTTTGTAATAATGAGTTGACTTTATATTATTTCATTAATGAAGCATACTTTATTCCAATGAGTATTAATTACTCATTACCCTCAAAATGGCCCCATTTTATTATAAAGTCAATTTATAACTTTATAATATAACTTAAATAATTAAACATCATTAAAGGCCATTAAAATATTAATATCTCATTAAATTGTTAATATTATGGCTTTTCCGGCTAAGATCAATTAGGACAAGTAAGTTGATAATAATAAATTATGGATATATATTTTTATTATCACACCTTTGGTTAAATAATATATATGTGGAAGTCCGATTTTATAATAATAAATAATAAGGCATTTATTATTTTTATTATAAATAAAATAAATTACTTGGGAAGGCCCAAGTCGGCCATCTTGAGGTGGCAGAGTTTATTTAATGATGCTTATATATATTGGAGTTTTTGATGAAGGACAAACATATCAAAAACATAACATGTGAATGTCCTCTTCATCAATGCTTGGAGCGAATCGATATGCAGATTCAGTTAGCATATTATGGAGCGAATTAGTTCAGCATTATGGAGTGAATCAAACCAGCATTTATGGACCGATCTACACCAGCATTGGTGATGATAATCATCTGCACTAATAGCGAATTAGTTCTGCACTTATAGTGCAATCTATGCATAAATAATAAGGCTTGAAATCTGGGCGGATTTGTCTATTGATGAGGTGCAGATCTAGGGCAGATCTAGTGCGATCTAGGGCAGATATAGTTCGATCTATACATTCAACGAACTAGGGCTGATCTGAAGCAATCCTAAGATCAGATCGGTGGCAAATTTGGAGCAGACCTTGATGGTATAATTAAAGAGCAGATTGGAGGCTCCTAAGAGCAAAATTCAAGGACGAATTAAGAAGCCCTAAAAGGTTGAATTAGGGCAGAATTGGTGCAGCCCTAGAAGAGCAAATTGAAGACCTTCAAGAGATGAGTCATAACAGTCATTGAGGGCAACATTGGAGGACTAATTTGAAGAATACAAGTACAGATTTGAAGCCAACAAAAGGATAAATTCAGACCTTCAAATCTAGGTATTATCTTTCTTTACTTGAGAATATTTAGTATATCCTCTATCTTAGTATTTGAAAGACCTCTATAAATTGTTTATTCCTTTCTATAATCTGAAAATACTAACATGGTATCAGAACCTAGGTTGAGGAAAGATCTAATTTTCATATTTAGGAATTCAGTCTCTCTTTCAAAACTAAGAAATCTATGGCAACTAGGGGTTGGTCTGAAAGTAGTAATTTAACCTTAGCAACGTGATATATCATTTATGTATTGCAGAGTGTTGGTGACAGTGATCTCAGTGGTGGATTCAATCTCTTTTCATATATTCTGGCGGTGAGCCTATTTGTATTGGCAATTAGCCATATTCTTTTCTAAGGGTAGTTAGCCAAACTGGCAGTGAGCCAACCAGCAATGAGCACAATCAATATTGAGCCTTTGTAAAAATCACCTTAACCGGTGTTTCATTTCATGAGAATTAGCTTCTCCGTGGTTTTTCCCAATTAGGGTTTCCACGCAAATCTTGGTGTTCTTTGTGTTGGTGTTTTTGTGCCTTCATGTTTGTTATGAATGTTTGATGTGGTTAACCGATAGATCAGAAATTGTTATTGTTGTTGTTTATAAGTTTACCAACAAAGTAAAAGTTTTATAAAAGGTGTGGGAATAAATGATTCACACCCCACCCCTCAATTATTCGGCTTGTTCAACATGAAGACACATCCAAATTCAATCTATACCTATGATTTGTCGTCATGAATTCCTCCCCCAACAATATATCCAATATCTGCATGAATTTAGGTTCTTTAAACAAAAAGATCCCCTTCAGCCTTCTACGAGAGATCTTTCCACAAAAGGGTCGCCTCCATGGATCCCTCTGCTTTCCCAAAATCGCCCCACTCTCCTCTGTAAACTTCTATAAGGGATCAGCCACTTTATATTCAAAAACATCTGTATTTAACTTCGCTCAACTTTCTAGAGGATTCCAATACCTAATCATTCCCATCTTTCTCCATATCTTGCCTCGATGATCTCACACATGTGGCATTAATGCCACCTTCGTCCTCTATTGCCAACTCAATCCTCTCAGCATCATTCAAAAGGATGGGATGTAAAGCCCCTTAAATGGGGAATGGAGCAATGACTACCAAGAATTTATGCCTTCTTTTGATTTGAATTTAAATTTGAACATCTAACTATTATCCACATGAGGCCTAAAAAGCCTTCTACCAAACATCAAGATGAAGGCTCATTATCACCAACTCCCTCCTCCCAATCCAACCATTCACCCTCCACTATCCTAAAGTCTTCCATGATTTCTTCTTTCCCTAACTCTGCCAATCTGATTCCCATTTTTGACATCACATCTACTTCAAAATTGCCTTCCCTCTTCACAAGTTATTCTATAGTTCTTAAACTCATCCAACATTGTTCTAATGATCTTAAGTTTTAACATACCTGTTCAGATACCACACCTAAGAAGCTCCATTAGATATTGTCATTACCGTTACCATGGAGTCCCCTTCCAAATGCAACTTTCTTATCTTAAATTGTCTGGCCTTCTAGACTACTAAGAGAGCCGCCTAGACTTCAGCCTCATTGTTAGTTCCCTCTCCCAATCTCTTGGCCCATATTGCCAAGGTGTTCCCTGCCCAATCTCTGATTATATAGCCAGCTCCACTTGGACCTGGGTTGCCCTTAGAGGCCCCATCAAAATTTATTTTCAACCACCCATGCTCCAGTTGAGTCCATTTCAAAGAAATTTCCTTTCCAGCTAAGGGATTATCCCCTCTTGGCCCCTGAATGGACCTTCTTCCATTTGTTGAGTTATGAACCATCTAACTCAAATAAAGATTGGTATTTTGTCATTGTCTTAACATTTCTGCAAACATTTGCTTTGCCTCCTCTTCACTTTTGAATGGTGGTTGATCGCTGCCAACCATTATCCCCTTCTGCCTCTCCAGGTTATGGCCACCCTTTCCACACATACAATCAACCCAAACAGGCAGCCAAGACATGCAGCTCTGATGCCACTGTAAAATCCCAAAAGAGATTTTTACCCAATTTTTATTCTGCGGTATTTTGTCAAATAGTTTGCTTCCTATCTTGAAGGCTCAAAAGAAGTTTGTAACTTTTGTTTGTAATCAAGAATACTAAAACACTGAAACTATGTTGTAAATACAAGAATCAAACATATATTGCAAATCTAACTTGAAGATTCAGTCTACAATTTGGAATACATTGTAGTAAAATGTTTAATTCAGACTGAACCAGACAACTAAATAACATTGAATTCACAATAGGACTCTCTGCTACCAAATACAAAGATGAAACCATACAATCTCTAACCTCAATCAATGGAGTAACTTCTGCAGAACCAATTATGACTTAGATTTGAAAAGCAGAGGTAAATTTCAATAACCAACCCAGCATTTACAGATCTGATACTTCACACTTAAGCCTCATATCAATTCCATATTTCAACAGAAGGAATGTGAAGCACATCCAGTTTATTTGATAAATTGAGCAATAACACTCGCCATGCACACCGCAGCAATCCAAAACATATATCGCCCAAATGATAAAGTCTTCTTCAAAAGGAATGATTCACACATATATCACTAGCTAGGTTGTGCAGACTCCCTATAGTTCGTTTCAGATTATTTGATGCCACACTAAATAGCCACGATATTGAGTGAAGTCCGCTCAAGGTTGTCCACAACAACAACACAAATTGAGATTCCAAGCAGCAACTATAGAAAAATTAACCAAAGTAAGGATTGGGGCCCACAAAATACTACACCAGCAAATATTAAATCTCTTTTACATTAGCTCGAGCCAAAATATTGAATGAGAACCCTTTGTCAATATGAAATATCTCTCCCGACAATAGAAAACTAAATGGATATTCAACTTCAATACATCCCACTATCTATATAAGAATGAGGCCCCTTATTGAGTCGGGTTATTTAATAATACAACCTTACAATATTAATCATTAATATTGAAAGAAGACCAATATAAGACTCGCTGCCAATACCATACTTCGAAAATGAAGTCTGAAATATCTGTTTATTTCTGAATAAATCTTTTATAATTTATTTCCAATGGAGACTTTACAAATTCGGCACAGATGTAGACTTCCTCATGAATCCACAACGAGCTAGTTTTCGTCCAACCCTTCTATCAATATTTTGAAGGTTTTCATCCTCAAAAAATCAGCTTATGCAAGCATCATACATTCATATCACATCCAAATAACCTGTATTGCTTCCTCCATCCAACCTCCTTAACAAAGGGTTCCAAGAAGCACCTAGAATATTAGGCCGACTTAGCTGACTTCAATTTAATCTTATTTGGAGAACTTTATTTAACAAAGTGACATTTCATATTATTTTATTATTATTTATTTAAATTAATTAATATTAAATCATCTTATAAATACTGTTGTGAGGTTTTCACACCATCGCCCCAAAGAATTTGGGGACCCCCAATTTTCGAGCAGGCCTTGGCAATTTCCTAGATCCGAGAGTATTTGGATGCCTTAGCGAATTTTGGTAGATCCAGAGGCTTTTGAAATGAAAATTTTACACCTTGGATGTTTTTGAGGCGCCTGGGAGGGTATTGCTCGTTTTCACCTTGCATGAAAACTTGGTTTTCCTAAACGGTCGATTTTGTCTTTAGGCCAAATGAAATTCAATGAGAACATTTTTTTTTTTGATGTTAGAATAATATCTGGTTGGATAAAATTGCAAATTTTGGACTTGGATGAATTTTGAAAATTGGTGTAATTGCATAACTTGAACATTTTCAAAATTTAATTGTGGATTTAGACATTTTGAGAAAATCTTGTAAATTTTGGTGGTGAAAATGAAATTAATTGCCAAATGGAGATAATAAATTGCAAAATATGAAAAAATTAATTGCCAAATGGAAATTAAATTGCTAAATGATTTTTGGATTGCAAAATAATAAATTAAATTGCCAAGTGGGATTTTCGAAATTTTAAATGGGAAAAAAGAGTAAGTTGAAATTGGAAATTTATTTGAATTTTAATTGGCTTAAATTTTTTCGATTTTGGATGGTGTTGTCATGATTAAATGCATTAAAATTAATTTTCTTGGGGAAATCTCAAATTTACAACTAGCAGCCCCCTTTAATTTCGATTTTGGGCTTGGCATAGGGCTTAACAAATTAAATTTTCATTCCCCAAGACAACTCCAACTCTTTTCCCAGCCCACTTGCAATTTTTTTTATTAATTAATTGGGCAATTTCGAAATTATTTAATATCTCCTAGGGCCTTGCGATTTTATTTCCATTTAATTCATATTTTGAAGTGGCAATTTTCATTTAATTTTTTTTCCCTCCTAGAAAGTCAGCCCTATTTTGGAGGGAAAAAAATCAGGTATAAGAACAGGGCTTGTCTCCTCATTTTTCTCATTCATTTCTCACTTGTCTCTTGGCAGCCAAGGAACGAAAATCTGGAGCAAGCAGCAGCGAATTTTGAAGGGCAAAAAATTGTGCCCTAGCTGCGAATTAGAGGAGCAGCAGTTGCGAAACTTCTTGGCTGGAGTTGCGAAAATCCAAGGTGCAGGGCAGCGAAATTAGAAGGTGCAAGGCAGCGAAATTAGAAGGTGCAGAGCTGCTAATTTTTTTTCAAGCAGCAGGGCTGCGAAATTATCAAGGAGAGGTGTTGCGAAATTTGAAGAAGACTACTATTTGGAGCAGACCTGCGATCTTTGGAGAGGGAAGAATTGCAAATTTTTGGTGGAGGACTGCAGATTTTGTGTCTTCTTCTTCTTTGGCGGAGTTGAGGGCTCACTGGTGTGGAAGAGGATTTTCATGCTTGAGGGTGAAGGCTAGTTAGTAAGGCAGATTTCTTCCCTTGTTCTTGCTTGGTTCTTTCTCCATTTCTTGCTTGCATTTTTCATCCACCACTTCATCATTTCATCTAGGGTTTAAAGATGGGAGATATAAGTGTAGTTTTCATTCATAGGATTTGAAGAAAGGAGAAATAAGTGGTAGTCCCACCCCTAGGAACGAAGCGGAGAGATAAGTGTAGTCCATCCCTAAGTATTCGAAGAGGCGGAAATAAGTGGTAGTTCCATCCCTAGGTTTGGAGAGGCAGAGATAAGTTTAGTGTGATAGGAATTGAAGAGGCAGAAATTAGTGGTAGTCCCATCCCTAAGATTGGAGGGGTAGAGATAAGTGTAGTTCCATCTCACTGTAGAAAGAAGAGGCAGAAATAAGGGTTAGGATGGCGGATGCTAGTGCAAGCAAGAACCCAAGGGGAATGTATACCAAGAAAGACAAGGAAGACATGATGCCCAAGACCACCTTCTTCTCAAAATTGAAGCGAGTGGGTGACACCAACATCGGCACAGTGGACATGATACAGTTAAGAGACAAATTGATGGAGAGCTCCTCCCCCTTGGCCAAGAAAGATAAGGAGAAAGGTTGCTACCACATTTTTCATAGCTCCATCCTCCATCTCCATCTTTCACTTACATCCGCTTCAGCCCCACCCTCTATTCCATATTTTCATTGCAGGTACAAGCGAGGAAGCAGGTTTCATTGCAGATTGGAAGAGATTTGAAGATATTTTAGGCTAGGCAAGGCTTGGCTATTCGTGCAAGCTAGCTTGGTTAGGAGGTATGGCCAAGGCAGGTGCCCCAGAATCCAAGAGTATTGAAGCAGAGGGGGGTGCATGCAAACCAAATTCAAGTAAGAAGGAAGGTTAAGGAAGGCAAGGATAATGAGGGAGGAAAGCGAGACGAAAGGTTGAAAGAGGACAGGTTCGATTTCAAGGTGGTGGCCAAGAGCAAGGCTCTCAAATTGCAAGAAGATTCACATCCAGGCAAGCCACCGAGGCCAAGGCAAGATTACCCCAAGTGCATAGAGACCTCACCCTTTCAAGGTCAGGACATTAGGTACAAGCAAGTTCAAGTGGTGATGAGAAAGTTTTTAAGGACGAGCTCAAGCATCCAAGGCTTCACCTCATCTCAAGGATTAAATAAATTTATAAGATAAGGTTGATGAGGTGGCAATTTCATGTGCATGCAATCAAATCATGCCAAGTGTCCTATGTTCTCATTGGTTGACAGATTATTGTAATTTTCTCATTGGCCCACAAAGTTGGTGCCCTCATGTAATTGGTTGAAAGATGGTAACCCTAATTAGGGTTTGTAAGTTTAATCTTGGCCCTTGATTTTGCCCCTTAATCTTGGCCACTCATTGTAATTTTGAGCCTCTTTATAAGGCCATTTGTTCTCATTTGTAAAGAGAGTTATGTTGGAGAATTGTTGCCAAAATACTATCAAAATTGTTCTCTATTCATTGTTGTGGCTTGCATGGTGGATATACATGATCATTTTGGTGTATTGCATGGTTCTTCTCATCTCTCAAATTAAAGTAGGATTTCATTTCATGTTGTTAGAGTAGAAGTAGATGGCTAGTTGTATGGTGATGTTAGTGAATGTTTGATAGGGATCTATATACTAGGCCACTAGCATCCTAGCGGCTTGTTAGGAAGCCTTGTGTGGTAATCTAGTCTAATTCCCTTTGAATCATTGCATCTATGGAGGTAGCGCCCCAGGCAAGCTTTCATTTGGTTGGATCCCCGTCCATTTGCTAATTTCTTCATTCATAGGAGTAGTAGTAGAGCAGTAAGTAGTTAGTGGTACAAGTAGTTGAAAGTGAAAGTGATCAAGGAGAAAAGAACAAGTCAAGCAAGCAAAGTACCACCAAGTTATCTTTGAATGAACAACGTAAGCCCACCTATGTGATTAACCAGCAAATCACATTAATATAACTGAGTTAGTATCCACAAGTGTAAGGAACCTTGGAGTTTTCTCATGTTCTTCATGAGTAATTACTTTTCAAGAGAGGGTTGAATGTTTGGTATGCTATATCAAGTATTCAATTGCTATATGTTATGTAGTGGTACAAAACTGACATCAACAAATACTTTTATTTATTTTTTGACAACTTAATAAAAATCAATTTAATTAATTGTCGCCTTAAAAATTGGGGACATTACAATGTGGACCAATTTGTGTAGCCTTCACCTTCAAATTGATTCTTGATTCATGTCACATCCCTCCTATCTATTGAAACAGTACTTATGTTTGATTATATGCCCTAGATGTTATATTTCCAATTTTCATGAAACTATGGTAATGTTATTATTTGATGCCCTAGATGTTATATTTCTTGTTTTCATGAAACAATGGTAATGTTATTATTTGATGCCCTAAATGTTATATTTCATGTTTTTCATGGAACAGTGGTTCAGATTGTATAAGAAAAATGATACTATGTTATGTTCATAATCTAGAGTTGGAATTTGATTTATTTCACATGTATTATGATCAATATGATGATTTTGGACTAACTATATATAGTTCTTGATTGAGTGGTTGCAAGAGAGGATCGTCCTTCAAGGAGTGAGGGAAAATTTCACCAGATATGGGATGCAAACATAGTCATGAGCCTTGAGCTAACTGAATCTCTGAGCTGGTTATTTTTGGCAAGATGAGGTTGATACTAAGCCTACTTAGTGGAGTTGACTAGAACCCTAGTCGGTTTTACTTTATCAGTAGTTGAGTTGATGGTATCCTTGTTGTTAGGACCTCACGTCTTGGTCTAGACCCTTGGCTAACCTATCCGCTTATTAGAATATAAGGTAAAAATCCTTTCTGCGTTACTATTATAATATACTTAATGAACAAATTACTCGTTATATATATAAATATAATAGACGTAGTACGTAGTACGTATATACATGTATGTATATATGTGTATAAGTGTGGACCACGGTACAGTGGCACACAACTATATATATATACTAAGATGTTACACGTGTATATATATATATAATAAGTTAACATATTATTATAACTTCTTACAAATTTAAATATCCCCATCTCATTTAATTACATTATTAATTATTTTAATGAAATGTTTGGGGTAAGTTATTTCATTCAAAAAAATAATTAAGAAAACGGGGCAACTTCTATATAAAATATTAGGAAATGAATTTCCTAAAGTCTACATGGTATTCGAACCTTTTGGAATAATATGAACAAAGCTAAATTCTATGTTAATAGAATTTGGTGGTGAATAAAGATTTTTTACATTTCCTTTGTGTGAGTAAAATGAAACATGAACTCTCTTTTAAGCGCACATGCAAATTGATTGGAAAAGATATTAAATAATTTCCATCGCACAAAGCCAAAAGAGGAAAAATCGAACCTACGGGAGGAAATTCATTTGAAAACTAAAGGGAATTACTTGGAATGTAATTTGAATGCTTTTAGGTTAGAACAAAACATTTTATATTATATAAAGGGGGGCACCTAAGATAAAAAAGAAGGCATGCTTAAGAGAGGGTACACATAAGAATAAGAAATTGGGGGAGCTGGAAGAAAAAATGGCAGTGAAGTGTTTTTTTACGGTAGTAGAAGATAAGGGAATTTCAGCTGGGTAGCTACCATAGCTTTCAATGCACTCTCACAGGCATGACTGTCTTATTTCACTTCTTTTTTTCTCCTCCTTAAGCATACTCCATTGGAAACAAATTTCTAAGTACGAAAAGAGGAAACTCTTTCTGTGTAATTCTTTTGTTTTCCTTCTGCTATTACATCCTATTTGTTGTTGCTGTTATATGAGCTGTATGTGTGTGTGTGTGTGTGTGTGTGTATTCTTCTCACAGTTTAGTGGAGAGTTTTATGATATGAGCTTAAAAAAAAGAGACATAAGAAGGAAATGGTTCCACTTGTCTTCCTTTAACATGGTTGTATATTCCTCTTCTATTCTTCTTAATAGAGCATTCTAATTTGGAATTGGATTATTAAAATGAAAGAAAAAAAAATTGCTATCAAAATCTACTCCAATCTGCTGTAGCAATTGTTTTGTTGATGTTGTTGTGCATATAGCAGGCATGAAAACTTCATTCAGCTTTAGTACAAAGAAATTCAGAGTTTAAAAGGGGAATGTCACAGCATTGTTTGCAGTTCTAGTGGCTGTAGAAATTAACAGCACTATCCCTCTTGAGTTTTTTTCAAGAATTTAAATTCAAACCCTAGCAGACATATTTCTTCACTCCTAGTTGGCTGTAGAAATAACAGCACTGTACTTTCTTAAGGATTTAAGACTTTAAGTTAAAACCATCTCAATTCTGAATTATAATTTTGTTTCAGTCAATTATTGTTCGTCATTAAAAATGTATACCATTCTTTTAGAATGACATCACTTTTGGTTTAGAGCCATGGAGCGGAAAACCATTAAAAAAGAGCTTATCTATATACGTCTCTTATTGCTATTTATAACTTCATGTGACTCAACTTGGGTGGCTAGAGGGTTATGGGATAAGGTTAAAATGAAACATATTGCACAGTTCATGTCGTATATGCACGTACGCATGAAGGGGTGAAAATATAGCACATGAATGTATAAGTGAAGAAAAACGTCCATATAACCCTTTACTCACCAGTGTTGACCAGCAAAGGGAATATTTTATGATCATTGAACCTAATCTCTAAGTTATCTTTTATATTACCCTTGTAACAGCAGGCTGGTCTGTTAAGAAGCCATGAATATTTAGTTAAATTGTTGATTATTAATTACATACTTGCCAAATGTAATAATGAAAATGTTAAAGGAACTTCAATGTTGTTATGTACTCTAGATAAGAAGTTTAGGATTAGTGAGTCTCATATCATAAGTGAACAAGAGCTAAACCTTGGGGTGGGAATATTAGATGTGTAACCTAAGTCAGAAAGGGTGATGAACTTGACTGCATGTGTAACCATGCTTGCAACTAAAAACTTTGGCCAAGATACACTAAGTTAAGTTAGTGATAGTTCAATTGCTCCAGATACATAACCTAGTCAAAGGTCATACTAGTTAGGAGAACCTATATTGTATGACCGACTAGTTGTGAAGGAACATCCACCAGATTCAAACGGTTTATCTCATCACCATATTTACACCCCTATGAAGGGTTGGGCGACTTCAAGTAGGAAGTTTGGCAAGGGGAACAGTAGATCTGTGGTTGGGTGGTAAAAACGCCCGGGTGATACTTTCCCTCCAATGTTGCATTTGATCACAAGGAAACCCAGAATGAGAAACTTCAAGCGCATTACATGCAATAATTCCTAATCCTACCTCATACTTCTTTTGAGAATTGTTTAATTTATTGTATGATAGCTTCTTATTTTCATAGCAACATTTGTGTTCGTATAAAGATGAAATCGTTATGTTTATTTGTATTTCTTTTTATTATAAAAAAAATTGTACTGTGATGATTAAAAATGCTAGAATAGAAATGTTAGACTGGATCTTGAATTTTACAGCTCTTGTAATTCCTTATGGTTCTTATTTCATATCATCAGTTCCTAATTTAATTGCATGTTACAGTTCACATCCTCCAACCACACAACCTAGAGTAACAATTTGTAATGTCCCACCCCTGATCTGGAGCTACAATTTCTGAGTTTTTGCAACTTCGGATTTTTTGAATTTTTGCTTTTTTCTTTTTCTGATTTTTTTAGTTTTTTTTTTAGTTTTTGGAATTGATAGAACAAGAATGCAAAAAAATTTAAATACTCGAAAACTAAAATGCAAATTGGAATTCAAAACTTGACAAAATCAAATTTAAACTTTCCTCGAGAACCATAAATCTGAAAGTGGAGTTTGTTTACTTCATTACATACCTAGTCATAAATCTGATTCTTTCAAACCCTAGGGTTGCAAGGCAATCCAACTCCAATGCCTAACTAGGAGATTTGCTGATGATTCCAATAAGTCTATACAGTATGAAGTAACAGCAGCAATTCTGATCTGTATATGTTTTGAAAACCTCAATGCCACCTCCTAAAACAATTATACTTGCAGGCAATTGGTGCAGTTGGTTGTAGATGCACATGAAACTATTGTAGGGTGTCAGAAATGTTCAGATCTGCCCTCATTCTGAAAATTACAATGAACCCTGCCAATTTTTCCTGGTGCAATCTAAGAATAAGTCTTTCTATTGATTCTTCTAAATGAAGCAACCTATATGAATGCTCTTGGGTGATCTTTCACATCTGTAAGCACTCCATCCTTTGAGAGTTTTCATTCTCAAAGTCTGAAATTACTGCTGAAAACCTTGCTCTCCACAAGAAACCAAAAATCTCCAATTTCCAATGCTCAATAATGAATCCCCAAAAAGCCTCGAAAAGTCTTTTATTATTTCCCCATAAAGAAACATCTCTTTTAGGGTTGTAAACATTTTAATTTTTAATAAAAAATTTCCACTTGATGTTCAATCATTCATCTTCCAAATATGGCATCCACTTCATGAGCCCTTTTTATTTTAATTTTATCTTTTTAAAACAACTTATTCCTCCTAGGATGGGTGAATCCCCTTGTTGGTCCCTTATTAAGACACTTTATTAAAATATTATAAAGTTAGTTTATAATAAAGTACTTTTATTTTATTCTAAAATCATCACCTGACCACTTCAACTGAAAACTGATGATGCACCTGGACTCTAAGTGATGTCTAAAAATGGAAAGCCAACTCCAAGTTTCATAAAATTAGAAACCCCTCCTAAAAACTAGGAGATTGGCTCTAAGCTCCTAAAACACCATGCAAACCTCCCAAAGGACCACAAGACCCCTAAATGGACTCCCTAGCCACTGTATTAACCTATGGGGCCCAAACTAATAGGTTAATCTCTGCAAAAGATATCGACCTAGGAAATGGGGACATTTGTGTGTCCAAGACACATGAAGAGCAAGTTAGTACAACATGACATGGTAGAGTTTGCAGTTTTCTTGCTTCAGGGATTTCCGATGGAGGCACATTCTTGGGTCAATGATGCCCAAAGCAACCTTGACCTCCTATTTCAGTCCAGATTTCAGACACGAGTTCCCTTTTGTCTCTTCTTTCTAGATCTGTAACTTTTGTCTGCACATGTATTCTCTGGTTTCTTGTGCATGCTAAAAACCCTAAAATTTCCACCTTAGGCCCTAGATCTACCATCATACTCAGACCCCTTTGTGGTATCATTTTCAACTCAAACAAGGAGTTGAATTCACCTTGTGCTCAATCCTTTGAGCCAAGTGGATCCACTCTCCTTAATGTAATCAAGGGAGATTGATCTAGTTCCTAGTTTGCATGCATAAACTAGTGAACCCATTTTCCACCAATACACATAGGAACCATATCAGAAGTCTTTTGCAATCAACGAAAGAAAAGGCTTCTTCCCTTTTCTCCCAAACTTTGTCAATTAAGTGTCTCAAAGTGATGCCAGGGTCAACCATAGAGTGTTTAGGCTTGAAACCCACTTGCCCCTTTGCACACTTTATCTTTTTCTTCTACCCATGTACTGATTATATTTTCTATCATACTACCAAATAGCTTTGCAAACAACAGATTTATCATAATAGTTCTATAGTTGGAAGGATTATTGATGTCACCACTCTTAAAAAGGGGTATCACTAGTCTAGTTATCCATTCCTTAGTGAACCCTTGCTGAATGATGTTCTTGAATATTTTCATCATGTGAGCCTGAGGTGCAAGAAATCTCACCCCGCACTTTAGATACTCTACTCGAAGTTCAACCAAATCCTTAGCTTCTCCAACCCCCAACTTCTAAATACCCATCTCTACATCTTGCATGGTGAAAATCTTTGTTGTGTTGTTGACTGGAGGAGGAGAGACAACCTTTAATTTCTGTTTATAGAGCTGTCTTGCATAATCGAACCATTGTGTAGCCATAATATTATTTTCAATTTGCTTCTTTCTAGGCTGAAGTTTCTTCCAAAATAACTTGGCCTTAATATGTATTAGTCACGTGTTAATGCTCAAAAGGAGTTAAGTATTAATCAATTGCTCATATGAGCTATATTTGTAAACATTCTTCAATATTAAAAAAAAAGTAGTTTGCAATTTAGTGTCGATCCATCAAGTTATTTATTTGTGAGCACGGACACCCACTATTTATGGTGATCTTATCAAAGAATCTAAGGTCTAAGCACATCCACCAAGGGTTGTCAAGTTGCACCATAACAATGAGTAACCCTACAAGTTAATGTTGGTCCATCAAGTCATTTATTTGTGAGCATGGACACCCACTATTTATGGTGATCCTATTAAAGGCTCTAAGGTCTATGCACATCCACCAAGGGTTGTCAAGTTGTACCATAACAATGAGTGACCCATATGGTGAAGTGCTTAGGTGTAAGAAACTTTGATCTAACCATTCTTAAAAATACTTTATTCATTTCAACAATTTTTAAAGGTGTATTGTTTATAGTATGTACAACTAGAAGAGTATTTGGCAAATCTTAGAGCTTGAAACACTTCTTGAAAAAAAAAATCTAGCATCTCGTCAAAATATTTCGACCCATTGTTACTTTTCAACTTTAGGAATTTCTAGCCCATCTTCTTGTTTATTCTTCAAAATGAAGAATTTTTTCAATACCTAGTGATTATGTCCTCATGCTAAATAACATTGCATAGATCACACATTAATGAAAACTTCAGAATGCAAAAACTTAAAGATAAGTACACCATTAAATCAGGTTTCCATTCCTTCAAAAAACTTATAAGGAAACCTCCACAGCTGATGTTACAGCTGCACGGAAATTCATTGTTGTTCAATATGTAACCATCATTCTATCTTGATCCTACCTTTATACTAATTGAGCTAAAAATCTAATCTCTGAAACATCAGCTTTATTTACAAAAGGCATCTTTATCACTTATAATGACGAAATGGAAGATAAGTCAAATTCACTAATGTATATCTATGCGCTATTTAGACCTATTTAGCTAACTAAATGCACTTCCATTTTAATACTTAAAAGTGATACAGAATAGAATAACTTGAACCACATCCCCAAAATTTCAAAAAAAGCCAAATATGCCCCGGAAACTCAGGGACTGCAGTGAGCTGCTCAAGGAACAGTCAAGGACGTACCAAACCATCCCAGGGATAGCTGGCCATCACTCTTTTTCCTATGCAATTTTAAAAAAGAAAAATGTTTATGAAGATGAATGAATGAATGACTTTTAATATCAACACTTCAAAGAGTATTAAAAAAAATTCCCAATCTGTAGTTTAGAACTAGAGCAGTATAGGCTGAAAAATGCACTAAGAGCTTATATGCAGCAGTTTGTACTATTTTAACAGCTATAATATTTTGATCCCAAACTGAACTGAAGGTTCCTATGGCACTAAACTTCTGGTACAGCAATATTACTACCTTTATAGACAATGAATCCACCCTTAAGCAGCTGTATGCATCTATTGGTTAACTAGTAGGAATTCAATCTAAAACATTAACTGTCACTGCTCTTAAAACTGCTGATATGAAGCTACAGGTCTGCAAATAATTTCCACCTCTCTCTACACAGTAAGCTAAAGCTAGGTGCCTTGGACACTTGGACAAACATTAAATCCAAGTATATAAATCTGGATTTGAATGGAATTTGATCCAATTGTAATTTTATACCCATTGGTGTATCTTGTACTTGAATCTGTTTGCATTTCACTCAATGATAATTACACAAGGCACATAACAACAATTGTTTGACAAAATATTTGTCAACTTCAAGCATCACTTTACAAGGTATAATGAATATAAAGCAACAAGAATGCTAATTTGCTTGACTTTGACTCTCATTTAAACTCTCATTTGAACACATGTATATTTTTAAGGTTCTATAATGTGTATATGAATGCTTTATCAATTTTACCATATGAAAATTTAAAATTTTCCTATAGGTTATTCATAAACAGGTGAAACTAGCGCCCCTAAAATTATTTTCATTTTTTTACTTTTCCTTTTCTTATATAGCCATCCCCTTTTGTCGTCCCCAAAACTGACCCAAAAAATTGGGGACCCCGAACCAATCCCCCAGTCCCTAACCCAGAAACTTGGGGTAACAAAGTATGTAAACAATTATGATGCTGTTATACATTTAATTTTGTTGTATTATATCGTATTGTTTGACTTTGAAACCATGAAATTTCAAATTTTGAGAGTTTGGGGGGGTAATATGATGTGTAATGTTTGAATTATGACAGATTGAGAGGCAAATTAGATTTTTATGTTCCATAAATGCATTAATTTCTTTTTTTGTGTAATTATACGGGTTTTGTTTTGGAGAGTTTATTGCCGAGACCTTGCCGAGCCCCAAGTCTGAGTTTTCGAGCTATCCTTCAAATTCTATCAAAACTGGAACTCCATGCATTCTAAACTTTGAATGGTTTTTGTGAAATTGTTGAAATTCCTCATTCATATAACCACCTTTGTTCAAACCCACAAATGATTTTATGTCTGACTTTTCAGAATTGCAATGATGCTTAAGAATTTATAAAGTTTGTTCATATTGAATTGGGTGTTGGTATTCTGCTAACCTTTTAGTACCAAGTATTTTTTTATGCATTAGCAATTAGTGGTGGAAGATAGTTAAGATCATGTTATAACTGATTCTGATTTCAATGCTTCATTTAGCCCTTTGATTTGTTGTGTTTTTCAATGGAAAACATTGTATATTCTTGTTCCCTGGAGTTTGGAATTTGTTCAGCCCTTCGACACATGTTACTCTTGAAGGTAGAATTCCCAGAGAAATCATATGGCACTGATTGTCACACTTCCACTTCAGAGAACCCGAAGAGCTGCTTTAATAATGTTTATCTATGATATCTTCGGTCACTAATCGATTTACAGAAAGAAGAATTTTACATAGCATTCTATCGGTTTTGTTTTACCCTGTTGTGTAGCTTTTGAGAAGCAATGGGCTCTGCCACCGAAACAGTGAACCTCATTCTTTCTCATAGCACTCCAAACCTTTACAAGCTTCGTAATTATTTTCCCATAGAGGGTGCTAGTATATTCTAGCCTTATACAAAGTTACTCCCAGTTTTAAAAGGTAAAACTTTTCTTCCCGCAGAGAATTATTTGCTGTTGCAAAAGATCACCAACCTCATTCGGAGCAATCTGTAGTTTGCTACATATCAGAATCTTGGGCCTTAAATCCATAGTTTTCAAATAGTTATTCTCAAAAGGAATAATCTCTCCTTGGTTTAGCTTCAAACTTTATCGGAGCCTAAGATGCAAAGGTCAACAGTTGATATAAGAACTAAAACAGACTTTTTAAAAAACTTAGATGACACGTCTTAAAAGTTTACATTCATCTTTTCTTAATTTTCAGTTGTTTGGCACTCGGGTCTCACATGCTATAGGAAGGTACTCAACTTCATTTTTACAAATTGCACAACAGCAGATCCATCACAATAGTGCCGCTGCGTCCTAGCTTACGGCTCCGCCAAATTTTAAATACGGCTAATTTTAAGCATTGATTGATTGAAACTGAGTACAAACTTAACCCTCTTAATAGTTGAATACAATGTTTCTGGTGAGTCCAAGATCCATTATAACGATAAAAATGGTTTTGCAGAAGCTTATTACTCTTTTCGTGAACTGTGAAAACCTAGTCGTTAAATATTAGAAGTTGCTAGGATTTGGAAAATTTGTTCAAACAACGAAGCTCAACTTGAGGGACACGACACATTCAATTATAAAATTAAGGGTAAAGGCAGGTCATCCAAAGCCATTTTTACACTAAGTAAGATACATTTGATGGGAAAGAATAGCATACCCGGGACTGCTGTGATGCCCTCTTGGTTAGCTGAGCTTCAAGCTTTTGACTGCTGGCGTTTGTGAATTGCATGACACCGTAGCCGATGGCACCGGGTATCACCCCACAAACTAGTGCAAAGGTATAGAAAAACTGCTTTGAATCCCTACACGATCTCACAATCCACCTCCATGTCGTGCTCTTTTCATACATGAAAGCCATTGTCGGCACAACCTTCCCTTCGTATGCAAGCGATATATATGTAGCTCCTCACTTGGTGCGTGCAACCGCTTTTATTAAGGAAATTCAGATCGCAAGTGCCTATACAGGTAACAGAGACCCTTTGTCTCTTAATTGTCTATGCAGCCATTCTGATTGGACTATTTTTAATTTGTTCGGACCTCTCTTATTCTTTCTATATTTCATTATCTGTATCAATTTATCTCATCATCTATATTTCTTTCTATCTCTTCCTCCCTCTCTCCCTTCCTATATCTCCTTTTGTGTCTCTATAAATCTCTTTCTATCTTTATTTCTTGATTTATCTCTATCTTTTTGTCTATTTTCTTTCCCATTCTTCCCACACTCTCTCTCTCCATACACCCCCCTTTCTCTCTCTCCCCCCAAACATAACATGTTTATTAGTAATGGAGTTTGATTATCTTATAGATTTGAAGGTTTTTGTTTCAGTCATCACCTCTTCAACATACCCATTACACAATAAGGTAGATATCGTACTCACAACAAAATCTTACTGAATGACACGATTGAAAAAATTCTAATTTACATAACACAATGTGTATCACTGATTTTGTTCAGTTTTTATTTTTAATTTGTATTTTTTTTACACAATATGAAATAAAAAATATTACATTCATTCGAATGTTAAAGAAAGAAATACTAGTGGGATAAACATTACATTTAAAGAAGTGTGGAAGGTTAGTAAATAAAATATTATTAAATATTTAAAAGTATAGTGTCTCTGTATACTTTATAATCAAAACTATTCATTATAATTCTAAGACATTTCTCTAAAATATTATTTTTTTATGCATAAAATTTATTTATTATTTGGATAATAAAATATTAACAATTAATTCATAAAAATGAGTAAAAGTTAATTTTTAAAAAAAAATTATTTTAAAAAAACTTTAAATTTTCTAAAATAATATTTCAAACAAAATAAAAAACAATATTATGTTATAATTAATCTAAAAAAAATATTAGTAACTATTAAAACTTCAAATTATAAAATGATTACAAAAATACTAATAATGATAAACATCGAAAGCTAGAGAGAATGAGGAAGTAGAGAGAAATCTCAATTGTGAAAACATAATAAACTAAAATATTATCTATCTCTATTTCTTTAATAAATTCCATTTGACCCTAAAATATAGTTGAAAAACTATCAAATCACATTTTCCATATACATCATCCTTACTTTCTTCTTATACTAGCACTTGCACCTTTGAGGGGTGTAATGGTTACGTCAATAGTAAAATATATATAAAATGATGATATTGTGGTGTTGATATGAAAAGATTTACCTTGATATTTTTTCTATGCAGGAAACATCTAGTGGAATAATTACATCTTTACTTTTTTGTATGTGCAAAATCATTACATTTTGGCATTGGGGTAAGGAATTTTGTCGTGGTAGTTTTATTGTTTAAAGTGACATCTATTTTAGATTTGTAAGAATCCATGAAAACACTCTTGGCATGAAAAGCAAAGAAGGGAAACAAATCTATTATTTTATTTTGTTTGTTTTTTAATGGTTTCCTTTTCTGTACTTATTAATTCCAGTCCCTCTTTAGTTTTCATTTATTAACATAGTAAAGAATAGCTACAGTGAACTATTATTAACTTAGGAAAGAACAGCTACAATATTGTGAGAGTTAAACTAATGAGTAGAGATAACTGGTGGATCTCTTAGATAACATCTGATGAAAATCTCCTTCCTTTATCATATGTAAAAGACCAAAGTCATCTCTAAACAAGCCCTCTACATCTCTAATTTCTTTCATTTTTTTGGCATCTATGATTTCAACATTGGCAATAAAATAAATCACACCATTGAAAAAGAGATGAACCTCTATAGATAAATCAATTTTAAGTACAATACATGTGGACCCTCATACCACAAAATTGAATGAGAATTAAACATCAAGGTATACCGCCTCTTCTGAGAGAGAGAGAGAGAGAGAGAGAGAGAGAGAGAGAGAGTATTTTTGAAAACTTTTTCATAGAGCATATGAGAAAAATGTGGGTAAAAATGAGGATTTTCCATAATATGAAAATGTACATACTCTTTGAGGAGTAAGTTTTAGAAGCTACAAAACATCAAGAACAAATTGAAGAAGAAACAAGGGAAACAAGGGATTCATTCCCAAAAGAGTTCAACCAAAATATGAATGACAATGAGGTTGAATATAGGGAACTAAGAGATCCCTTTGTGAGCTTAGATAGACCTCCTCTAAATGTTAACAAAGAGGAAAGAATCAAATGGTTCACCCAAGATCTAGCAAGTTTCAAAATATTGCACTCAATTCACTTTCCTCTCACTTCCATTTAAAGGTGAGATCTTTCTTCCACAGCCGCTCAATTCAAAACAAAATAAATTATTCAATTAAAAGAAAAAGCAAATTTAAATCTACATTATATAATTATGCTTATCTAAAACTATATGTATGATAATTTTAAAATTATTTATTGAAAAATTGTTATACTCAATCTGCAATTATAAAATTCTAATAAATTATTCCATGAAAAAGAAATCAGATAAATTACTCCATAGGATGGACCACTAAAATTGTAGATACTCTTTTTGTATTGTGCTCAACTTATATTTAATAGAAAAAAATATGAATATATTTAATAGACAATATAGAAACATATATATTACATATGTATATTAATAATTTTATATGGTTTATTAATATTTTTTTACGATTTATTAATAACTTCAAAGTGTCATAATTATGATTTTATAGAATTATAGTTTGTTAATCTATACTATCCAATAAATTTTCATGTTGTCATATATGGTTCAAAATTGAAAAAATGACCATTACAACCATCAAATTCCATCCTTGCCTTGTAGAAGCAAGAATTTTCCTTTTAGAGGCAACCATTATGATTAGATTATTATGTTATACAAAAAAATATAAAATGTAAAGATTAATAAGTAACCTAGGGCTTAAAGGTGACATATTGAATAAAAGAGCACATAGATAAAACACAATATCAAATGAATAAATAAATGAAAGATTAGCTTAAATGAATGCTCAAATAAATAAAGAAAAAAAGAAATTATATGAATAAAATATTTAGAACAATGATGTGAAGAAACAAAATAAATAAAAAATGAAAATATTTTATTATAAAGTTCAATCTAAAAGGGGGAATATTTCATTAAATAATTAAAGATACATGAAAATCTCAATTAGATATGAAAAAAAAATCAATTCCACGAAAAAATTACTTTAAAAAATTGGAACATGTTAAACCACCTTATGAAAAATACTGCTTGTCACAAACGAGTAATTATAATGGCAATGTCAAGACTTAAGGAAAAAACAAATTAGAAAACACCCACTTGCCCAAGATGGACATGTCACGTAATCGGGATGGACTTGAAGACACGGTACAATTTAAATACAGAAGGAGAAACGATATGTGTGGCCTTCACCATATCTTAATTCTTTCTAGCAGAGAAGAGAAATCAATTTGGTAGGAAATATTAGTTTCTATTTGTGAATTATGGCCCATCAACATGTTATCAGGACAACATTACAGCTTGCAGTTCTAGGTTGGGATGCATGCAAATTTTGTTACCGAATAAAATCCTATCCCTTATTAAATGCTAATCCTATATGTAATGCCTTGTCAGGGAACCTAGTAGAAGTTAACCGAAATATGCAACTAAGTTTACAAAATAAGTATTTTCTTAATTATTTGTACAAATAATAATAACTATGTTTTACAATGCGGAAGCAATGCAATATAATTTACAATTCACATACAAGTACAACTCAACATAGATTACAAATCTCAAGGGTTCCTTGACATAGATTACATAAACATTAATTAATTACTTTAGATTAGACATAATTACAAAACTCACGTATATAAATGAATGATAATTACAGTTCATCATATAAAAGAAAACATAAATACAATTGGTACCATAAGGTATCCATAATAATCCACATTCACTACACATGACGTAGGGTATGTGATACAATAATCCAAAATAAACTGTACAACATGATATATCTTGAATAACTAATGCAATGATACAAGGAACATAGAATAAGAAAGATAAGAGTATATCTCCAACCAAGAAGAACAAAAAGGTAAACTGCTACAGGGATCATGCAGCACCGGTACATGAATGTCAGAATCTCAAATGGTAAAAGAATCGCTACCACCCTACCTTGTGGAACCTAAATGGTCCACTCCCACCACGCTGAGGAGATAACAACAGGCCCCACTTGGATAACAAACAACAACATCCAACATGATACAAGCTAAGGAAGAGATTCTAAAAGCTTTCTAACTCAAAAGGTACAATAGGATAAAAAGGTAAAACATACACAATCAAAGGCAACCAACACTCATAGTCCAAACCTAAGATGCATAAAGGGAAGCATCATCACACGATCCAAATCTAAGGTTATCTTGGTAGTCTCTCAAGACCTCGATGCCTTAGTGACTTTATGCGGTATGAGTAACCTCTCATGTAGATGAGGTACCAACTATGCCATATCCAGTCCACGTAGGTGGAAAGCATCTTCCCACACCCATCCTAGTCAAAACTCAATCAAGTAACTCAGGCATGGGCGAGGCACAAAATGTCTTGTTAATTCATTTTAAACTCTCAATGTCGTTTAGTTATCACTTATTAAGTCACTTGCAATAAGTTATCCTGGCAGCCACTTGCGGGCCCCGACGCCTATTGCAAGCCACTTCCCACCTATACACTTAGTTAACCTACCTAGGTTCACAAATTAGTTCACAAGGAGATAATGACAATAATCCTCAAATCGGCTCATTAGTACAATTGGAACACACTGGATCTCAAACCACAATATCATAATGACATTCTCTCAAGGTGTCCACAAAATATAAACTTCAACAATACAACAACGTGAGGTAAAAATAAACATTCACACAACCCCAAGCCTCTAGTAACATCCCTAAAATAGGCAACACAAATCTCCCACATAACTCATATCACATCGATATGCACTTCCATAACAATTCACAAAATAAATCAACATTTAATTGATTTGCAAACCCAAAAACAAAAGTATAAAATCCAACCAATAGATTTACATAAATAGTGAATAATTTGCACGAAATGCCCACTTAAAATATCCATGCAAAATAAAACAGAATTTAGTTTCCCATTTATGCATAAAAATAAAATTTTCTACCATCAACATATTTCCACAACAGCAAAATCACCAATTCACCATTAAATAAAATTTAATATAAAACCATGTTTATTTCTTCCTAAATCTATATTTTACTAAATATAAATATTTTTTTCCAAGATATAAAAACTTTCAAATTAACAACATAAAATAAAAACTCTTTTTCTAAAAAGAATTAAAAAAACAAAAACAAAAACATGCATAACTATTTTTTATTTTTTTTTATTTTTTTTTTTTTTTGGGGGGGGGGCACTGTCCCACCCCCTGGTTGCTGCACACGACAGCCCAAGGGCCTATCGTGGCAGTACCATAAGGTATTGCGCACAACAGTCCCTTGGGGGCTTTGTTCAACAGTCTGTAGATTGCACACGACAATCCCCACTAGAAATCTGTGTGGCAATCCTTAGACTGCACACGACAGTCCCCATTTGGGATGCGTGTGTTAGCCTAGGGCTACACATGGCACATCCTAGGGTGTCGTGCGACAGCCCTTGGGGTTGCCCCCTAAAATTTTAATAATTAAATTTAAAAAAATAATTAATTAATTTAAATTTTTTTTTAAACAATCTTTTAAAAAGGCATTATATATTTTATATAATAATTTTTAAAGCAACACTAGCAATAAATATTGTTCTAAAACAACTAGGAATATTTTTTTTTTAAAAACTATATTATTATTTAATATTTTTTTTGAGGAAATAAGAAAAGCCAAGAAGAATATAGGGAATAATAAATATTTTTTTTAAACCAAGTAATAAATAGTTTCACATATATAATTTGAAAGCCCTAATAGCAAAATAACTGGGTATTTCCCAAAAATACCCTTTAGGGTTTAGTTTAGGATTTTCTTTACAATTCAAATACTAGATCCTAATTCTATCAATTGAACCCATCATTAATCTAAGCCTAGGGTTTTAAGCAAAAAACATCTTTCACAAAATTTTCCCAATAAACATTAATTTCTACCAATATTCATAAGTTCAAACTCTAATAGAAAATCAAGCAAGAATCAGAAAAGACGAGGATTGCATGTAACCAAAAATTTCTTACAACCAAAATTCTATAATTTCACTAGAAGAGGAAACACATGAACAATCTCAAATATCTAGAATTTAACATGCACAAAGAATACACTCCTTTCAAAATTGTAGAGATACAATCACAAAGAAAATCAAATCCTACCTCTAACACCAAAGATGAATTCAAAGATGACCAGAATGAAGATAAATCCAAGCTTTCAGAAGAGTTGCACCAAAATGAAAACCTTCACCCCAAAAATTCTCTAAAACCTATGTGTGAAGAATGGCTAAAAGAATCCCTAATAAAGAAAATCCCCTAAACAGAACCCTACATGCAACTCCAATCAGGAAAAAGAACTCAGCATGCAACTCCAAATCAGAAAATATAACTCAACTCTCAATTCTTGTTTTAATCAATTATGATGCATGATTAACTTAATTACCATAATAAAGAATGCACTTTTTAATTTTAATTCATATCTCAACTTTAACTTTAAATTCTAATTTAATTTTCACTAAACCAAATGTGCAACTTAAATTATATTTTAATTATTTAATTACTCAATAAATACTTTAGCACATAATTAACTATGCAAAGTGATAAATTAAATATTAAATAAATCAACTATGCCTTAAATTTCATGATCGAACTTAATAATTAATTAAACCCCTTTTATTCCATATTTAAACTTTTAATTCAATTTGTAATTAACAAAGGTATTAAATTAATCTTAATAATTAAATATTCTCTATATCTAATATTTCCACATCATAAAATATAACTATTTAAATACCATAATTACTCCTAATTAAATCATATAAATCAAATAATTCACACAAGAAAAACTACTTGACTCCAAAAATCTGAAAATCAACTAACTCCATAACAAGCAAACACCAAGGAAGGGTTCACGAATTCACGTCACCTTGATGCATTCAAATAGGAAACTCAATCAGAAACTTGTCCCTTATTTAGGACAATTAATGGCTTGGGTTGGGATTTGGACATGTATGTTATCTCCCCTCTCTTACCATTTGAGATATTGCAATAGGGCACACTCATCTTGATAATTCAGGGAAGTCGATGTCCAGTACCTAAAATCCTACATAAAATACAAGCATGTACATACATGTATAAATATATACCAGATAATGGCAGGGATCGGTCGATCATGTGGATCTCACAAGAAAGTAACTATGTCTTTGTCCCTCAACCATATCAAGCACATCAAACAGAAATATAAAACACACACGCCAACCATACACATGCAAGTATGGGCTTAGTAAAACTATAAATGTAAATAACATCCTAACATGTAAATTACCATCATAAAATAACCATAACATATATATCATCATAAGCATTTAAATTGACATGAAAATAGCCATATTCATCTAATTGAAAACACATGATATAACACATAATCTAAAGGTTCATATTTAATCAAATTAATAATCCAAATATCACTGAAATAATTAACACACACATAAAAGTGGCCTAAAAGAGTTTGAAAAAAAAACAATTTAAAAGCAACCTATGGGGGGGCACTACACTAAACCTAATTGACCATTAAACTAAATAAATTGAATCCTAACCCTACATAATGGAGATTGAATCTATATATTAAACCAAATGGCACACTAATATTAACAATAGACCAAATTTAACCCTAACACTAAACTAAATTAAACCCTAACCCTATACCTAATTAAAAAATTATACCATACTAAACCCCTACCAAAGAGCCTGTTGGTGCTTCCAAGACAAAAAAAAATATGTAGTTGGTTACTCGAGCAGCTCAGAGGACATAGCAGATTCTTTTCATGTTTCCAAGGAGGTTTCATTGGATGAGGATGAGGACTATAACCCTTATTCTGAGAAGAAAGGCCAGAAGGTTGAGGGTTTGTCCTTGGCTTCAAAGGAGTCTACTGAGGGTGGTGGTGATTCAAAGAGAGTTCAGGGTGTCGACTATGTGGTTGGTCCTGATGATATGGAAGGGGGAAATAAATGTAATGATTAAGATAATAAGGGCATGGAAGATAGTAGCAGAATGGCTAAGGGGAAGACTAGGATCCCTATCTATGAATATTTTATTAACTGTGAGATGCATGATATTTATTTATCTACTGAGGATTATGTGGATGTGGAAGATGTTGAGCCTTGTGATCCTAAAATTAGGGATTAGTCAGTTAAATTGACTTTGAAGGATTTTACTAATCATGAGGAAATCACTACAAGCATGCTTCAATGTGCTAGGGCTAAGACTTTTTATATGTTTCAGTTGGATAGATGGTGCTTCCATGAAATTAAGCACCTAAATCTCAAATACAGAGCATTGGAGGCTAAGCATAACATCCTGGCAGAGAAAAGTCAACTATTTGGACAGTTGCCCTTCCTCGTCGAATGTTATGCAAGATGATCATGGTACTGCTACTAGGATGGACAATTTGGAAAGGGCCCTTTGCAACATTATCAAGCACAAAAAGGAAGGTATGCAAACTTCCATTAGTAATTTGAAGAATCTGGTTGACTTGTTGGATAAGAGCAATAATTTTGTGGAGGGGGATGTTGTGGATACTTTGAAGGGGACAGGTAAAGGACTGAGCTCTAGAACCAGAGATAAAAGTAAATAGAGCTCTTCTCCTAAGGAAATCATTGATTTAAGAGCTATTCTACAGAGGATGTCAGAGCTAGATAGTCAGATGGAGACTACCATGAAGACCCTAGGGGTGGAACATAGTACTGGATGATCTGTTGATTATTTTGTTGGTGTTGGTTTTGTTTTTTTGTTATTGTTGTATTGAGGTGTCTTTTCCCCCCTGCTTGTTAGTTTTTTATTATTTCTACCTTGGTTGATTTAATGCTTTATATGTAATGTATTGAACTTGTGGGTTTTGGGTCCCTGTAAAACCTATTTTTGCTTTAATTTAAAAATAGATTGGAAATCCTATGAGTTTGCCTAGTCAATTCTGGGATTTTCCAACTGACTTGGCCAAACTTCTTGGTTCAAGTCTTTTTATAGTAGATAGAAATGTATGTAAAACTTAAGTGATCTCTCAAGATGACAAGTGAATTCTTAAGACAGATTGAAAAACAACAATTGAATATCTGAATGCTAAAAGAATGCTTTAAGAAAGCTCTTTAGAAAGAATACTTTATAATAATGTATTTCTCGTAAATGTGTAAATGAATTATAAAATGTAAATATGATTATTAATTGGAAATTTCTTGAAGATTCTTGATTAAATCACCTTAAGTCAGTATTAGACCAGTAGCTTTATCCTCTTCGGAGTATTATCAATTCAATTTAAAATGATCCTATGTATAACCCTGTGAGATGGTTTTAACAACTTATTTCTCAAGTAAGACCATCACCCCAAAGGCATCTATATGCATAATAATTTAAATATGATGTTATAGTTAGTCTTATGGATTTTAACTTCTTTATGAAAGACCAATAAGATAGAGTGAAGCCTAGACAACCAATCTTTAAACTGATGATCAAACTAAATCCAATTTAAATTATTATGTCATTATATAATAGCACATTGAAGTATCTAAATGAAATAGATTATCACATAGAATTGATCAAGTTAAATGAAGACAAATACCATTAGGAATGAAAGGACAACTAGAATTATATTGAAATAAACATGATTGATTCCAACTAAATACAAATAGTGTAATTCTTCTTCTCCAGCCGTGCATCTTCAAGAGACAAGACCAAAATGCATTGTGTAAAAAATGTATTCATAAATCTCTTCTTGTTCCTCTAAACTGGTCCACTATATATAAACTAGGATTTAGTTTTCAAAATTAAAAGGCATACCCCTTTATTGGAATGACACAACTGCTCCTAACTATAAACTATACAAACTAATCTAACTCGACATTAACTAAACAAACAAGACATGAAACGACTGGTTACAACAAGACAATATTAAACATAAACTTTTGAAAACCAATACTAATCCCCAAGCAGTTCACCACATTTCTGAATATGATCCACGTACTTTCTGAAGCATATATGTCAGCATTGTGAATGGTAACCTTGATTGTGTTCTCCAACATGATCCAATGTTTCATTTGTGAAATGGCTCCTTCCAACTCTAAACCATCGACACGGGCAATGTTAAGGGAAACACAAAGAATACTCTAGTACTCATCCACAGATCCTTGTTTATCAGATCTCCTCTCTGATTTTTTATTCTGATAATCCCACTTTGACTGTAGTTTTTGAACTCCTCATATTCTGCCTCTAGTTCTTCTATCTCACTAGCCAACTCTCCGCCTAATACATTGGTTGCCCATAGATTCCACTTTTCAAAGCTTAGGAATCTCATTACTATGCTTTCATTCTTGATCAATTTAGTATCTTTGAACAAAAATATGCTTCATGTTTCTTAGACTCTAAGTTGTTCAAAATATTTCCTTACTCGATGAGTTATTTCATCCATGTGAACAACTTTTACATGTGCATTTTGTTATTTCACCCACTATCGGATAAACTTATCCTTCTCCAGATGCCTTTTCAACTTACCCGATGGTAAATGTTACTCAACATTACATCATTTCTCAAACTCTTCTCCCTTTGAAATTTTAATATTTTCTTTACTTTGCTTCCAATTCTGATTATTAGCACCTCAAACTTCAATTCTTCGCACATAGTGTATTCTTTGAAGTTCAAAATTGTCACCAATCTATCAGATCCTAATGATTTTCCTTCATCTATCTTCTTTGACACAACTTTATGTTTGAAATTCATGGGCCCCAACCTTCCCTTCGGAGTTTCAAGAATCACACTACTTTGCTTCCATTTTTTATCATTAGCACTAGGCCCCAACTTTCCCTTCAAAATTTCAAGACTTAACTTACACCGCTTCCATTTATGATTATTAGCACCTCAATAAAATAAGGAATTAAACTCTTATCACCAAAAATTCATGCCAATGTATTCATTAGGAATCAAAGGATCCTGATACATATCCCAATTTTTTTAGTTTTCTTGATCTTTCCTTTGAATTTCTTATGTATCGCTTTTCTTCTACCTGGGATACTTGACGTAGTATCTTATTTGACACATCAAGTGAAATGGCCCCACCATATTTTGAAGAACCTTGGCCATCATTTCTCAACCACATTTACTTATTCGAAGTTCCATATGTAATCACCCTTAAATGGTCTAATAGAACCAAAGGCCCTATTTTGCCTAATCTAGGACCAAATCCCTAATTATGCTAGTTTGATTATCTGATTACTGGCATAATTCATCAAAATCATTGAAATCTCTAATCAAGCATCAAATCATCATTAATTGATCAAGAGTCCTATTAATTATCTTTAGCATGAATTAATTAAATCAATCCCACTTAAATACATGGATAAGGTAATTAATTAAAATCAAGTCATAAAAGAGTCTAAAAATACATGTCACCTCTCAAGGGACAACAAGGAAAAATGAAGCCAATCAGGGGATAGGCACGTAGATCACTCACATGGATCAAGGGAGAGTGAATATCAATCATTCATCTCAATTCAATCTCAACCGTCGAATTTGCCAATCTTTCTATAAAAGAGAAATTTTTTAAGCTCACATCATATAGATTAATTGCATTCATACTTACATGTTGTAGAGTTTAATTCATATCTTGAATAACACTTTCAAGCTGATATTGAATAATGAAATTCAATATCTTAGACTCTATTCTCATGTTTAATTAATTCTATACATTTAAATCTCTCATTCTAGTCACTGATTAGGATCTAATTTTGAGAGTAATCAATTGATCTTAATTAGACTCTTTATCATTAGAGAGCAATAGGATGCTCTTGTTAGTCTCTTTTCTTGTAATTGGAACTATTTTCTCATTATGGACTAACAAATTAATGTTCTAATTACGTTTTGTATTGCAGCTTGCAGGTGCAATAATCACACATACATTTATGGTGCCCACTGTGGGGCCTGGCCCTAGATTTATGACCTTTTTCCATAATTTATAACTTTGTCTTGCAGGTCCATAATCACATCTAGTGAATAGGCTCACATCTAGGAAGAATAGTCGCATTTGGTTGAAACATGATCGCATCCTAGGTTTCCTAGATCACATTTGGGAAGAATCTCATGTGGTAAAACCTTAACCATATTTGGTATCCGTAATCATATTTGGTAAATCTATTCTCACATCTGGGAAATCTCACATTTAGGGTCAATTTCTTAGTCGCATTTTACATTTTAAATCACAAAATTCAGGTTTCTAATGTAATGGGCGATTTTGATGTTTTTGATTGATCTATCAATCTAACTATTTTTTGCAGGACGTTTTGACAGAGATACATTGGCCAAAGATTGCAAAAGTGCAAACACAATTCAAACTACTAATAAGTGGAATGCAGGTTGCCTTTACTATCAACTAAACATTATGCATTATTATGATTTTTAGGTACCTAATTAGGATTTAAGGCTGATTCTTAAATTGATCAAAGGATTATGCTCTTTTCTCTTTTGGGAAAATCAAAAACTCAAAAGTCAATTAAGTATTAAGTTTAAATTCTTGGTAATTGGACTTGTTTGAAATGTTTGGAAAAGGTGAAGAGGTAGAGAATTTGAGAGAATCAAAATCTCAAACCCTTGAATCTAATCTACATTATTGCTTTCATCTTTAGAGGGCCTTCTAGTTGAGGTAAAAAGATCCCAGGAACTCCCCAAGTGAGGACACATAGAAGCCAACCCTTCCACCTCACTATAATCAAGATGCTTCCTTGAGATGAAAATCTTAGAAGAATTAATCAGCTTTATCCTTGGAATATGGAGTTGATCCTTCCTCATACATGTTTGGATGATTGTGTAGAGTGGAGCCGCTTAAATATTACTTGTGAGACCACACATTCAGGTACTCATAGGGCTATAAGACTCAATCTTTCCTTGTACGAGACTATGAGAGATGATTATGAATGACTCCCTAAATTAGACACTCTACGTTAGAAGCCACCCAAACCACCTCTGAAAGGTTGGTAATGCTTGTGCAAGGAAAATAGTAATTTCCCCAAGAGATTCACCGTATCAAGCCCTTATTGACATTACTACTTGGTTAATATGACCTCCAAAATCTATTACATGTTGTTGGACTATCATATTCTGAGGAGTCTTTGAGTGTGTTCCTAATTTGGTGAACAAGTATTTCCAATCTCTGCCAAGTGAATAGGAATCAGGTGTGTTTGGAGTTTAAATAATCTTGTTTGATGCATTTGAATTTACAAAAAAAAGATAAATACCCTTAATTTACAATCTCTCATACCCTCACAAACATTTTCAGACATTAAGACCCCCTTGAATTTGATAGATAATCCCTAGAATTTGACAAATTTGACCCATTTTTCAAATAAAGTGTCAAACTCAGACCAATCCATCAAAGGGTTGCATATGGTGTTCAGGGTCTCTTTTGGTATCTAGGCTCGTATTTTGTTAAAATAGGCTTGCATTTGGACAATCATGGGTTGCATCTAGGATAAATATCACATCTGGTCTATATTGGATCGCATTTGGTAAACCCTAAAATATTGCATCTGGTCTGTATTGGATCACATTTGGTAAAATCTGAAATATTACATCTGGATTATAAATGTGAGTATTTAGGCATGTGTCATAATATGAATCTTTTTAGTTTTGGATACCCTTTTTGACCCTCTATCAAGTTCATTCATCATAGTCAATCAACCTAGAAGTTTGTATCAGTCAATTCTTGAGTGTACCCTACACACCTAATTGGTTTTTAATCATTCCTTGTCAAGTTGTGTTGTCTTATCACAATTAAATCCACTTGGTTCTCAACTCAATATTAGAGTAGTCTAACCCTCTAATATTGTAACTTATCAGTTATAATCACCTTTTAAAACCCACATTTGCAACCTTGAACAAACACACTTGGACACTATCAAACCTTTTTGACATATTAGGACACTTTGGCAATTACCCTATTATGCTTCATGGTTAATACTAGACACAAAGCATACAATTTGAAGCAAACTCCTTTTTTAGAAGAGATCCCAATACTTCTTACCTTTGGACAAGGAGAAACTTCAAGGATAAATCATTTATTTGGAACAAAGACACCTACTCCAAGTACTAATCACACAACAACCCCTAATTCTACCAACATGTCAAATCTTAACTATGACTAGGATGAACGGAATAATTTTAATCACCTAAAATTAGTCTAGTAGAACTTGAACCCCCTTTTCAATCAAATTGCCTCTTTACTAGACATAATTGTGCAGATTAACTCTTAAAATGCCATTTGCATGATTAAATAAAAAATCTTTTATCAAGCTTATACTATGGTCTAATTTGTAGAGCTTGCATATTTATTTAATTGCTATTACCTTGCTTTTAATATAAAGTTTCTACACTTTTATTAAAAGAACACATTCACATGTGTGAACCCTGTTGGAATTGGTTATGTAATATGGGTTGACTCTCATTATTTTTCATTGTTGTCAACATATGTTTCAGATGAAGGCAGACAAATTGGTTAACAAGTGATATATGGATGGCTGACATAAGTGTACGGCCAGTGTATGGTTGTTTCAAAGCATGTGAAGATAGGAATATGTACAAGGATGAGTTGTGACCTTATGTCTAAGGTCTCTTGGCTTAATATTGTAGATGGAGTGAGTTACACTTGTTTTAGTGAGGACTAGTTATTGAACTATGACAGTGGAAAATGACAGAGTTAGTCTCTGTATTTCTGAGATAAGTCTTATGCGAGCATGATTTGTAATGTGTAAGCATAAGGCATGATAAAAGACATATTGGAGAATATCATTTGTGATTATGGAGTTATTGTATTCTTGGTGACATCAGATGAAGTGTGTGGTCTTGCGAATACCTATTTGGAGCCGACTGGAGATGTGTAACATGTTGTGAAGATGGCGAGCATAGATTTCATATCCTAGAGTGTATTTGATGTATTGTAACTATTGTATACTTGTGTAAGGTACCGTGTGTATCTTAGCAAGGGTCTATTTATTTATTTGATCATTGGGGAAGTCTTAATTGGATGACCTAATTGATTATTGGAATAGGGTATAAAGAAGAGTTATTTTTGGAGAATAAAGTATGTATTTGGAAGCTACGAGCTTGTATTTGTGAAGTATATTAGATGTAGAGAAGAGGTTATGATTGAGGAGCTTCATTGGAAGTGATCAAGCAAAGACAATTGCTAGCAAATAGTTCATTGGATTGTATACCATCTATACAATTATATTTTAGATAGTGAGTCTTGAAGGTGGATTTAACCTTCTTTAGGTAGTGAGCCTGGGTTGTAAGCCTACCATTTCTTTCTCTTGACTCCTAACAGGGTTTTTCCTTTAATAAGGACTATGCACTATATGTATTAATAATCTCCTAACAGGGCTAAATCTTTTAGCAAGGATACTATACTTTTAGTATATTATTTGTGGATGCTAATCCCCATCGGGGTTTTACCTTAACAGGGTTTCCTCGATAACAAAATATTGTGTTATGGTGTTGCATTAACTATGTTGATATTCTAATTAAGTATTTTGGTTTATAAAGATTAAAGTGTAATATTCTATCTCACAACTGATTCACCCCCCCTCTTAGTTGTGTTGGTGGACTATTATTCCTAACAATTGGTATCAGAGCATATGGTCCTCAGAGATAAAGCTTAACAGGTTGAGGTGATCTTGGAAATGGCATTTTGTAGGAAGGAAAGTCCAAAGTTTGATCTTGATAATTTTGACAATTGGAAGAACAAGATGAGAACACATCTGTTGTGTTTGGGTATTGACTACTAGATGATAACAAAGAAAGAAGAGAAGATCAAGCTTGACAATGAATTGGACAGTGCCACTGATGAGGAGAAGAAGTTGTTCTCTTGCAACATTTTTTCAAGGGAAGCATTGATTAGTGCACTCTCTAAAGGTGAATTTACTTAGGTTAAGCACTTAGATTCAACACACAAAATTTGGTCAATATTGGAAGCACTACATGAAGGAGACAAATTTACTAAACAACAAAGCTACAAAATTGAAAGACAAAGATGGAAACTTTGAGAATGAGAGATGATGAGAATGTTAGAGCATATGTACAGAGGGTTATAGAGGTTGTTATTGGCATTAGAAATTCTAGAGGCACATATAGTGAATAGGAAGTGATTGCAAAGATCCTTAGATCTTTGACACCTATGTATAAGACTAAATTGCAAGCAATAGAGGAGATCATACCTTTGACTGTGAACTCTACGGAGAGATATTGATTGCCAAATTAACTACCTTTGAGGCTACAAAACTTGGAGATTCAATACCTAAGCTTGAATCAACATTTAAGGTGACTGTGCATAATGAAAAAATGACTTTATCAAGTCTAGCGAGCAATAGTAGAAATGATTTGCAAGAAGAGCTTGGTGAGTATGCTGATGAATGGGAAAAGATACAGGAAGAAGAAAATAATTTAGATGACATTGTGGCCCTAATCGCAAGAAGAGAAAAAAGAGGAAAAGGTAAGTTTGAAGGAAAGCTACCCCTAAAATGTTTTTCATGTAATAAGATTGGTCATTTTGCATCTAGATGTCCTACAATGGTTCCTAAGCACAAACATAATTTTCACAGACCTAATTACTCAAAGGATAAATAATGTTATTATTCTAGTGAAGGTGTTTCTGATGATGATGAAATAGACTATGATGAGATTAGATTTATTATCATTAAAGATGATGAACATATTCATGAAGAAAAAGCCCTAGTTTCACATGTTGAGAAGAAATCAGAATGGATCATAGATAGTGGTTGTTCACATCATATGACTAGTGATAAAAATAAGTTTGTTAAGCTAACAAAGTATGATAGTGGTGTGGTTAGATTTGGTGATGAGGTTCCTAATTTTATCAATGGAGTATGATCAATTTCTCTAGATGGTAAGACTAAAACTGATGATGTACTACTTGTTGATGGACTTAAGTATAATTTGTTAAGTGTTGGACAACTTGTGGACAAGGGTTATCAATTGGAGTTCATTAATGGGAGATGTTCTATCAGAAGCAAGTCAGGAGAACTGATTGAAACTGGTACTAAATTAAGAGGTAATGTATTTGAGCTGAACACATTTGAGGTTTCTTATTTTGTTGCAAATATTGATGATTGTTGGTTATGGCACAAAATATTTTTTTATGTGAATTTTGATAATATTGTGAAATGAAGTATGAAAAATGTTGTTAGAGACCTGCCAAAGATTGTAAACCATATAACACTATGTGTAGAGAATGTGTAATGGGGAAACATACTAAAAGAAGCTTCCAAATAAAATCTTACTTAGCTACAGGGAAGTTGGATCTAGTGCATACAAATTTTTGTGGACCTACAAGAATAAGATCTTATTATGGTGAGAGGTATTTTATACTTTTTGTTGATGATGTCTCTAGGATGATGTGGGTTGCATTTCTTAGAGAAAAGTTCGAGGCTTTTGACAAATTTAAGATTTTTAAAGAAAAAGTTGAGAATGAATTTGGTTTAAATATAAAATGTTTGGGATCAAACAAAGGTGGAGAATTTACTTCAGATATGTTTAATAAATATTGCAAAGAGCATGACATATATAGACAAACGTTAACTCCTAGGACTCCACAACATAATGGGATTGTAGAGCGAAGAAACATAACAATTTTAGGTGTTGCTAGAACTATGTTGCTAGAAGAAATGTGTCACATATTCATTGGAGAGAAGATGTTGGTGTTGTTGCTTATACTTTGAATAAAATTCAGAACAAAGAAGGTACAAGTAAGACTCCTTATGACTTATGGTTTAATCATACTCCTACTATGAAATATTTTAGAATATTTGGTAGTAAATGCTATATCAAAAGAGATGATGACATCGGGAAATTTGATGCTAGAAGTGATGAAGGGATCTTTCTTGGTTATTCTACTAAGATAAAGGCTTACAAATTTTTTAATCTGAGATTGAGAAAGATGATTGAAAGTGCTAATGTGAGAATTGATGAGAAGTTTCATATTCAAGAAGAGTTTCTAATTAAAGTCAGAATTCAGATAATAGAGAAGTTGTTACAAATCAAGAAGAACCTTTTAAAGTTCATCATGAGATGAAAATATGTTTGAATGACTCTATTGATATTTAAAAGACATTGAAGTATGTACAAAAGAACCACCCTGAAAATCAAATCATTGGTGATGCTAATAAAGGAATGTTGACAACATCTAGATAAGGAATGAAATTTGTTTGATTTCTCTTGAGTTGAACCTAAAACTACTAATGAAGCTTGTAAGAAAGACTTTTGGACTAAATAAATGTAGGAAGAATTGGATCAGATAAAGAAAAACAATACTTGGGAATTGGTTCCTAGACCTAAAGACAAGAATCTGATAGGAACTAAATAGGGTTTCAGAAATAAGATGAATGAAGAAGGGACAATTGTAAGAAATAAAACAAGACTTATTTGTAAAGGCTACTCTCAACAAGAAGGCACAGACTTTGAAGAAACATATTCTCATATTGCTAGGTTAGAGGCAATAAGACTATTTCTTTCCTATGCTGCACATAAAGACTTTAAAGTATATCAGATGGATGTTAAATTTGCATTTTTGAATGGTGATCTTGAGGAAGAAGTTTACATTGAGAAACCTGAAGGATTTCCTTTGACAAAGAATGAGGATATGGTATGTAAACTAAAGAATGCATTGTATGGACTAAAACAAGCACCTAGAGCATGGTATGTGAGATTGGATAAGTATCTACTGAGTTTTGGTTTCAGAAATGGTAACACTGACAGTAATTTATATTTAAGAACTAGTAAAGAAGGAACTCTAATAGTTGAAGTTTTTATGGATGACATTATTTTTGGAGGCAATGATGAGATGAGTAAGAAGTTCTCTAAGGAAATGGAAAATGAATTTGAGATGACGAGTGAAATGAAAATTTTCCTTGGCTTACAAATTAATCAAAATAAAGATGGAATTTTCATTTCTCAAACAAAGTATCTTAAAGAGATGTTAAATAGATTTGGAATGGAAGATTGTAAACCTGTTGGAACACCCATGGTTACTAGTTATAGACTTACTAATTGTAGACACCTAAAAAGCCTTTACCAAAATAAAAATAGTTTATTTTGTAAAAACCCTGATGACATCATCATTTGTTAATTATTTATTTGTATGCCATTAATTTCTCCTATTTTAATTAGACACATTTAATTAAAGAATCCCTCCCCAAACCACTTAAATCAAATTTGATTAATTTTCCCCTAGTTATTGAATCATTATTTAATAAATGATGTCACATTCCTTAAATAAATTTTATATTTATTTAATCCCTAAAAGCCCTAGAATCTTCTAGACTTTCCTAGAATTTCCTAAACTTTCTTAAACTCTTCCTAAACTAACTTAGGAGGTTATTCCTACATTTCTTAGCCTAAACCAGTCTTCTTTGACTTTTGGTCAAACCCCCTCATTAATGAGCCTTAAAGACTCATTAATGGCCTCTTACACACTCTTTAAGGCTCTTACAAGCTCATAAATGAGGACCATGACTCTTCTTTCCACTTGATTACATATGTACACTTACCTAGTGTTTCTCACACAGGTGTGAGCAACCTTAACCCTTATCCATCTAACCTTACCCCTAATTATACCCCAAACTTTCTAACCTTACCTTAACATATGTCTTCGATTGTGTGATACCTTTCTTCTTCTGAAAACCTAAGCCGACCGTGGACTTACTCTTTCGTCCAAAAAGAGCATGATCAAGAGGCTCAGCTTTAGCGTCCAGCCTATGACTAAGGGGACCAAATCCCGGATATCCCATATTTTTAACCAGTATATACCCTTTCCCATAAGTTTCAGGTGAAGGAGCAAAATTCTCATTATGTTTGTATTTCTCCTCGTGATATATCCAGTCCCTTACAACAACTTCCTCTTTCTCTTCTTGGATGGGGACTGAAGACTCAACAAATTTCCCAAATAACGTCATTGCTGATGACGAAGGCTTCACATTTGGGGATGGTCTCCCATAAGACCTAGGAGAGATTGGCATTTTTGTAAAAGAATCAATCTTATAATCTCCCATCCCAAGGTCCATGGTCTTGAATTTCTGCTTGCATTGTTCAAGTGAACTACTAGGACTGTCAGCTTCTCTATTCAAAGGTACATGTGATCCCGCAGAAATGTTATTAACTGATAGAGCACTGTCTCCAGGGATGCAAATTTCTACACCATTATGGGGAAACTTAACACACTAGTGATATGTCAATGGGACTGCCTGCATTTCATGAATCCATGGCCTACCTAGCAAAATGTTGTAGGCTAGAGGTCCAACATCAACAATTTGGAATAGTATGTCTTTTTCTACGGGACCAATACGAATAGGCAAAACAGCCAATCCCTTAGAACTTCTTTCTGCTTCGTCATATGCTTTGATTGTGATTCTTTTCTTTGTGTCAATGACATTCTCGGAATACCCTAGCGCTAGCAGCAAACTCAGGGTACAAATATTGAGCCCCGCACCCCCATCTATCAATACACGCCTAACACGGGTTTTATGAATCATGACCTCAATGTGTAAGGCCAAATTATGTGGGTGACTAATGGATTTGTCATCTTCTTCTGAGAAGGTGAGGAAATGAGGGCTAGCCAAATGGTTGACCATGTTTTGGAATTGGTCAATATCTAAGTTATTAGGGACATTGGCTGCTCGCAAAGCATCCTCGAGGACGCGCTTGTGCTTAGGAGATAATTTTAAAAGCTCAAAAATGGATATCTGAGCGGGTGTACGTTGTAGCTGGTCAATAAGATTATAATTGGAATCAGGACCAACGACAGATTTGGGAGGAGCACCTTTGGACACGAGCTGTTTAGACTTGCTAGTGCTAGGACCTTTGATGATAATGGGTGTTTGGGCCTGACCCCTAGTGACAGCATTGAGGGACTGGGGCATTCCTTGTGAGTGAGGACCTCTTATCACCACAGTGGGTCTTTCATTAGTCATAGGAATTGAGTCCACATTATGTCCATAAGGATCTTTCTTTCTCACCATGTTTATATTATCGTCAGCCACTTCAAGCATGTTAATTACATTATCAGCATGTGTGTATGTATAGTTAATAGCCGCCTTGCCATTCTTACTACTAGAATTCTCTCCTTTTTCATATTTAGGCAAGGGCTCTTTAAAGGCTTTATGGTCTGCATTAGTAGTTAACCCATCCACTTGTAATTGTCCTTTCTCAATAAGGTCTTGGACAAGATGCTTGAGTTTAAAACAATTTTCTATGTCGTGTCCAATCCCATTATGGAAAACGCAAAAAGCCTTAGCATCCCACCAATGAGGTAAAGGATCTGGTATTCGATGTTTTGTAGGATCCTGTGGGTGCGCCAAATTATGAGCAACTAATGTCTTAAAAACATCTGCATAGGATTCTCCCAATTTAGTAAATTGTCTTTTCTCCGTTTTAGATCTCTTTTGATACTTAGGTTTGTCTTGTGGCGTTGACGATGTTTGCAACTTCATAGCTTGAACTGCATGAGAGAGGTTAAGAACTCCTTCATTTTTGACCTGAGATGAATCAACAACTCCGTCGTTGACGACTTGCTTGTTTTTGTTCCAATAAGAGTTCTTTTTGTCCTTGTTACCATTAGTAGTGTTATTTTGGCTATTGTTGTTATTCGTTGGTTTAGCCAAGATTCCTTGTTCTTTTAGGACATCCTCAATGCGACATGCCACCTCTACCATAGTATCAAAGGAATTAAATGGGATTTTCTTGACTTCATATTTGAGTTCGGGTATTAGATTGTTCACGATGATATCAATTCTTTCTTCTTCAGGGATTGTCCTTGGGTATTTTGAACACAATTGCCTCCATCGTTGTAAAAAGGTGACAAAAGATTCCCCTTGATTTTGTTTAAGTTTACACAAATCAAGCATTGTGACCGACCTAGATAAGTTGTAAGCGAAATGCTGAACAAATCTTTGAACAAGTTCTTTAAATGTCTTTACTGGAGGGGAAAGGTTGGTGAACCACTCCATGGCTTGACCTTTTAAACTCCTTGGGAATAATCTCAGCAAGTAGGAGTCTTCATGGTGAAAGGAAAAGCTCATTATGTAGAATTGTCGAACATGGTCGTGAGGGTCACCAGTGCCATCATATTTGTCGTATGTTGGGAATTCAACTTTCTTAGGAAATTCTACCATCACCACACTTTTGTCAATGGGGTTAGGACATATGGAGTCCAAATGAAATGTGCTCTTGGGAGCCTTCATTCTGTCTATATCCTTTTGCATTTGTAAGATCACCTCATCAGTTGAAGGATTATGTTTCTTGATCTTTTGGTGAACATCAAAATTATATGAAACTTTAGCGCCTTTGTTGATAAGACTTTCCAAGAAGTGGTCTTTGTTTTGTTCCACGTATTGCTCCACATAGGCTTGAAAGGATGGTTCTTGTTGCATAGTCATGAAGTCCATATGATCAAATTTAGCATAACTGCCTCCATGTTGTGAGCCATGATGTGCTCATTGGGAGGGTTGCTTTGAATGTCTATGAGACGACTGTCTCCTATGATGGTCATATCTTGAAGTCCTTCTTCTTCTAGGACTTGGGGATCGTGAGGGTGTCTTTGATCTTCTTCGAGGGCTAGGGGAAGGGGTAGATGGGGGCGAGTTGATCCCACTATTGGCTCCCCTCCCGTTAAATCAACTTTGGAGTTGTTGTGCATAGAGTCTATCTTCTTCTTCTTGGGCGACTCTTTTCTGTATATCCAACAATGCACGTTCCTCTTCTTCTAGTTGTCGGAATTTTTCCTTTTTAGCAGCCTGTTCATCTAAGTAAGCTTGCTTCTCTCTCTCTCAATGCTTCTCAATCTTGTATTTGCATATCGAGAAGTGTCTTTAAGTGGGGAGGTTTGTCTTGAATGCCTTATTGCATTAGCTGTGTTGATATGATGATCACTAGATTCGTTGTTCTGGTCTTCGTGTTGTGACCCTGAATCTGAGTGAGCTTGCTTATGCTGTCTTTCGGCTCGTTGATGAGCATCAAAATACCTCACGTTGTTAGGAGGTGACCCGGGTGGACTGGCATGAGAAGAACCACCATACTCTCTTCTGTGTCGTTGAAAGATATCCTCGAGAGTTTGATTCATGGCTTCTCTTTGTTGTCGGGTGAAAGTGTAACTCATGTCCATACTTGATGAAAGTGGTATGAAAGAGGTGCTCACTTCACTAGGGTTAGCTCCCGGATTGAAACAAACCTTGGATTCACTCTTAGGAGATTGGTCAAAAAGGGGTCCTTTTCCCTTAGGTTGTCGACGAGTCTTGATAGGTGGTAACTGGCTAAAGGCAACAGGGGGTCGCTTCCCTTGATTAACTTGGTACCTTGTCGTAACTGACATGAAAGAGAGATATTCTCAATGATAAGGTGACCTTTCAAAGTGTCAACACCAAACTAGGATAATCGAAGTCCTCTACTATCCAAAGAAAAATGAAAAAAGAAAAAAAGAGGGCTTTACCAACACTGTCAAAGAGGTGCTTCAAATCAAAGGGTGACTACCCTTGCACTTTTGAATCAGGAGGTTGGACTAGGCCAAAAGATAATTGAAATAAAAGTGATTTGGACAATAAGAGAACTAAAATTTTCCCAGAATATAGCTAACAATTTTAAAGCTGGACCTTGGCACCAAGAATGCCTTTCTAACTTGACAATTATTCCAAAGTGACTTTGTAAATCAAATGATGCTATCCCGGAGAACTAAGAACCAGAGATTTGGAGTCAAGACAGATCTCAAACGTCAGGGTGAGAAACCTGCTCTAAGACCTAGCCTAATTGACAGCAACTGAAACTGACCAAAATTTAAGCACGACAAAAATGAACCAGGCGATATACTCCAGGCTACTGGGGCGATAAACCTATACCCGTGTGATACTTCGCTCTATGACAGGCGATACTTCTTAACACTGGCGGGCGATATACTCCAGGCAGGTCGGGCGATAGTCTGTCAGGGGTGAACTATCGCGCGATATTTCTCTTCAAAGGGGGCGATATTTCTAGCATGCGCGAAGTATCGCATGATACTTCGCCTTACAGGGCACGATACTGTTGCAGAATTATTTAACTCTTGACCAGAATTATGTGGAATTTGCATTTTTGGGTCTGTTTGGTCAAAATTTTCAGTCTGAGGGTTGATGTTTTCGATTTCAGTCACGGTATCAGTAGAATTTCGGTAGGTTTGCAAACAGTAAGGGATCAAAACATGGTCTCAAACACTTGAAACAAGGGCAAAAGCAACCTTGCCAAGACAAGCACTTGTGATATCAAAATTGAAACAACACCCTATGAATGCTACCGATTGTTTGTATGTTGAGAACGTTTACACTGGTATCACACAATCGAAGACACTTTAAGCAATATCTACCTACAAGACAAGGCTCAATACTTATCAACTTAGCCCACAACTTGATGCCCCCTTGCCTCACACCAAGTGGTTACCCACAAGAGATGTTGGCTTTGTCATGGAAATGTCAAAATGACACAACCAAAGGGACACATATGGTGAGTATCTTAAGGTGATCCGGGTAAACCACTTGGATCAATCCTTGCACTAAGAAGATAAGCGGCTAAAAGAGGGTGGCTTCTATCTAATGGTTCTTAATAAGGATTTTCGTTCACAACACCCCTCTTGCTCCTCATAAAGGACTAGGACCTCGCGGCCTCAAGAGTACCTTAAGCATTCTTGTTCAATGTTTTCCTCATGGTCGCAATCCCATGAGCTACTCACATCAAACGAAGACAAGTGTTATGTCTATCAAGGTTTTTGGTGTCCTTGATAGCCTTGAGATTATAGTGAGTTGGAATCACTTGCCACCAAGGAGAATGATGACAAGGTTGTCCCCACTTGAGTCGTTCCTCTTGATTGCTCAAGAGCAGGCCCGCTAAAGGATTTCTAAACTAAATAAAAATGGATCAAATCTTGAGGTTCAAGGTTTTTGATTCACCACAAGGGTGAAGAGCATACTCCCCTATCTCAAGAATCTCTCCCAAACACACCAAGCAAAGAGATCAATTACCCCCTTGCTTCCAAAACCTTAAGATGGGTCAAGATTTTCTGATTCACCTAAAGGTGAAGAGCATACTTCTCCTACCACCTCAAGATCCCTTTCACAAGGTATTAAGATTCCTAATACAATTAGTAAATGCCACAAATGAAAGAAAAATAAATAACAAGCAAGAAATGAATTTTTTTTTTTTGTTTTTATGCTTGGGCAGCCCTGCAAAAACTGTTAGTAGCCCTCTTTGACATGCGTTTTTAGCAATTTTCAAGCAAAGGAGAGCACCTACAAACATAACTTGTTAGACCCACAATGTTAGCAAAATCAAAATCCAAATGTAAATGTGCAATAATCTGATGGATTCAAGCTAAAAGATGCAGGTTAGACCTATCTAAACAAAGCAAAACAAAACAGTAAGCTAAAATAATCGAATTTGAACAAAAAAAATTGAAAGCGCAAGTCTCTGCTAGACCAGGCGATATTTCTCAGACTTCAACAGTATCGCGCGATACAGTTTCCTATATCCGGGCGATACTTCTTAGTCGCGTGATACTTCGCACAATGACAGGTGATACTTCGCCCGATGTCAGGTGACAGAAGTCAATATATGTGTGCGATACTCTTTCCGAGCGAACTATCATGCCAAGACAGGAAGTATATCGCGCGATATTTCTGAGAAGTGTCGCGCGATAATCTGAGACAGAAAACCAGAGACAGATTTTTCTAAAAATTAATCCGAAAATGATGAAAAATGCATCAAATAAAAGGACAAAGCTATCTACTCTGCCCCACGGTGGGCGCCAGAAATGTACACACTAAAATATGCACTTCTATGAACCATTACATGCAAGGTTGCTCAAGAATGAGGCCTCACAAAGCGGCTCATAGCTCTCTATGCATGGAGTTGCAAGGGACTATGAGTTTTGCTCTCAGCTAGAGCTACAAGAAAGTGACCTTGCTAGTCAACCATACAATGAGAGATTCAAGTGAAGACAAGGGCAACAATGCCAATATCTCCAAGAATCTAAATGGAAATGAAATGCAAATGCAACTAGTATGAATGTGCAAGACTAATCTATCAAATGAAGTGCAAACTAAACTATGAAAAGAAGTACAATAGATTCCAAGCCCCTAATTAAGCTATGTGAGATCTATTCTATTGCATAAAAGGAAATCTAATCTATGATGCCATGAATGTGATTATGAAAGAAAAACTATTATGAAATGCAACTAAAATGTCAAGGCTTCAAAGCTTGAGTGTCTTCAAAGAGAGCTCCAAAACCTGCAGCATAACAATAGCATAAAATATGGATATGCAAATGAAGGAGAGAGCTCTCCTTTTATAAGAAATGAGGTGAAATGGACCATGGAGATTAAGAGGCAAAAAGTCTTAATCAGCGGTGGAGCTTGAAAGAGGAGCAATCCATGTGCACAAGTATCCTCCAATGAGAGTGAAGTGTTGACTTTTGAGCCTCATGTGAGACAAAAGTGCTTTTCTCCTTTTTATAAAATAGGAATAATGCTTTATTTGTGCAACTTAGGATAAGAGGAAAAGTGGGGCTTTTTATTTAATCAAAAGGGGAGGAAATATTCCTTTTAGATAAATAAAAACTTAGGATAAATGGTTAGCCCATAGGATAAAAATCCAATATATGATCGAAATTAAGATTTGATCAAGAAATTGATATTGTTGAAAATATTGATTATTGATAAAAATAATTCAGGATTGATAAATTGAATAAATGGGGCCCAAAGTCTAGGCGACCATTTTAGGGTGCATACAGCGGGATCTTGGTTTATTTTCCAGAAAAATCCATAAAGAGGCACTTTCACCAAAACCTTTGTAACTTTTGCATACGAGCTCCATTTTTGATGATTCAATAAGCACCAAAAAGATGGTTCAGAGGTCTATCCAAATCTGCAAACAAATTTACTAGATTATATCCTAAAAATTAGGAAGAGTCAATGAGATCATGAATTAATGATAAAAAAACATAATTAACACACTTAATCCTAAGGTCTTAAAATGAACATTGTATGAAATCATAACACCTCATCATTTCAATTTGGGCTTAAAATTAACAAAGGATAAAATTGAACAAGGAAAATCTTACACACTTTGTTTGATGCTTAAAATGAACAACGACCAAGTCTTGAATGCCTAAGGGATAAAAGAAAATCAATGCAATAAAACATTTCATTTTAGTGTTTGAAATCAATCAAAAAAATATTGAATGACTCTAAATGATGAACCAAATCAAAATCAATTATTTCATTTAAGTTTTAAATCAGACTCAATCTTGAGTGAACAAAAGGAAATAAAAGGCAAATCAAAGCAAACTTCATTCTTTTAGTCCTAGAAAGCAAAAAATCTTGAATGCTAAAAGGAAAAAACTCTTGTAAATCTTTATAAAAGGCTTTTTTTGTTTTCAAGGAATGCAATTTGCATCCTAAATCATGTGTTTGAAGGTCATAGCATAAAAGAACACTTAATCAAATTGGAGAATGAACTCTTCATGATGTGTTTTTAGGAGTTTTTCATATTTTCGTGAGTCCTATTTAAATCTAAGTGACGTAAAAAAGGTTGAACTTGAACAAGTTCACTTGTTTTACTTCTAGAAAAGCATGTCCAAAGAGAAAAGTGCTTCCTCTTTGGAGAACAACTTCAAACTAGTACTTCCCCGACCGATATAGAAATAAAGCATTGAGCAAACTCTCGCTTCATCACCTCAAGCTCGGGCGATGTGTGTTGATGGTAGCACGAGGTAGGTGAATATCCCTACTATTTCAACATGGTCAACTAGGCTCTTAGGTGAGTCACGCACGTACAAACTGATTGGGAGGACACCACAGACCTAATTAGACACTTGTTAAATCAAAGGCTTCCTAATCTACTCTCGAAGGTATCAGAATATTTGTGCAAGGATTGATCCTTGTGGTTTCTTGAATCACCTTAAGACACTCACCATATGTATCCCTTTTAGGGGTATCAATTTGTGGGTAAAGATTTTGATACTAGCCTTTCCTTAGGTAGTTCTGCTTGAATTTTTTTTGAAGTTACAAACTTAGTGCAAACATCTGTCAAAACATACACATCTTTCAGAAGCATTATCAAATTCAGTGGTAAATCATTTGCTTGTATCCCACAAAGTTTATTTTTCCTTTGTCGGGATTATTTTCAAAGTGTCTTTGTAATGTTTATCCTTTGCGATTGGAGACATCAAAATTGAGCCAAAACTTGATCAAAATCTTTCAAACATCTTCACAGAAAAGGTCCTTCAAATTCAAATACCCAAGAACCTTGATTCAATCCAATTGCCAAAAGATATGTCCAATTTGACCAAACACAAGGAAGCTAAGCTTCCCAATTCTCAAGTCTATCAAGAGAAGAAGATTGCAGAAAGAGACCTAAAAGATCACCAACCCATTCTAGAGGCAATCCAAGTAGAAGAGAAGTATCAAGAGAAACTAGATAACATGGGCTATAATGCCAGAGTGAAATAGTTTGCATATTGGTTCTAGGTTAATCATCGCTATATCAACCTAGAGAGAAAAGACTAGTTCAACCCCATCATATATCCATCATTCCTTCAGAATCTCACTATCCTATCTCAACGTCCATTACATTATAGATCATCCTTAGACTCATCATTGCATCACCATCCATCCTTAGGTGTATTTTTTGACATCTTCTTAGTTGCATCATAAGTCATCCCTTTTAAGCTGCATCTTGGTCATCCTCTTAGAAATAGAATCATTCAGTCATCCTTTCATCATCTTTCCATCAGTAATCCACAAATCAACATCCTTGTCATTATCCTTCATCCTGATCCAAATCCCAGAATCCAACATCCAAGTAAGAAACCCACCATCCTTGAACCAAATCCATTAAACCCAATCCCAAACACTTAAGTATCTCATCCTTTGATTCACTTCAAATCATTATCCTAAATAAAAAATCTCCACCCTTTAAAAGAGCATTATCTAGGGAATCCATACTTGTCCTTGTAAGCCTCATCATCTTGAGCAAGAGATTGGCGTGCATTGATAAGAATCTTGTCAGCCGAAGATCATTAGTCTATCCTAGGTTGACAATCCAATCCTATTTGATCCTACATCAGGAAGGAAGCAACCCATTTGACTGGCACTTAGTAATTTTATACCATCCTCCACCAATCTTCCATCAAACTTGATCCAAATTAGAGCATCCCACCATCTGCCAACATTTCACCAATCTTTCACCATCCTATCACCCTTCAAAGAGTTGATCCAAATCCTTGCACCACATCTTAGACATCCACCATCCTTAGAGTTTCTTTAGAATTACATTCATCATCTTTAGAGTTCTTAGAAACATCTTACGTCCACCCATCATCTACATTCTCATCCTTAGATCTACATTCCATGCCTGCCGAGAAGCGATCTAGGAAGAGAAGGACTATGGATCCCAGTCGGGCCACTAGTTCATTTGATCCTAACAATCCCACCAACGTGATGGTAACTTACAATCCTCAGATCCCACAATTTGATAATATATGAGATGATCCCAATGACCCCCCCACTTCATTTTCCATGGAAACATTCATGAGCCATCCAGGGCATGCACAAATAGTAAGTGCACTTATTGATTAGAATCGACAAGCCATATTGGCTAACTTTGCATAGGAAGGTACTCCCATTCTACCCCATCTACAACCTCTCATCCCATAAACACCATCCAAATCCCCGTAGAAGCTTACACTCCCATCATCCAACAAATCCCTGATCCCAACTTCCACATATCTTAGGAAAAATCATCCATCCTTCCCCTCTTGAAAAGTAGCTTTGCAAGTCCCACAACACAAGAAACATCACAATCCACTCCATTTTCCATCATGGAAACACCATAATCTTCTATGGAATCTCAATCCATCACTCAGACCCAAGGCTTTGAACAAAATCAACCACCACCTCCTACACAAGCCGCTACACAAGCAATTCCTCCACCATCCATGAGCCAAGTAGCATCACCCTTTCCAGGGGAAACACAATCATTCCCCTCTTTTACCCAGTAAGCTTCTACATCAACACCATCCTTTCTAGGGGCAACACAATTGTTTCCTTCCTTTACTCAGCAAGCTTCCACATCAACATCACCCTTCTCATGGGTGACTCAAGCATTTCCTTCTACTTCCCAAACATATGTTCCACTTCCACTTTTCATTTCCAATACACAAGCCCAATAAAATACCTTCACAATAGGGATGCCATCTACGGGATCTTAGAATCCTCCATCTGCATCCCAAAATCCCACCATCACATTTGCATTTTGATTATTCTCTGCATCACAACTCCCAACATGAACATGTTCTCATTGGGGCCTCACTCAAGCAGAACTGCAAGCCTTAGGCATACCTACCCAATCCCACATATCCATGCATGTGAATCAACAAGCCACTTTTCCCCAAGTAGCGCAACAACAACAATCACAACCTCTGCTAGCTTCATTCTTTCCTTTGTACACCAACTATTTGTTTGTGCCACCCACTGCATCTCAAGTAGTATTGCCACCACAATAGAAGAGTTCATCTGACCTCGCCAACTACCTTGCGCAACCACCTCCTATCATCATCTTCCCAACATCCATTCCACCTCTAAGCAATGTAGGAATACATCCCACCTACATCATCCAAGTGCACCAAGGACCATCCTATCAACAAGCTGCACCATTCCATCAGCCTCCTCCACCGTAGCAACACTTCCAAGCTACACCATTTCATCTACTCCTCAGGGGGAGTGATCACATGAATAGAACATAAAACATTTGGGTGATTTTGCACTTGAGATGAGATAATCAAAGATTGGATAATGGAACCCTTTTCCATTGATGTCAAAGGGGGAGAGATTCAATGAAAATCCCTACTATTTTAGGGGAGGATATTGAGAAGATTGTAAAGAGGACACTGAGAAAGTTGTACTCTCATATGTTGCCATTAATGCCAAAGGGGGAGATTGTTGGAATTAGTTTTGTAATATGTGTTGACTCTCATTATTTTTCATTGCTATCAACATATGTTTCAGATGAAGGCAGACATATTGGTTGACAAGTGATATATGGATGACTGACAGAAGTGTACGACTATTGTACGATTATTTCAGATCATGTGGAGATAGGAATATGTATAGGGATGAGTTGTGACTTTATGTATAAGGTTTCTTGGCTTAATATTGCAGATGGAGTGAGTTATATTTGTTTTAGTGAAGATTGGTTACTGAACTATGATAGTGGACAATGACAGAGTTAGTCTTTGTATTTATGAGATAACTCTTATACGAGCATGATTTGTAACCTACAAGCTTAAGGCATGATATAAGACATATTGGAGAATATTATTTGTGATTATGGATTTGTTGTGTCTATGGTGATGTTAGCCAAAGTGTGTGGTCTTACAAAGACCTATTTGGAGTTGACTAGAGATGTGTAACATGTTGTGAAGATGGTGAGCATAGATTTTGGATCCTAGAGTGTATTTGATGTATTGTAACTATTGTATACTTGTGTAAGGTATCATGTGTATCTTAGAAAGGGTATTTAATTATTTAATCATTGAGGAAGTCTTAATTGGCCGACCTAATTGATTATTGTAATAGGGTATAAAGAAGAGTTGTTTTTACAGAGTAAAGTGTGTGTGTGTGGAAGATGTGAGTTTTTATTTGTGAAGTCTATTGGATGTAGAGTAGAGGTTGTAATTGAGGAGCTTCATTTGAACTGATCAAGAAAATACAGTTGCTAGCAGATACTTCATTGGATTATATACCTTCTATACAATTATATTTCAGACAGTAAGTCCTGAAGGTGGATTTAACCTTCTTTAGGTAGTGTGCATGAGAAGTGAGCCTACCATTTCTTTCTCTTGACTCCTAATAGGGTATTTCCTTTAATAGGGACTATGTATTGTATGGATTAATAAACTCCTAATAGGGATAAATCTTTTAGAAAGGATACTATACTTTTAGTACATCATTTGTGGGTTCTAATTCCCACCGGGGTTTTACCTTTAACATGGTTTCCTCGACAACAAAATATTATGTTATGGTGTTGCATTCATTATGTTGATATTATGATTAAGTGTTTTGGTTTATAAATATTAAAGTGTAATATTCTATCTCATAACTGATTCACCCCCCCCCTCCTAGTTGTGTTGGTGAACTATTATTCCTAACACACCCACTTAATGTTGATTAATTAGCAATTAAAAGGGATTTGTGCTTTCAAAATTACTATTTTGTCTTATTCTACCTAACATTTCCCTTTTTCCTCTTAATCCTCACCACTCATCTCTACCTAACCTTGTATCTCCTTTTTCCTCTTCATCTCAATCACTTATTCCTTTTCCTCTTAATCTCCACCATCCATTCTTGAGGCAATTCCTTTAAAAGGAAGCTCTTCCCCGTCTCAAGAGTCCTAATTTTTGGTAATCTTAGCTTTTGGTGAATTTATCTTTCTTGCATTCTTACATTCTTAGAGTACTTTTTCTAATTTGAATTCTTAGTTTCTCATAGTTTACTTCATTTCTAGCTTAATCTTGCATTGTTAATCTAGTTTACTTTCTTGCATTGTTTCACAGAATAGCTCTTGCATCTTCATTCTAGAATAATATTTGTTTTCATTCATCCTAACTTAATCTCTCATTCTAGATTAAATCTTGCATTCTAGTTTCATTCTAGATTTTAATTTGCATTTGAATCTTCCATTTTGGAGTAGTCAAGTCACTAATCCTCTATGCCAATTCGATGAGCATCATGAGAAGGATTAAACTGTCTTCAACTAGGAAGCTATAAGCCACCTCTTGAGATTTCCTTCTTAATGGATTCCATCAAGTGTAATGGTTTATAGAAGTGTGTCACATTTTCACCACATATTTTTGGTTCCCACCTTGGTGCTAGACTCTCATAGTTCGATCCATTTCTTGCATTTTTGGCTTTTTGGTGTCGCAGGTTTGTCACTTTGTTTTTGTAGGTCAGATAATCATACGACACTTCACACTATAGCTAGGCGACATTCCAGTATACTACCTAGAAAAATTTCTCTTTCTTTGAAATATCATCCTGCCTCTCTGGGAAGTATCATCCCTTTCCCAGAGAAATATCATCATGCTTCTTTGTAGTCTATCGTCTAGGCCTAAAATATCATTTGGCTTCTTTATGGTACATTGTATGATTTTCTAACAGACTAATTAAGTATCGTCTAGATTCAATTTCTGTCATAGTTCAAGTTTTAGCTGAGATTGTTTGATTTTTCTTGCATTTTCAGATTTTTTTGGTTTCCTAACAACAACTAACAAGTAATCTTGCAGGGCTATTGCTTTCATTTGCATACTTTTTGTGCCATAACTTGTAGTTTTGTAGGTTTTTCTTTCCAAAGAGATCAATATCTTCATGACTACTAACGCTTTATGATGTAGGACGCTTGTCAAAGACTCAATCTTGAAACTACTAATGCTATTTCTCTTGTAGGTTGCCTTGGAGATACAAATCAACATTTTGTTTTCTTACATTTGGTTTTCTAGGCACCTAGCTTAATTAGAATGCTTCTTTTACTGTGCTTAGTTGAGTAGTAGAAGAGTATGATCTTTTCCTTTTGGAAAATCAGAAATCTTGACCTACTTAGTTGATCACTTGCAATTAGTCTTAGGTAAATGAACATGTGCTTGATATGTTTGGGAGACACTATGGAGTAGGAGAGTATGCTCTTTTCCTCATGGAAAATTAGAAATCTAGACTTCCACTAGCTTGTAGAGCTATAGGCCTTAATTTTACTTGTGAAACTACAAGGGGTAGTCATGACCAAAGATTATTACTAAACACCTTAGGGCTTAGAGGCTATCCTTTTGGCCATGTGACTTCCTTTGTGCAAGGATTGATCCAAGAGGATTTACCCAAATCACCCCAAGATACTCACCATATGTACTCCCTTAGATGCAAATCCATAACAAATCCAACATCACTTTGTGTGAGGCAAAGGAGTATCAATTTGTGGGAAAAGGTTGAAACACTTCCCTCTTGACCTTAGGTTGTTTTTCTTGATGTGCTTTGATGTTCTTTGATGTGCTAAGACCTGCAAAAACATTTTTGGAACATACACTTGATAAACTTGACACATTGTTACACCTTGCAAGACCTCACATATGCTTGTATCCACAAGGTTGCATTGTCCCTTGTTGGATTGTTTGAAGACTATTTCTTGCTCAGACTATTTTCTTTCAAAACAAAATTTGTCTAGGAAATACTTCAAACTTGTCAATCAACCTTGCAATCCTTTGAATCAAAATTTTAGACTAATCTCAAACACTGTCAACATTGCTTCTTCCTTGTTATTCTTAGCTCATCTTGTTATTTGGTACATTCCAGCATGTTAGGAATTGCCTCTAGCTAGAAAATATTACTTTGATCTCTTGATTACACTCTTGGCTAGTAGAATGTTCACTTGTGCATCATCTCTTTGATCACCTCTCTTGGATGCTCTATCCTATCCTTCCTTTTTCACAAGTATCGTACATAGGGATCTACCCACAGCTTGGACATCTTTTGGAAAGTTATATTTGATATATCTCTACACTCTTACACTTTGGACAAGTGAACACTTTTGCTTACCTAGCTTGAAAATCAAGTCATCTTAAGTCATCTTATTTGGCTTTTGAAAATCTTTGTTCATGTCGGTCACAACTAGATCTTAGGTCTACGAAGGAAAGGAACAAGAAGATACCTTTGAATAATCATCTAAAGAAGATCCTATACCTTGGGGTTTCGAACCTTTTGCTAACATCTCTAGTGAATCTACCTTATCCCCTCCTAGGTTGGAACATAGTGTTTCTTACACTCCAATCATGGAAGAACGAAACAAAAGGATTGAGTAATTTCTAAAATAATTGGGTGACAAGAAATTTGGACAAGACAACCAAGAGCATCACAACTCTGGACATGGCTCTCAACATACTAGACCCGGATCACATGGTTCACAAAGTGGTGATTCAAAGAAAAAAATAACTGAAGAATATATCTTGCAATTTCAACAAGATGAATTCTTTAAAATACTTATGAAGTTGACCTTGAGTCAAACAAATAATAATACTTCTTGCATTTGGCCTCGCAAGGGGTTAAGCTACCTCACAACTTTTATGTTGACAATCTGATAAAGAAAAAAGAACCATCTGAAATGGAAATCATTAAGAAATAGATGGAAGAAATGATGAAAAAAATTCTACACTTGGAAAAGGAAAAGGAAAAACCAAGCACATCTATTTCACTTGAGGCAATATGGTCATTTCCTTTTGACAAAGATCTATACATGCCTCCTTTTCCTTGAAAAGTTGAATTTACTAAGTACGAAAAGTATGATGGTAATAGAGATCCTCATGATCATATTAGGGAATTTTGCACACTAAGCATGGAATTCTTGCATGAACCTACATATCTTATGAGACTCTTTCCTAGGAGTCTTAGTGGTCAAGCTATGGATTGGTTCACTAAACTATCTCCTCCTCTTAAATCATTTGACCAGCTAGTGCATAGATTTATTTAAGAATACTCCTATAATATCCAACATACTATCACTATGCTTGATCTTTGCAATATCAAACAACACCAAGGTGAATCCTTTGTGGTTTTCCTTCAATGATGGTGAAATATTGACTAATGTTATCCTCAAAAGATTCCTGACACTAAAAAGATTGATATATTCATCAATGCTTTGGTTCTTGAAATGAATTATGGATTGCAAGTGCAAACTCATGCTTCATTTGATAGATTGGTTGAATCATCTATTTGCATAGAAGACATCCTTATTCGTAAGGGTGACATTACTCTTCAATATAAAGCACATAAATCCTCTTTAAACAACCAACATAATAAGGATAAGAACAAATTTGGGAATAAGACTAAAGATATCATTAATGAAGGAATTGTGGGTACAAATTTAGTGTCTGCTACTCCTAAAGAGCCAGATTTTAATCTATCTACTACCGTGAAAGATAAAAATGGTAATCCTTGGGCCTCCAAGCCTAAGATAAATTTCACTCCTCTTAGAGAATTGCTTGAAAATGCTTTGAATAAACTCTTGACTAATCAGATCATTACTTTGCTTGATAATTCAAGACCCTATGATCCTGAAATAAAGCCTAAATGGTGGAATGAAAACCACTATTGTGATTACCATCACAATAAAGGCCACAAGACTAACGAATGCATGAAGCTTAAAAATCTTGTATAGGATCTAATTGATAATGAAAATATTGTGGTTGACCCCCCACAAGCAAACAATGATCATAAGACTTTCAAGGAGCCTTTTCCAAAATTTGAAAAAGGGGAATCTTCTAAGGAAAAGGATAACAACGTTGGATACAAGTACTCTAATAGTGAAAATGTGATCAAAATTCTTGAGTCCTCTAATCATACTATCAAAGATAAGGACACAACTAAAGTTGAATCATCTAATATGATAACCCACTCTTAAGAGAAAGTCACTCTATCAGGAGAAGCTTCATATTCCTCCCTTTCTCTTAATAAAGCAACGACCTCAACATCCACACCAACTATATTTTAAACTACACATGACTACAATCTAGTTGACCAACTTCAACATACTTCATCTCATATCTCAATACTTGAGTTGCTCGAAATATCTCTTGCTCACAGAGAGATTCTTGATCAATCCCTTCTTGCGGCTAACATACCTAAGGATATAGATGTTGATAAGTTCCAGTCCATGGTTAGTCATCTCACTTGACCTTATTAGCTAACTTTCTCTTAAACACATGAAAAATTTGTTATCCATCCACCTAATCAGCCCCTCTATATTGAAGTCACTATCCATACGTATAGAGTTAAGAGCAGTTTGATAGATGGAGGCACAGGTTTGAATATTTGCACTTTTAGTTTGGTTAAAGCTATTGGTTTCTCAAAGCATGTTATTAATCCCCGATGCAAAATAACAATCAAATCATATGATGAAGAGGAAAGTTATTCTAAAGGAATGGTATTATTACATATTTGGGTAGGTCATGTTTAGAGGGATGTCATCTATCAAGTCCTAGATATTCCTTTGGAATACAACATACTTCTGGGTCGCCCTTAGATCTATGCAATGCAAGCAGTTCCTTCTACATACCATCGATGCATTAAATTCCCTCATGACGAGATTGAGATTACTATTCTTGTAGACTCAACATACATTTGCAACAATCCTAAACAAGCATAACAAATGGATCCTCACAACAAAAAAAATCAAATCCTAATGAAGAAGAAGCAAAAGGAAAAACACCTCTATTAGACTATGAAAAAAGAATACTTGTCAAACCTAATAGTATGGGAGAATATCGAGTGGACACTCTTCCACTTTCTTCAAAATCTTATGTAAAACCATCTCTCTCATCCATTTCTATAGTTACAATAGCACCTGTTATACATGAGGGTACTGGAATGGTTAAAGCTAAAATTCCCCTAGAGCTAGAAAGGGAAGAAAGTGCTATCTTACAAAGACTCTACAAGAGAGAAGAATTTGAACAAGAGATCAAACATACTGAAATTCCACCTAAAAAGTATGGTGTGGGTTACCAACTTATACAAAAGTTGGGATATGATGTAAAACTCCCTCTTGGAAAAGGCAACGGTCTTCTTGAACCTTTGCATGTTGAATTCATAAATCCTAAAGATAAGACTGGTGTTGGCTATCATGAACGTAAGTTTGACAAAGCTAGCAACAATACTCACCCATATGAGGATTTAGATGATGAAGAAGAAAAAAAATACAACTAATGACATATGAAAGGATTTTACATATCCAAAATTCTAATCCAGACTATCAAGGAGAGCCCTATATGCCATTACAAACTCCTCAATAAAATGAACATGTGGGTCCAACATAACACGATCTTGATCAATAAAATCTCATTCAGTCTCCTGAGAAAATTCTTATTACTATTGATGCTACTATTACTACTACTCCTACTATTGTTGAGCACATCATTAACTCTAATAACATGCATCTTGATTGAGGGAAACTGTCTGACATCTCCCATATCTTGGATATGCCTCACTGTGTGCCTATTCTAGACTACTCCACTATTACTATTGTTGAACAAGCTCTCGCTGCTGAAAATATACCTCCTATGACAAAAGAAAGTGATGATAAAAATCTACCTCCTATAATAACTCTAGCTGATTACATTAGATAATATCGCAACAATGAAATAGAGTTGCATGAATATGAGCGAGACTCATTATCAGATGCTACAATGGAAATACAAGTTGATATCAATAGATATATTATTGCTGTGTGCTAAAATGTTGACACACTTCTGAACAATCTCACAATAGGTAGAGATAATCATGCCATTGTCTCTCTTAAGGGTAATATATCTATGCTATGGATTACCTATCCCCATCATGAAATGCATTTAGATTGTCAACCTAGGGATGTAGACTTGAAATGGGACAACACAATTTGTGCACTAAGTTCCTTAGGAGTCATAACACCTATGTTGCAGGAAGATAAAATGCATGGAAGGAGTCTATGCTATTATTGTAGGAAAGTAAACACACTTGACTATTGAATGGAATTACTGTAGAAAACTTATGAAATGAATCTAAGTCTGTCTAACAACTCAAAAAAAATGCTATACCCATCTTTGCAAATGCTACAGGAACAACCACAATGGAAATGCTACAGGAGTAAAATAGTAACTCTATTTGAAAATAGGAAAAGTAGAGGAAGCAAATCTATTCTTACTTAATCTAATCCACCTCCCAAGTGGGCCCCCTTAGTTGGCTTCTGCTAACTACTCAACACAAGAAATAATCCAAAATCACTCTTTCATTAAATCCTTCTTAACTGGTTACATAACAATTGAATAACTCATGAAGAACAAAATAGAGCAACTTCCACTATATTGAATACATAATTCCATCTTTCTTCATTTCCTACTAAATCAGTCAAAATCCCTTTATATCAAGGATTGATGCTTATTGAAAACATAACAGAAAAGTCTCATTAAACCTTGCCAAATATGGAGGAGATAAAACAACCATGACATAATATAATTACTGCTGACAATAGAATAACAGTTCTGAGGAAATATAGCAAGACTGATTCCCTATATTCTCTAGAACAACAGCTCCTTCAAAGTGTGACATATCCATCAGAACCGTGCTGGATTCTCCCACTATGGTTGGTCTTCTAACACTCCTTCTTTAATGTAGATGTGCCACTCTTCATACTGCTTCATGTTTACCTGAAAGGTTAGTAACATTTGATACACATATGCAAGTCAACATTTTCAACTCCTACTTAAATGTTAGAACACAACTTGAAATAATTATATGAAGTATTGCATTATATTTATAATAGTCAGCAAAACATATCACTTAAGCTACCCATAGATTGTGTGGCTTTAGCTGTACTTGGCATAGGTTCACATAAGTATAAGTCATAAAATGTCTTGGAAATATTTGTTAGAGTATCAACAAAATATAAAGATCATAACAAAATTGAGGCAATAATTAGACTCATCATCTACCCCCTACTAACATAATACTTGTCCTCAAGCATTGTATTTCCTGGCTATGGTCCTAAAATCACCAACAGTCATCTTTCCTTTCTTTCCACTTCTGAAAGTGTAGTAGAACCCCCTTGTGTGTTCCAAGTAATTTTCTTGGTGCTCCTCAACCAACTGATCCAATCTAGTAGCACTAATGTCGTATAGGGGCCAAAAGAGTGTAGGTGGCTGGAAGGATAAAGGCATCCATAATTCCCTTCTGGGTTGTTGTCCCAACTTCATGTAATTAGTCACTCTGTAGACAACTACTTCATAATTAATTGGGCTATGCGGTTCTTCTTTTCTAAAAGCTTCTGGCAATCGGTTCCATCTACTTCTGACTCCTGAAAGAGCTCTTTGGGCTGTAAAATTGGGCAATGTCTGATAATATCTATAAACTTTATCCCTCAATGCAAATACTTTCTCCCTGATTTCTGGCTTTGGTCTCTCATAAGTCAAATTGAGCCAATCCCTCAAAAGAACATCAGGCTTATGTGACTCAGCCCTTAATGGCAAAGGCTCAGATTTCTCTAGATCCCTATAAGTGTTCAGTTGTCTGTCATAGTTTGTCTCATTATGCATCCATGACATCAAGGCCCTTAAGTGAATGTTCCCTATATAGAGCACATGATTCCACTCTATTTCATGTGGGATAATAAAATTGTGCAAATAAAGCTCACATAACAGATTTTTGTTGCCATGATGGTAGAGTCTGATACAAACCATAAAATTCTTGGGCTGACTTGAGTGTACAATCAATGTCCTTCATTGCCATCATAAGTTGGAACAAAAGAAATTGCTCCTTTAAGCAAACAACATATACCCTAGGTGGTGGTCTACAAGCTATCACTTGGTCAGCTAGTTTTAAGGCCTTGTCCATTTGCTCTTTCTGTTTCCTTAGCTACTCTTTGAGAGATTCAATTTCCTCATCCTTCTCAAACATCTCCCTTTGCATTTGATTTTTTTCTTGCTTCCACCATGTTTTCTAAAAGATAAAATGGTTGTATAGATGAAAGAGGACAAACTGAATTGTTGATGAATGAAACTCTTGCATTTGAGCCTTCTTTTTCTTCTCCTTAGCAGTCTGCTAGAAGAAGTCAGTGAACCACATTGATTGGTAAGGTATAATGGATACATTAGAATATACAAGATGCTAAGGAGTAGATTGAAAATTCACAAGAATGCTCTCTTGCATTACTTCAGGGTTCAGCTCAAGCATTCCTTGATCATTATGTGGCATGCTATTGCTAGGTTCTTTCTCATTAGGAGGCTCCTCCATATGATGGGGTTCTGCCTGCATAGGGGAGTCATTAGGAATATATTCAACAGAGGGCTCTTTAGCAAGTTTTGGTGCTGGAACATCTGGGTGTTGAGGAGAAGGTGGAGACACATGTCCTCTCATGCGAGGGCTTCTACGCACAGTTGCCTCTTCAACCACTGCAATTTTAGGTTGGTGAGACCTTTTTGGTTTATGTGTTGCAAGAGTAGATGTTGTAGGAGTAGTTACTGCAGGACTCGACCATTTTCTTTTATTTATTTAAAATGCAGAGTTTGAAATTTCTCCTTCTAAGTTAGGGATTTCTTTTCTAACTTTCTACTTTCCTTTTCTTGAGGAAGAAGTGGGTACATTACTCTTTGGAGTAGGTTCAAGAGGTTGGTTTTCTGGGGGTAATTCTGGTTCTTTTTTCTTTCATAGCTGCTTCTTCAATAGGGCTGGAAGATTATACTGCATCTTCTAGAGGTTGGGCCACATGATTTACTTGGGGTTGCAAAGTTTTAGATTGGACAAATTCTGCCCATGACATGGGGGAAACATCCCTAAGAGATTTTTCAACCAAAATCTTGATTAGGGCATGGTGACTAATGGATTTTGCATTTCCCTTTTGAGTTTCCTCAGCACTGATACTTAGAATATTATAAAGAAAATTGGGAATATAAACCTAAAGCTTATGCTTGATACAACTAAGCAGTTTAAAATGATGAGCATGTAGGTTTGATAATCTTCCTTCACAAGTTAAATACCTAATGATGTGTGTAGCTAGTTCTGGAAATAGCTATGGAAGGGACAATCTGCTTCACCCCTTCTTAGTAATTTCAAGTAGAGGATCACCCGGCTTGGAGAACTAAGCTTGAGATTACCTGGCATCATGCTCATTTGGATAATATTCTCCCACAACTGGTAACCCTGTAACTTCTATAATTATCTCTTTAGTAGCAACAACTGTCAATCCCCATATAATTGCTTGTCCTTCTTCAAATGTACCCATGAATTCTGTAGCAACCTCCTCATTAAACTCTGTCAGATGAAGAAAATAGCCAAGCCAGCCGCATGCATTGAACCTGTGGATTGCCTCAACATCCGCTAGCAAAATACCATGACCAACTAGTTCATGTCTCTATAATTGTCCACCCATCTTAATAATTCCCAATCTCTACTTTTTTAGCTCTCCAATCCACTACTAAGCTTTCGGTTTCTCTGCAAATTCCCTCTTTTGAAATGCAATTGTGATTCTTGAAAATATCAATATTTTCACCTGCATTACCTTTGTTTTACTTGACATGAACTATAATAATGGCATTGATTTTAGAGGAAATCAATACCTTAAGTGTGAGTTACCTCACAAATTAATTATGATCCTTTTGAAGTCATGTCAAGTTCAGGAAATTGAAATTTGAAAGTACGAGAAATGTGTGAAGGATTAAAAGAATTAATGGAACACAGCCTAAGTACAATAGTGATGTGACAAGGCTATGACAAGGGTAGTTTAGGAATGACACTTAGAAGTTAGTACACTTCCCTTGCCCCCTAAAAAAGTTGAACAAGTGTCCTCACTTGTTAAATTTAGCATGAGGTTGGGAAACTGGCTTAATGCATATATTATACATTTAATGCAGTACTAGATATAATTAATTAAACTTGTGCGCTAAAAGTAAGGAGTTAGAAAGTTGTACCTAGTGATTAGTTACCATACCTGAATGCGATTTGATGAGAGTGTTAATTCCGGTAGATGCATAAGATTGTTGATGTGGCATTTTATTGAAAGCATTTGAAAATAGAAATTGTGGGTGACATGGAATTTGAGTGGGTGGTAGAAATAGGAATGAGATGAGTTGGTGAGAAGAAAAGAGAAAAGTGAATGAAGAAGTATACCTCATTAAATGAAGTTTTATTATGAGTGCTAGCGAACATATGTCATGGTGATGCTGCAGGAGGAAGGCTTTCACCTTCTGCTGTAGGAACTATTTCGTGAGGGGCTGTTAAACTGTGCATGTTGAATTATTTCAAGAATTCTTCTTTGGTTTGAGGCTTGTGATACAAGTGCAAGTGGTGTCCATTGACTAGAAGCTTAAATTGTACTGGATCAAGTATGGTCAGCTGAACTGCTCCATTATCAAAGACATTGAATTTCATAGGGTCCGAGCCATCTAGTTTGCAGCTTTCCTGGGTTCTCCTTGAATTTTGGAATCATATAATAAAGCTGAATCTCCTACTTGAAATTTCTTGTTCTTGATATGTGAATCATGCCATCTTTTCCTTTGGTTCTAGATTAGCTCTGTTCTTTCCAATGTTGACTTGTGCATTTCATCCAATGAGTTGAGATGGAGGAGATGTTTTGTTTGTGCTGCAGGAAGATTGATGTTTAGCTCAAGTGTTGTGCACAATTTTTTGTGTTCAAATTCTATGGGCAATATTGCTACTTTTCCATACACCAATTCAAATGGTGTGAACCCTGTTGTTGTCTTCCATGTGGTATGGTAAGCCCAGATTGCTTCTCTTAATCAACTGCTCCAATCCTTGTGATGCAACTATACTATCTTTGTTAATATGGCCTCTATTTTCTCTGTTTGTCACCTTTTCCTGTCTGTTTGCTTGTGAATGATAAGGACTAGAATTTCGATGCCTTATGCTATACTCCTTCATTAGCTCTGTGATCAGGTTTGATGTGAACTATGCTCCTTGGTCCATTACAAGCTCTTTGGGGACTCCATACCTGGTAAAACTTTCTTCATACAACAATTTTGCTACTTTTTCATCCCTTTCATCCTGCATAGCTTTCACTTCGACCCATTTTATTAGGTAATCTGTACAAACCAAGATGCAGGATTTTCCATTTGATGGAGGATCAATTGGTCCGATGAAGTCCATACCCCACTTATCAAAGGGTGTCATTGCTACTTGTGGATTAAGTGGCATCTCATCTGATTTCATTGGACGACCCATCCTTTGACATTTATCACATTTTTTTGTATAACTGGCTACATCTTTGTGTAATTGAAGCCAATAATATCCTATTGTTAAGATTTTCAGGGCTGTTCACTTTGTTGCAAAGTGACCTCCACAAGGCTCATCATGACAAGCATGGAGTATATCATATACTTCATCTTCTCTTACAAATCTTATCATAATTTGATCTAGACCAATGTAAAATAGATTGTTATCTATCCATGAAAATTGAAAGCTTTTCTCTACAAGCTTTTTCTTGTCTTTCTGAGAAAAATGTGGGGGCATCTTATTTGCTGCAAGATAATTGGCTATGTCTGCATACCATGGGTTTTTGATTGCTATATGGAATAGGTGTTCATTTGGAAATGTATCTTCAACCTAAGTAGTGTCTTCATCAGAATTTTGTAGTCTAGACAAGTAATCGGCAACTACATTGGCCTTCCCTGGCTTATCAATAATTGTTATATCAAATTCCTGCAATAGTAAGAGCCATCTTGCCAATCTACCTATTATAGTAGGTTTTTTCATCACATATTTTATTGCTAAGTGATCAGTGTGAACAAAAATGGGATAGCCTGTGACATAGTGTCAGAATTTATTCAATGCATAAACTACAGCTAGGAGTTCCTTTTCGGTAACTATGTAGTTCAATTCAGGGCCATGGAGGCTTTTATTGATATAGTAAATTGCATTCTCAAGGTTAGTAGGCTTTTGTCCTAGCACAACACCTATGGCATAATCTGATGCATCTGTATGGATGTGGAATGGAATAGACCAATCTGGTCCTTTTAGGACTGGTGCAGTTGTGAGGAGGTTCTTTAGCTACAGGAAGGACTCATCACATGCTTGTGTCCACTTAAATCCAGCTTCTTTGGTAAGAAATGTGTACAAAGGACTAGCAATTTGACTAAAATTTTGAATAAAGCGTCTATAGTATCCAACATGTCCTAGAAAAGATCTTACATCTTTTTGTTTAGTTGGAGTAGGTAGTGTAAGTATTACCTCAACTTTAGTTGGGTCCACTTGAATTCCTGCTGTTGAAATGAAATGCCCAAGTACCACTCCTTCCTGCATCATCATAAAGCATTTCTCACTATTAAGGGATAGATTATGCTCCTTACACCAGATTAGTACCTTTTCAAGATTATTCAAAGCCTCATCAAATGTCACTCCAAATGTTGTAAAGTCATCCATATATATCTCCATACAGTCATGTGATATGTTAGCAAAAATACTAATTACAACTCTTTGAAACATTGCTGGAGCATTACACAACCCAAAAGGTAGAACTGAATATGCACATGTCCCCATGGACATGTGAACGTAGTCTTCTCCTGATCTTCTAGAGCAATAGTTATCTGATTGTATCCACTATATCCATCAAGAAAGGAAAAATACTTCTTATCGGCCAAAGTATCAAGTACTTAGTCAATGAATGGTAATGGGAAGTGATCTTTCTTGGTAGCTTTGTTTAACTCCCTGTAATCCACATAGATTCTCCATTTACCCTCCTTTTTGGGTACTATAACTAGAGGTGATACCCATTTACTATTAGATATAGGATATATAAAGCCATCATCTAATAGCTTTTGCAATTCAGTTTTGACTATCTCCCTTAATGTTGGGTTAATCCTTCTTTAAGGTTGATGAGGGGGTAGGCTTCATTCATTGATATATATCCTGTGAGTACATAGTGTAGGGCTTAATCCCTTCATGTCCCCATAGTCCCATGCAAAAGCTTTCTCATGTGTTTGCAGTAGTTTGGCTAGTTGCTCCATGTGTTGTGAAGGCAACTTATTATTCACATGGAGATTATGACCTTTAGAAAGCTCAACAGTAGTTGTAAGGTCAAGCATGAATACTTTAGGGATAGGACTTGTGTTTACTTCACTAGGTAGCAACTAGTGGATAATATTGGGTTATGAAGGAAATACACAATTCTCAAAATTATCTTCATATGTGCTTAACTCTAACATAGAACTCTCAAATACATCTTTGATTACAACATAGTCATTATTAACAATGCTCCGAATGACTTCATCTTCCTCTTGCAGCTTTAGAAAGGATTGTCTATGTAACATCATAAGTTGAACCATAGAATTCAGTTCTTCTTCCCCATCTACTAAGTCTGGCCATATAGGTTTACTCAAATCTGGTTGTGGTTGAGCTGGAGGATACAATGCTAGTTTCTTAGTGGCTTGCCCATATGAAATTGTCATGTTTCCTAATCTACAACTTATGTTTGCATCAACTATTGCTAACCATGGATGTTCTAAAATAATAGGGTAACCAACAAGGTTGACTTTTGGTGAAAGGATCATGAAATCAGTAGGGTACTCCCAAGAATCTAAGGCAACTATTATGTCTTTTATCATTCCATCAGGAGTAATAGTAGAGCTATCTACTAATTGCAATATTGTTGGAGTAGCTCTCAACCCTTCAATACTTAGTTTATTCATAGTATCCTTAGTCATTACATTAATGACAACACCTAAGTCTATTAATGCATTTTTGATAGACTGGCCATTAATGATGATATTCACAATTGGACTCCCTGGATCTAAATATTTTGGTATTACCAATTTTCCTAGCATGATGTCAGCCAATTGTCCTATAACATGAACTATTGTAGGATCCTTTTTCTTTCTCCCAAGATTTTTAAGACAAGCTTCTTTTATTGCTTTTCCATAAACTGGAACATCTTTTATTGCTTGAAACAAGGGAATCTGGGCATGCATGTTCTTAAGCTGGTCAATGATATCAAATGGTTGGTCTTCTTTTGGTATGGGTTTGTCCATGGTGAGCCTCTGAGGAAAAGGTGGTTTAATTGATGTATGAGCATTAGCTGAGTTGGAAACATTTTTTGATGCAATAGTATTTGGAAAATTATTCTCTAGAATCGGTACTGTTGCTGTAGGAAGGTTTGGCACTTCAGTGATAAGGGGTGGTTTAGGTGCTGGCAAGGTATTACCTGATCTTAGGTGTATATCAGCTATATCAAGTGCATAGGTAGGGTACTGCTGAGCATTAATAGCATACATTTGCTACTGTGGCTGTTGACTGTTGGGATTTGGTTGAGGTTGAGTAGGTAATTATGTTTTCTTTTGAGGACCTATGTTTGGAGGTGGTGGAATTATTGCAGGCATATTTTTTGGAGGTGGTAGAGGTGGATATCTAGGATTTGGATTAAGCCATTGTTGAGGTCCTCTCCATTGCTTAGTGGGCTGCCAATTTCCTTGTGGTTGTTGCCATTGGTTTGGAAATTGTGACCATTGGGGTTGCTGTGGAGGATACCATTGATTCTGTTGATTATTTGGCCAAGAATTATTCCAAATGGGTTGATTATACTATGGAGGACTTTGGACATTCCAGTTTTGCCACTGACTATTATAAGGACTTGAAATTTGTAATGGGTCTTGAAGCATACCTTGTCTTGTGGCCCATGGCCGACGTTGAGCAACAAAGAATAATTTCTCATCCTCTCTGTCTATCTTCAAGTATTCAGTTAGAAGATGTCGATTATCTAGGTTTGTGACTAATTTTCATTGACAATCCTTCTTTTGTTTGTGGCAATGAGGACAATATTCAGCTAGCTGCACCTCTGCATCTACATGCTTCTTCTTAGAGGTCATCATGTCCAGGTGTGTAGCAACATCATTGATGATGTCTTGCTTGAAGTCTGACAACAAGTTTGAAATCTCTATCTTTCAAATACCAAAGCCACTTCCTTTAGTCAACATTGAGCGAAATCCCCTTCCTTTCTTGACCGCTACTCTAGAATAGTTCATACAAATCTTCTGAAGGTCATCGTAGGAGGATTGAGATATATCACCTCTAGCCATGAGGTCCAAAGCTTCAAGACAGTTTTCATTCACTCCTCTTAGAAAAATTAGCTTTTGTGAATCCTCCTGCAATGTATGTTGTGGGTTCTTTTGTAAATTAAAAAAAGAAGCATGATATGTAGTCCTCTAATGTCTCATCTTCCCTTTGTGACATATGAAAGATGTCATCTCCTTTTGAATCACTTCAAATGCAGTATTCCTTATACTTTCTTAGAAACAAATCTCTCATTCCATCCCAATTAGCTATTGCATTCGCTCCTAATCCCACAAACCATCTGAGGGTTGACTCCTTCAGTGTTGTTGGTAATAGCTTAAGCTTATGACTGTCAATATTATAGTCAAAACTTTGACACAGTATGTCAAACTCGAACAAAAAGGTGTCAGGATCCTCTGTAACAAGGCCATAGAACTTTGGAAGTGTTGAATCAGGTATGTTTTGAGGTTAGGATTGTTAATAAGACTTGGAATTGGAAATAGAAATGTAGGAGCTTCCATTACTAGAGGTGTTGGATATTGAAACTGTGGCTGGAAATTATTATTGACTAGAGGGCTCTAAGCAACACGTGGTCCTGGATTGGGATTATTATGGAAACTGGCTAATATTTCTGCAAAAGGATGGAGGTCAAATATTTCTTGGGTTTCTTCTTCTATTGAAGATGATGCAACAAAGTCAGGACTGGCATTAAGAAATGGTAATTCAAGCTCTTCAAGCTCTTCTTTCAGTTTAACAGGTTCTTTTGTAAGAAATATGCCATGAACATCTCACCTTCTTTGATACATGCAAGTAAGTTGATGACTTATGAAGCAAGCTCACAAATTCTTGGTATTGACTAAAAATAGGAAACTAATCTAAAAAATAAATGACTCATTAAGGTTCCTAGTTTGACAGCATCCTCGGCAACGACGCCAAAAATGAACAGTCTCACAATAGGTAGAGATAATCATGCCATTGTCTCTCTTAAGGGTAATATATCTATGCTACAGATTACATATCCCCATCATGAAATGCATTTAAATTGTCAACCCAGGGTCATAGACTTGAAATGGGACAACACAGTTTGTGCACTAAGTTCCTTTAGGAGTCATAACACCCATGCTGCAAGATGATAAAATGCATGAAAGGAATCTATTCTATTGCTGCAGGAAAGTAAACACACTTGACTATTGAATGGAATTACTATAGAAAACTTATGAAATGAATCTAAGCCTATCTAAAAACTCAAAACATTCACTATACCCATCTCTGCAAATGCTGTAGGAACAACCATAGAGGCAATGCTGCAGGAGTAAAACAATAACTCTATTTGAAAATAGGAAAAGTACAGGAAGAAAATCTATTCTTACTTAATCTAATCCACCTCCCAAGTGGGCCCCCTTGGTTGGCTTTTGCTAACTACTCAACACAAGAAATAATCCAAAATCACTCTTTCATTAAATCCTTCTTAACTGGTTACATAACAACTGAATAACTCATGAAGAACAAAATAGAGAAACTTCCACTATATTGAATACATAATTCTATCTTTCTTCATTTCCTACTAAATCAGTCAAAATCCCTTTATATCAAGGATTGACGCTTATTAAAAACATAACAGAAAAGTCTCATTAAACCTCACCAAATATGGAGGAGATAAAACAACCACGACATAATACAATTACTGCTGACAACAGAATAATAGTTCTGAGGAAATATAACAAGACTGATTTCCTATATTCTCTGGAACAACAACTCCTTCAAAGAGTGACATATCCATCGGAACCATGCTGGATTCTCCCACCATGGTTGGTCTTCTAATGCTCCTTCTTTAATGCAGATGCGCCACTCTTCATACCGCTCCGTGTTTACCTGAAAGGTTAGTAACATTTGGTACACATATGCAAGTCAACATTTTCAACTCCTACTTAAATGTTAGAACACAACTTGAAATAATTATATGAAGTACTACATTATATTTATAATAGTCATCAAAACATATCACTCAAGCTACCCATAGATTTTATGGCTTTAGCTATAATTGGCATAGGTTCACATAAGTATAAGTCATAAAATGTCTTGGAAATGTTTGTCAAAGTATCAACAAAATATAAAGATCATAACAAAATTGAGGCAATAATTGGACTCATCAACTTCTATGAGTCATTATATCTAAGATTGCTCAAGAATGAGGTCTCAAATGGTGACTCATAGCTCTTTATTCATGGAGTGCAAGGGTTTGTAATGGAGGCCCTCAATTTAGACCTAGTTTATGCCCATGCAAGTACACCATAAAATGAGAGATTCAAAGAGGAAAATCAAAATTTCTAGTCTCCATGATCATCAAGTATGCATGCAAATGAAAATGGAAGCTATTATAAATGATAACAATGCATAAAAGCAAACTAATCTATGAAAGAAAATGCTTATGGAAGATTATTCTATGAAAGGAAATATGAATCTAATCTAATATGTGTAATACCCCAAAAATGGGCTATAAGTTCATTAATCTCCTATATCAACAATTCGAATGAAATCGACATCAAAGTCCTAACCTAAGGCACATCTAAACATCATCGAATCATAATTGATTATCTTAAATTCTGCATCGGGGAATATTCCTAGCAATATTCCTAATTATCTTAATTATCTTTAATTTAATGATTATTTGGTGATAAATCACATTTATCCTAAAGTTTGATTAATTGAATATTTTCATATTTAATTAATTAGATTTAATATCTTGCCACTTAATTGTTTAATTAAATTTAATTCTATCTATTATTAATTGTATTATTTAATTTTGACAATAAATCAAAATTCCTATCTTTAATTGATTAAATCTTTATTTAATTAATTAAAGCGAGTTGTCATTATTTAATAATATAGTTTTTAATAAAAGTTTGAATAAATAGTTAATTAACCCATAAATTAATTATTTATTTTCAAAAATCAGTTAAGTTGAGCATAAATCACTTTATTTATTAAATCATAATTATCCATGTGCATATTCAAGGACCAGTTAAACTCAAAATTGGAAAATCAATGCAAGTTGTTAGCTTTTTGAAACTCAACATCTTTTTGAGTTTTAAAGTGGATCTAAACTTCTAATTCGAGTTGAACTGTGCTTTTGCATGATTTTTGTGGCTTAATTATCTGTTATTTAAAAATAACTCAAAAATCAACCTCAGTTATTTGAGTGATTTATGGCTTTCTTCCATGCACCCCCAAAGCCCGGGATTTCTATAAAACAAGGCTCAGCTCTTCATAATTCATCTCATATTTTGCACAATCACGCTAGAGAATTGGAATTGAAGAATCAAAGCTCTTGCGAATCGACATCTTTGTGAGATCAATCTTATTTTTGCATTCATATTGCATATCATTGTTAGATTAGCATTGCATATCAATTTTCAATAGCATTCATAGCATATCAATTTCATCTAGCATAGATTCATATCAAGTTTTCATTCCTTATTGCATCATAAAATCCAAAAAAAAAATAATAGCTTAATTGCATTCAATCTCATATCTAGATCAATTGCATTCAAATCCTTCATTTAGGTGTCGTCTAGGTCACTAATCTCGATTACAATCTGAGAACATCAATCTCGCACCTATTAGAAGGCAGTAAATCGCTTGGTTAGATTAGATTTCAATTTTGCACGATTTTGATTATAGCTAACCTCTAATGTTTTACTGAGTGTTGTGTCTACATATAAGGTACAATTTTCACACACACAATATGCAAGTGCAAGATTAATCTAAATGGATTGCTATGGGGCATGAGAGAAGAAGACAAGAAAATAGAAGTTGCAATGTTCAAGCTCAAGTGCTCAAATTCTTCTCCAAAATCGTTCTCCAAACTTGCAACATAACAATACATAAAATCTTCTATCTCTTAATGAGAAGGAGAGGGCTCCTTTTAAAGAGAAATGGATGGTCAAGATTAAGAGGCAAAAAGAAATGAGCAATGGTGGAGATTAAATCTTGGCTGATCCATGTGCTCAAGATTCTCAAGATGCAAAATCAAAAGGAATGGTTAAGAGGCAAAAATATGAGTGGTTGAGATAAAGAGGCAAAAACCTTTTTCAAAAAGTCAAAAGATTCTATCTCTATGGAAAGTGCACTTTTATTTTTTATTTTATTATTTTTAGCAAAGTGGTTTCTATTATTTAATTAAAAGATTTTTTATTTATTTAAAAAGAGATTTATTCTTTTAATTAAAATGAGACTTAGAATAAAGACTTTAGGAAAATATTAGAATAATTGAATTAATTACGATTTGATCAAGGAAATTGATTTGAATTGAAAATATTGTAAAAAATTGATTTGGGAAGTTGATAAATTGATGAATGGGGGCCCAAAGTTTAGGCAACCATTTTAGGGTGCATACATTTTCCCCTCTTTGGGTAATGTGTGATCTTCATGGGAACACATGTAGTCAAAGAATGAAGTTGAAATGTGAGATCGATTTGGGATCACAAAACAACCTAGACGTGTGATCGACGAACGGGAACACATCAGGACAAAGATAAGATGATTGAAAAAGACAAGGCCAACACCCCTGTAAATAGGTAATTATCAAGTCTTAAGCAAGGTTTCCCCAAGCAAAGCAATTGATAGGTTTTATAAAGTTGAATCAAGGATTGAAGTTTGATAGGTACTGCCCCCTCTTGATCGAAATCGAAATGAGATAGAGGATAAATAATGAATTGATAAATTTGATCAAATCAAACTAAAGATAATGTTCTTGATGTAAGATAAAAGATATAAGGATCACAGAACCAAGGTATATCACCAAGCATGAAAGATTATGCCCCAAGGTTGAATTAGAAAAAAAGAAGTGGGGTGAAAGTGAATGGAAGATAGAAGTTTGGAAGGGGTGAAAAGAAATGAAGAGAAGAAAGAGAATTTTCCTTAAGAAAGAGAATGCCCCAAAATCAATCAACTGTTTAAGATAGAAAATTTCAATTGAGATCATGAAAGAAGATAAGGAAATGAAGATCAAAATGTGACCACAGTTGATTAAAATTCCAAAAGAAAGATGAAGGAAAACCCTCTCAAACTCATAATGCAACCTACAAAATGAAAATTAACATGAAGTCTAACAATGCAAGCTACATGAAAATGCAAAGGTGTACTTACAATAGAGCAACTGTAACATAGGATTTTGTGTTTATCATTCATTAGAGAATGTTAAGGAACTTATTTTCATCATTGGGCCATTATTAACGGACATCGAAAAATCACATAATCATCACTAGTCACAAGTGTAACTATGAAGATATGAATGCAATTTATATCGGAATGGAATGTGGAAAAATTCTAACATAAGCATCAAAGACATAAAGGTCAAGATGACTTCGATGTTAGCTTACCCAATTTAATGTAGCAAAACCACGCTCGCATCAAGGCACAAATGCCAGGATGACCATAAGAATGGTTGTGCAAAAATAGTCAAGGATGATGCCTCAAATTGCCTAAGTGTTTCAAGGGAACAACAAGAGACACTCAAGAGGTTCAAGACCGCACCCACAAGAAGAAAGCAAAATAAAAACATGCCCCATGCCCCAAGTCCTCTAGCTATGCATACTGGAGAGACTTATTAGACAAGGACACTCAACCAAAATCAATAACAGTCAGAACACAAAGAAAAGATCATGACATAGTTCAAGCATTAAGTGTTGTGTTTAAAAATTTAAGTGTTTTAACTGATACTGAGTTCCAAGGATAAGGATCGAATGCTTGCAAGCAGGTAAGATCACATGAAAAAATTGGGTAAGACCAAACCAAGAAGTGTTGAAAAACACTCAATGCCGAGGGTTGTGTTGAAAACACAGTTTAGGGTGGTGTTGAAAAACATCATTTGCGAGGTGTCCTAAAGACTAATGCATCCTAGGGACCAAAGCTAACACAGTTATGCCCCCTAGACAAAGACAAAGACAAATTCTAAACCAAGGCAACAAGGATAAGGCATGATGGAGAAAGACTAAGTGTCGAGGATGCATGCTAAGAAATAGGGGTGCAAAGGCCTCAAGTAGCGCCTGTTTCCAAGTTTTCACCACTTGGATTTTATTGCAATTTTTTCCCTTTTTTTTTTATTGGACTTTTTATAATTTTTTTGTATTTTTGCTACCAAGGCGCCTATTTCCAAGTTTTCACCAAGGCACTTTTTCTATTTTTTAAATTTTTTTTTGGAATATATAATTTGTTTTAAGATACATCAAAGCACCTACTGCTAGGTTTTCACTAAGATGATCATTTTTTCAGGACATTTTTTGATTTTTAGAATTATTGACAATATATCAATTTTTTTTGGATTTTTTAAGGATCAATAAGTATGTACAAAGGATGCTCCTAGACAGAATGGTCATCATGGATAAAACTTCTTCAGGTGCAAGACACTGATAGGATCAGGGAGCTTCTCTCCTTTTGCAGTAGATAATAAAGAAGCACCTGTCCCAAAAGCTGTTGTAATAATGTAAGGTCCAAGCCAATTAGGTTCAAATTTTCCCTTTTGATCTCTATGCTGTTGATTCTTAGGATTTTCATGTAGGACAAGATCTCCCACTTGGAATTCTCTAGGGAAAACCTTTTTGTTGAAGGCTTTGGACATGCACTTTTGATAAACCCTCATATGGTCAAATGATGCTTGACGTTTCTCATCTAGAAGTTCTAACTCTTGAAGTCTCATGGCACGATAGTCTTCATCTGTAACTAGACCTTTGAGAGAAACTCTAAGTGAAGGAACCTCAACCCCTAAAGGTAACACTACTTCAACACCATATGTAAGGGCAAAAGGAGTAGCCCTAGTAGGAGTACGAATACTCATTCTATAAGCCCACAAAGCTGGATTTATCTGTAAATGCCAATCTCTACCATTCTTACAAACTATTCTATGTAGGATTTTAAGAATGGTTTTGTTTGATGCCTCTGCTTGACCATTTCCTTGTGAGAAGTAAATGGAGGACCAATGTTGCTTAATCTTGAATTTCTTGTAGAGTTGCTTAAGGTCTTTATTTTTGAACTGGCCTTCGTTGTTAGTGATAATCTCAGAAGGCACTCCATATTGACAGATGATATGGTTTAGAATGAATAGAGAGTTTGTCTTGCCCGAGGCAATAGAATGTGGGACAACTTCTACCCATTTAGTGAAGTAATTAGTAGCAGTGATAATAAACTTGTGTCCACCTGATGAGTTGGGATGAATCTTCCCAACAAGATCAAAGGCCCAATGCTGAAATGGCCAATGAGATATATAAGGAATGAGCTCCTTGCCTAGATCATGTATCAGGTTACCATGTTTTTGACACTTTTCAAATGACTTTGCAAAAGCTACTACATCAATCTACATCATAGGCCAATAGTACCCCACCCTAAGCAACCTTCAGGCCATGGAAAGACCATTGGAATGTCCCCCACAGATGCTCTCGTGAATGTCAACTAACACTTGGTTAGATTCTTCCTTTTCTAAGCATCTAAGAAGTGTTCCATCTAGACCCCTCCTATACAAATCACTAGAGATAAGGGAATGATGAGAGGCATTTCAGGTAAGGTTTCTGCATTCAGATTAGTTAAAGGTTTCAGGAATAATGCCATCATGAAGGTATGAGTAAATGGCACCATAACGAGATGACTCATGACCAAAAAGGGTATAGATAACATGAATTCATTTGGAGTCATAAATAGGGTGATGTAGCTCTTCCACTAGGAATTCAAATTTGGATTCATGTTACTCTAACTGAAGGAGTGAAGCAAGTGTAGCCATAGCATTAGCTGCTTTATTTTTTGCTCTAGGGATTTGCTGAAACATGACAAATGTGAAGTATCGTATCAAGGAATCAACCATTTTCTTATAAGGTACTAGTTTCTCATATTTTTTTTGATATTCATCATTGACTTGGTTGATTATCAGTTATGAATCCCCATAGATGTGTAACTCTATGATTCTCCATTCTATGGCCATCTTAAGTCCATTTGTTAAAGCATCATACTCAACAATGTTGTTTGTACATGGGAACAATAACTTGTAAGACTTAGGAATCATGTACCCACGAGGAGAAATAAACAACACACTAGCTCTTGAACCATTTTGCATAAAAGATCCATCAAAGAACATCTTTCATGTTCTTTTAGTCATATACATGAGGTGCTCATCTTGGAAGTCAACTTGAATAGGTGCACTATCTTGTATTGTGAAATCAACCAATTGATCTGCTATGGATTGTCCTTTGATTGTTTTACGTTCAATATACTCTATGTCAAACTCAGAAAGGATCATCATCCATTTAGCAAGTCTACCTATGAGGGCAGCCTTACCGAGCAAATACTTAAGTGGATCAATTTTTGCTATGAGGTGTATTGTGTGCACAAGCATGTAATGTCGCAAATTTTGGGAAGCAAACACAACTGCAAGGCAAGCTTTCTCAATGCTGGTGTAGTTAACCTCATATGAAACAAGAGTATGACTAATGTAGTATATTTCTCTTTCTTTCCCATGTTCATCAAGTTGAGCTAGTAATGCTCCCAAGGAAGATTTTGTTGCTGAAATGTATAGAATAAGTGGTTTCCCTAGGATAGGAGGCATTAAAATAGGAGGATTTGCCAAGTATTTCTTGATTTGATCCATGCTCTTTTGACAATCCTCATTCCAAACACATTTGACTCCTTTGTGTAAGTTCTTGTTAAGAGGTTGAGCTCTATCTTCCAACTGTGAAATGATCCTCCTTATGGATTGAAGGCACCCTTGAAGACTCCTCATTTGACTAATGTTTCTAGGAGGTGGCATATCTATGATTTCTTGGACCTTTTTAGGGTCTAACTCTATTCCTTTTGTTGAAATGATGAATCCTAGAAGTTTTCCAGAGGTGACATCAAATGCACACTTCTCAGGATTTAACCTTAATTGAAATTGTTCCATGTGATCTAGAATGAATTCTAAATCATCTAAGTGTGTGTCTCTTTTCTTAGACTTGGCCAAAGTGTCATCCACATAATCTTCCATGTTTTTATGCATCATGTCATGAAAAATGGTTGTCATAGCTCGTTGATTGGCTCCTACATTTTTTAATCCAAAAGGCATAATGTTCCAACAATAGGTACCCCATGCACAAGTGAATGCAGTCTTTTCTTGATCTTCAAGAGTTATCTTAATCTGATTATATCCAAAAAAACCATCAATTAAGGAATAAATCTCATAACCTGTAGTCATGTCCACTATCATGTCTATATTGAGGAGTGGAAAATCATCCTTTGGGCATGCTCTATTGACATCTCTAAAATCTATGCAAATTTGAATAGATTTGTCATGTTTGGAAACTGGTACAATGTTTGATGTCCATTCTGCATAGTCAATAGCTCTTATGAATCCTACACCAAGGATTTTCTCTAATTCTGCTTTGACTAGAAGAGCTATGTGAGGATGCATCTTTATCAATTTCTGTTTGATTGGTTTTACACCCAGAGCTATGCACAAGTGATGCATGATAAGATTAGTGTCCAACCCTCGCATATCTGAATTAGTCCATGCAAAATTGATCTTCTTTTTTTGTAAGAACTTAGTGTAAGCTTCTTTTTCTTGTGGTGACAAGGATTGAGCCAAGTGTTGGCTCGAGAAGAACTGAAGATTTGTCTTGAAAGTAGCTAGGGAGATGATCAAGTACCTTATCCTTAGGCACCTCAGAGAGGTTTTCACCCTTGGATACGTCATTTATTTTTACTTTTTTTGGTTCTAACACCACCACACAATGGTTTTCACCATTAGAAATCTTTTTGATTTTATTTTCTTTTTATTTTGTGACTAAGGTACTTGATGTCTGGCTTTGTCATGTTGGTAGCCAGTTCATTGGTGGAAGAGACTACAGGTTCAATGGCATTCAAGTAACAGGTTATCTTATAGTCATTTTGGAATGTTAAGAGCTCAAGTTCTTGATAGTGTTGGGACCAATAAATGAGGTTAGGATGAGCAAGAGGTAAGTCAATGACTGGTTCAAGGTTGTGAATGTGAATGATATCATCTCTGGTGACTGAAGAGTCAGAGTCCATCAAGTATCCTTTTAAGCTACCCAAATCAGGATTCGTCCTAACAAGTGAAGAATCGTCCACTAAGGCAACATGTGGGTTCAAATCCTCTAATCCTACATGTGACTTGTCAGCTACCTTAGGTTGATAACTATAAGTTTGGATGACATCAACATCCATGTCAACTATGGAAGAATGAGAGAGAGAGAGTCCCATTCATACTCATGTGAATCTTTTTCTGAATCTTGACTAGGATGTTTACACCAAGAAGGTTTGGGACGTCTTGATGTGGAAGCTCTAATGTCATTAAGGGTAACATCTCTCTCCATCAAATGAACAATATTATTTCATTGACATTCTTTGATAAGATCTTCTACATCTGATTCATCTTGTTCTAAGTTTGCAACTGTGTCACGAGTGACTGGACTGTCTAAATCTCCCCAAAGGAGGTTAGTGGAAGGGACCCAATCTTCACACATATCTTTCTAATTTGTCAAATTAGGTATGTATTACGGTTCATCTTCACTATCTAACTCATCAAGGATAGGAGCAGTGCTCTTTTTATGATTCAAAAATCCTAGGCTGACCATCTTCTTAAACCTATGTCCAAAAAGAGCATGATCAAGAGGTTTGGCTCTAGCATCCAATCTATGACTAAGAGGGCCATGTCCAGGATAGCTCATCTTTTTGAAAAAAGTATACCCTCTTCCATAAGCCTTAGGAGAGGGAGATAAGTTCTCATTGTGCATGTATTTCTCTTCTCTATAAATCTAGTCTTTAACATCCACCTCTTCTTTCTCATCTTGAATAGGCACTAAGGACTCTACAAATGTGCCAAATAAAGTCATAGCTAAAGAGGAAGGTCTCACTTCCTATGAAGGCTTTCCATAAGACCTAGGTGAAATTGGAAGCTTTGTGAGGGAGTTGAGTTGATAGCCCCTCATGCCAAGGTCTACCGACTTGAACTTGTCTTTACATTCTGCTAAGGTCACATTGAAATATTTTTCTTCTCTATTGAGGGGAACATGAGTACTTGATGAAATTGAGTTAACAAATAATGTGTTATTCCTAGATATACAAATCTCTACTCCATTGTAGGGGGGCTTAACACACTGATGATAGGTAGATGGTACTGCTTGCATATCATGAATCCATGGTCTACCAAGTAAAATATTGTATGCAAGGGGACCAACATCAACAATTTGAAACAAAACATCCTTCTCAACAGGGCCAATCCTAACAGGAAGGATGACCAACCCTTTGGAACTTCTTTTTGCCTCATCATAGGCTTTGATAATGATCTTCTTTTTGGTATCTATGACTTGTTCAAAATAAGCCAATGTCTTTAAAAGACTCAAGGAACAAATATTAAGCCCAACACCCCCATCTATCAACACACACCTAACATAGGTTTTGTGGATCATGACTTCAATATGAAGGGCGAGATTGTGTGGGTGGCTCAAATCTTTATCATCATCATCTAAAAAGGTAAGGTAATGAGGGCTTGTAATATGGTTAACCATGTTCTAGAATTGGTCAACGTCTAAGTTGTTAGGGACATTTTCTGCATGCAAAGCATCCTCAAGGACTTGCTTGTGTCTCAGGGACAACTCTAAGAGCTTAAAGATCAGAATCTGAGATGGGGTTCTCTACAACTGATTGACAAGATTATAGCTCAACTTAGGATTAACTACTAGTTTTGAGGTGACATTCTTGGATGCCACTTGCTTTGGTTTCTTGGTTGACTTGAACTAGGTCCTCTAATGACAATGGGACCTTGACTTCATGTGACAACATTGAGACCTTGGGATGATGTTCTAGAGTTAGGACCCCTTAGCACAATGACAAGTTCTTCATCAAAGATAGGAGGAGAGTCCATGTCTAGATCATAACCATAGGGATCTTTATTTCTCATCATGTTGACATTTTCCTCTACAAACTCAAGCATGTTGACAACATTCTCCGCAGCTGTGTAAGTGTAATGGACCTAACAGTTTGTGGGTATGTGAGTATTTTTAAATCATGTCATGCTATTTTATTTCTCTTAAAGAAAGAGATTGTGAAGGCTTGGTTGTGGAAGAAAAGAATTCTCCCTGAGACAATGAATTATAGTTAAATGCTGAGAGCCTTTCCTCTGTTCCTACTTTGCATGTTTATTCAATTTTGGAAAGACTACAAAGTGTTGTGTTGTTTTGGAGGGAAAACATGAGGTCCAGTATGCATTTCTTTGGTAATAGAACTAGATTAGAGCGTCGAGCCCCAATATTTTTAGACACTGACTTGATGGGGGTAGAGGTAGATAAAATGGTAGAAAATTTTAATAATATTGTAGATAAAGAGAACACCCTAGATATTATGTCGAGTGGCCTTCTTCAAGCTTTCTCTTTTCACCCTACTATAACAAACCCTAAGTTGATTCAACAGTGTGTTAACCGCTATGATGTGAAGTCAAAAAGTATATTAAAAAATGATGGCTAGAGCCTGTTGTCTATCACTAGGGAAACTATCATGTAATTTTTCAAGCTACCCAATTATGAGGCTTTCTCCAATTTTAGTCCAACCCAATCTTATGCCTAGTTTCATGAACGGTTTGAGAAAAATTGCAGTAATATTACTAGGAAATGGATAGAAACATTTTATAAAGGAGGTTCTAGGCTACCAAAGGTGCTAACAAAGGACCACATGAAGCCACATATCCATGACTTGGTAGTCCTGTTGCAGAAAGCGAAAGGCTCAGCTCAAGAAATTCTCTTTGAAGCTTGGATGTATCACTATATTGAAATCATTTTGGATGGAAGACAATATCTAGATTGGGTCAAGTTAATTGCTAGTTTAATGAGAGATCAACTCAAGAAAATACAAATGATTAAGAGGGAATTTTATATCTCTTCGTATTTGATATATTGTCTAGCATGTACCAAGAACTTACTGAGATTCCTCGAGAACCATGGGACGAAGACATAAATGTTCATGAGTATTTCCCCCTTTTAGGAAGAGACAAATTTCTAGAGAATTATCATAGGGTTCATGATGTGTTGTTGGAGAAATTATGCTATGATCTGGCCAAAACTCCAGAGCAGAGGATCTCTTCAGGGGCACAAAAATTGGTTCAAAGGTATGGTAGTTTCTTCATTCAATTCCTGAGGTTCACGTACATAAGAATAAGAGGTTTTGATGAGGAACCCCTTAAGTTACCCAATTATGCCTTTGATTATTTTATTCTAGCAAAAATTTGTAGATAGTTATTCACGGTGATTAAAAACACCCTTCCTAAGGAAAAATGGGACTCTATGTTCCTTGTCAAACTTGGGGCCCCAACTTGTAAAATAATGATTGATGCTTCAGTGGATGGAAGTGATCTATTGAGTTTTAATATGTATTTTTATAAAGAAAGGAAAGGTTTTGAAAGTAAAGGTTTTGCAAAACAAATCTTTGGTCTGGAAAATCAAACAGAGGTGGTTCCTGACATTGAGGATTTGTGGGAAGATTGTGGAAATGAGGAGATAGAAAAGAGAGGCCATTCAAGATTACTGATCCCCCAAATAAAATCTTTACAATTAAAAATTAATTCTGAAGGTCTGGATCAGGACAAATCTGATATTGTTGAACCTAGCTATGAAGGTTCAAATAAAACAATTCCAAAGATTGACTGGACTAGGGAAGAAGAAGATGACATAAAGTTGAGGGAAAGGTCCATACTCAAATGCACAGGTAATTGGCTGAAGAAGAAGAAGAAGGAAAAATTTAAAGTAGTGTAACAAAAGAAGACTGATAAAAATCCCATCTTAGTTCAGTTATCACCTAATACCTCTAATGCTTTTGTTTTGATCAATGATGCAGGTGATATTTCCCCATCCAAAATGAAGGTCATTTCAAGTGAACCTTCAATCAAATTACATCCTGATTATCCCACTACACCTCAGACGAGGTCACAGACTAGGTATCAGACTCAAACTTAGATGGCTATTCAAGATTTGAGCTTTGTGGATATAGAAATGAATGATGAGGATGTCCCTCTAACATTGGAAGAGTAGAGAAAAGAACAAGAACATGTGACCCCTATCAGGTCGAATGATAACAGGTTAATTTCTAGTTATATTCCCCCTTGGCTATCTAATTCCATGAACTGAAAGCTTAGCTTGAAGTCGGTTTCCCTCCCTATGAAAGATATAGTTACTAAGTATGTAGCCTATACCCCCAAAGCTAAAAGAGTGAAAAATAATTCTAGGCTAAGTAAAAATCCTGCTATAGGAAATGTAACTATAGAGATTGTGATGTATAAACAAAAGGAAGGCAACCAAGAGCTAGAAGCTAAGGATTTTGAGGTCACTAAAATGGAACTGGGAGCTTTGAACCATGATACCAAAGATCACTTATTCAAATTCTTGGCTGATCATATGCTAGGCCAATCTTAGAAGGATGGTCGAGAAAAGAGGGAGCTTAAATAGATGGTTATCACCATGGCTGAATTACTTAACTCTTTGAGAAGTGTAGGAGTAGTACCTTTGGTTCAAGATCCTCAATATTTTGATCCTAGTTTTGTAGACAACAAACAATTATTGAAACAAATGCAACAAGGAAGGGCCCTAACTGAAGCAATAGGTAACTGGATTGATGATATTGTAAAGGAAGGAAACATATTCATTCAAGAATTTGTTGTCATCTACACAGAAGGTGAGACACTTCTTGGTGATATCCAAACACTAATTCCAGGATGGGAATTAGATTAATCCAAGTGTACAACTATTGTGTCTCAGGTACAAGAAGTAGAAAAGTATGGTGTAACCAAGTTTCTATCAAAGAACTCAATGAAGTCAGTGGACCCCTTCATGTTATTCATGCTAATGAAAAACATGAGATGGAAAGAAACCTTATTCAAATTCACAATCCAAAGTGTTCAAGCCATAGGGATAGAAATAAAAGAAATGCATGAAGACACATTGAAATATATCAAAGTGGTAAACCCTTCCGGTATTCTCCAGTTTGAAGAAGGAAACTTGGATCCAGATGCCATGATTAAAGATTTGAAACTACTATGAATGCTATTAAAGAAAATGAAAATCCCACAACCCACAAATTCACCAGAATAGAAAATGTGGAAGCACTGCTATACCTGAATAGAGGGAAATTTCCTAAACTGGCGGAGAAGATTAAGGGACTCAAATGAGAGAAAGATGCATGCCGAGTGAAACTGTTAGGGCTGAAGAGCTTGCACTCTCACCCAATGTAGGAGTTCATGAGCACCTTCCGAAGGTGCAAATTGGTTAAGGATTCCACATGGATGATGATGAGCCACCAGAGGAGGTGGAATAGATTTCTATTTGTTTAAATTTCTTTGATAAGAAGATAGCTATCCTAAAACTATTGCTTTACTGTGTTAACTGGTTATAACCATTTCTTGCTAACAATCTAAGAGGCTGAGTTTTCAGGGAGGCCTCCTAGGTTGTAAAAACTATTTATGTTGGAGCATAAGACTTCTTAGGGGTTAGAAATTTTAGTTAGAATTAAGCTTTAAGTACTTTCTAGTAATAGTTTCCTTTTTTTGAAAAGAACTTAGCATAAAGAAACATCGATTGGAATATCTATTTAGCTTTAGACTTTACAGTACTTATATACATTAATGCAAAGTTCTAGTTTGAAACTTTGAGTTTAAACTTGTGATGCATTAATTCCTTTGTGAGTTGATAAATTAGCTTCTCTGCATTATTTTCTATTTTTTTGGTGATCATAAATCTTTCCACAACGGTTTGTGTTATCTTTAAAACAAAAAATTAAATCTCTAAGAGTTGAAGGAACTGTGTTTTCTTTAAAATTTTCTTGATATTATGTATTATATTTGAAATTCACCTCTATACCAAATGGTATATGAGAGATCCTTAAGTACTTTCTGGTAAAAGTACACATGTGCGTAGTTTAATCATAAATTCATTGAATATTTATGAGAGGGAGATGTACCTCGTAAAATTCAAAGGGGAACAATAATTACAGGTTTACCCAACTGTTATGAACTGTTTGTCTTTAAGAGAGGGCAATATAGTTAAATTATATTTCATTTAGTATAAAGACAAATCTATTCAACAACACATATCAAGTTGATTATCTATCTCTAAATCAAAATTACATTACAGTTGATTAGTTTCATCGCACCAAGTCAAACTGATTATTCTATTGTCCAATATCATTAATTTTGGATATCTTTTTGACATTGATTAGTTTCATTAGTTAAAATCAAATTTATTATTTGTCATCATCAAGATGTTTCAGATGTTCATTTTCATCGATCCAAATCAAACTGAATATTCTAATTAGCTCTTATTGATCTTTTCCCCATCAAGCTTGGAGGCAATATGGTCAGTTCTTGCCTAATCAAGTTAAGAATTGATGGCTTAAAAATTTCAATCACATTGAATTTCATTCAATCAAGCTTGAAATTCTCAATATTTCAATCTCGTTGAAATTTTATCAATCAAGCTAAAAATTATTGAATCTAGAGTGGTTTCATCACTTCATATAAGATTGCTCTCTAAATTAGTATGATCTATTCTTTAAATCAATACACTACTCACACATCGATTCAAAGAGTGGCAAATGTAATTGTTATACACTGAATTTGCACCCTTAGTTCAAGCTCTTGTAGTCTTGATAACTTAGTATAACAAGGGAATCATCTCAAGGTTGTGGGACCTTTTGCTAACTGAGATGAGACCTCCAGACTCTAGGCGGGTTCCTCTTGGATAATCACCTTGATTTTCTTTTAACAGGAAAGTAAAACTTTGAGGGAAAGGGATAGAAGGAGTGCATGAAAGGGAAATGATAGGAAAGCAAATCTACCTATTAGTTGATGCACTGAAACTGGGGTTTGGATCTCAGTATAAAGGGATGAAACCAATGAAAGAATTAGGTCCAATAAGTTACAACTCACTAGATAGGCTTGCATAAGTATTTCATAGGAGGGTCTGAACAAAGGCTCAACCTATGGCCTGCAAACAAACATCCTTTTCTGCAACTACGTGTAGGAATGAGACAAGGCTGCTAGGGGCTGTAGTATACCCGCAAAACACCTAAATCAAATCAGACATAGGAAACACACAAAATTGTAAAAAGCAAGAGGAATCAAGAAAACCTGAGATATCATTGAAATCATGCATACACTTTGATCCAATAAGAGATAATCCAGACAAGTAAGCACGAGGACAACAAGAATATCACAGAATACTTGCAATATTTGAACAATCAATGGGAATTTTACAATTGCAGAAAGTTAAGGAGTAGAAGGAATGCCTTCAATAACCTTTGGGAAAGAAACCTTCCTTTTTTACAATTGGCCAATTCTGCCTACTACAGGCTCCCAAAAAGAATTATATACATCCCCTGCACGCAGGCAAGAATCAAACTTTTAGGGCTACATAGATTTTACAATATAATAATCAACCCTAGGCCAGTCGTGTCTGATCATAAATGTGCTCTGTAAATATCATGGTTGATAAGATACTTCTTCTTTTGCGTGTCCATTCCTGCACTTGATCATGCTTGCAGACAAAAGACCTCGATCTGACAACCCCCTGCAACCCCACTAAGCCATTAAGGCTTCAAAAAAAAAAAAATCCGATCCTAGATCCTTGAAAGGACTCAAAAATGGCAATCTAAAATCCTCTGCAAAAATCACCCAGCAACCGCCTCTAAAATCATCAATTTCTTCAGCTACCTGCACTTGCAAATGTCCTCAAAAGAAAGCCCATAAAAAAAATAGGCCACTTTGCTTAAAAAATATCATCGGTCGCATGATCGCATGAGCCAAAAAGGCTTCATGTGATCATGTGACAACCCCTTTGAAACTACCACTCCATGATACACAGACGCCTGGACCTGTGAGATCCACCACCTGCAGCTGCTAACGGCTTGTCGCATGGTTGCATGGGCTCGGAAGAGCCCATGTGATCATGCGACCAACCGTAAGAGGTTACCCGACTGAACCTAGAACCGGGCCCACCTCCAACTACACAACCACGCAAAGCTTGCCAAGTCTGGAGGCCTTTGTAAGGAAACTCAGGTGTGGAAACAACTTCCTACGCTAATCTCTATAGAAAAGTATTGTGCAAATTCTTTTAAATCCTTACAATTTCAGATTCGTTAACTACTTTAACAAAGATATTGCAACCACATATAATGCATATAGAAAAATAGAGAATGACACAATGATATACCCTGGGGAAAACCTTTCGGTAAAAAACCCCAGCACTCCAAAACCTGCACAATGTATTATCTTCAACACAAAGATTACAATACACTTGCACTGCAAGTTCTTTCAGGAAATGAGAGACAAAGCCAACAAGACTTAAATTTTGTTATATCTCTCCCATAGGAGCAGCATCATATATATAGACTCCTCTGGACCCAAAAATAGGTACAACCACCAAGACCCATGCACAAAGCCACATGTACACAGTTGTTACATGCAATCTCAAGAATAGGTGTCCATCCCTAGAATAGACTATGACAGCTTGTCATAGAATCCGCCAAAAATAACGGTCATAAGAGAAGTGTAAGAGAATCTGTCATACCAACCTATTTTTGGCATATTCTCTTACACACACCAACCACTTCTTCTTGGGCGCCCAAATAGGCCCAAGTCATAAGATGCTCTTACCCCTGTCATAGCACATTCCTTAAATAGTTCTTACGCATCATAGGAATCCATCATGACCATTTCAGTCATGATCTCCTTACGCACAAGATGCTGACACATCAAGTGGAGTGACACATCAACATGCCAACTAGACATGTACACTCACACTTAATTACATTATTTGCAAAAAAATACATTTACAAAACAAATAATAAGAATAGGAATTATCTAAGGTTGAGACACCTTATTCCTAACATTCTCCCAGTTGTCGAACACCTTGTAAGAGCAACAAGAACTTTAACCACTATAGGCCAAAGGGCCCATAGACTCTGAACACCATCTAAACTTCTCAATGCCCACTAGTTTCATTAATGCATCTGCAACATTCTTCATAGTATCTACCTTCTCCAAATTTACCTTTCCATCTTCCACCATATCTCTCACAAAGTGAAACTACACATCAATGTGCTTCGTTCTGGCATGGAAAGTTGGATTCTTTGCAAGGCAAATAGCGCTCTGACTGTCACACCAAATAGTAATTTTTTCTGCATCAACACCAACATCAGAACAAAATCTTTTAAGCCAAATGGCTTCTTTACAAGCATGAGTAGCAGCCATGTACTCAGCTTCTGTAGTGGACAAAGCAACCACAGGTTGTCGCTTACTCATCCAACTAATGGCACCACCAAACATAGTGAACACATAAGCATTGGTGGATCTCCTGCTGTCAATATCACCTACCCAATCTGAATCCAAAAACCCATGAATACAAACTGAATGCGGAGATCTAGAAGAGTTACCATGGTAACATATGTAGTAATCTGATGTACCCCTCAAATATCTGAATACTCGCTTAACTACATCCCAATGTACCCATCCAGGATTAGCCATAAACTGACTCAAGACTCCCACTTCTTGGGCAATGTCTGGTCTAGTACAGACCATAGCATACATAAGACTGCCAACTGCACTAGCATAAGGTACTCTACTCATGTCCTCCACCTCACTAGGAGATTTTGGACAATCATCTACAGATAACTTTGTTCCCACAGAAATAGGAACACATAGTGGTCTACAATCTGCCATGCTGAACCTGTCCAACACTGACTTCACATACTTACTCTGATTCAACCAAAGTTTTCTGTTAGACCTGTCTCTACTGATTTCCATACCCAAGATGTACCTAGCTGCCCCAAGATCTTTCATCTCAAACTGTGCTAACAACTGAGATTTAAAATCAGAAATCATACCCTTACCCTTCCCAAACAACAACATATCATCAACATATAATGCAACAATAAGAAGGCAATCATTTTCAACTCTAAAATAAACACAATGATCTGATTTTGATCTTACAAATCCAATTGACAACACAAAGGCATCAAACTTAAGGTACCACATCCTAGGAGATTGCTTCAAACCATATAGAGATTTCTTTAATCTGCAAACTAAGGATTCTTTACCTTTAACAATGTAGTGCTCAGGCTGTGACATATAAATCTCTTCCTCCAAATCACCATGAAGGAAAGCTATCTTCACATCCATCTGTTCTATCTCTAAATCATATGATGCAGCAAGAGATAACAAAAATCTAATGCATGTCAACTTTGCAACAGGAGAGAATATTTCACCATAATCTATTCCCTCTACCTGTGAATACCCCTTTGCAACCAATCTAGCTTTATACCTTTCAACACTGCCATCTGCATAGAATTTCTTCTTGAAAACCCATTTATAGCCAACAATTTTTCTCCCTTTAGGCAAAGGTACAAGGTCCCAAGTTTTGTTTTTCTCAAATGAAGCCATCTCATCATCCATAGTCTCAATCCAGGAACCTGCATCTTCCATGCCCAAAGCCTCTTTCACAGATCTAGGCTCATCAGTGTTAGTAATCAAAGCAAAGGCACAACTAGAATCTAACATAGAATAACCAAACCTTTTTGGTTTCTTTCTTTCTCTCGTGGATCTCCTCAAGGGATGTGGTTGAGGTTGTTCTTCCTCTTCTTCTAAACTATCAGAGCTGCTAGAGCTCTCCTCATCATTAGGCCCAACATGGTCTCTTTGTTCAGTCTTCTCAGGGGTAGGAGGCAACTGAACAACATCTTTTTCCTTTTCTTTTTCATCTGGTTGTAGCATAATAGGAGATGTTAGCTCTCTAAAAATAATATTTCTACTATACAACACCTTACTAGTCACAAGATCCCAAAGCTTGTATCCTTTCACACCAACACTGTATCCGATGAAAATACATTTAACAGCTTTGTTTTCCAACTTAGATCTTTTCTCCTTTGGAACATGTGCATAAGCTTCACAACCAAAAACATGAAGATGTCTAATTGAAGGCTTCTTACCAGACCACACCTCCATGGGTGTCTTACCAACAAGAGTTGATGTAGGAGATCTGTTAACCAGATAGCAAGCAGTGGCCACAACTTCGGCTCAAAGCCTTTGTTCTAAACTAGCTCCACTAAGCATACTCCTAGCCTTCTCCATCAGTGTCCTGTTCATTCTCTTTGCAACTCCATTTTGCTGTGGGGTATAAGGAGTTGTCTTATGCCTCTCGATACCTTGTTCTTTACAGAACTGTTCAAACTCTGCTGAGCAAAACTCACCACCATTGTCAGTTCTCACACACTTAATCTTCTTACTAGTCTGATTCTCTACAAGAGCTTTAAATTCCTTGAACCGACTAAAGACTTGTGTCTTACTTTTAAGGAAATAAATCCACATCCTTCTACTGTAATCATCTATGAAAGATACAAAAAATACAGACTTGGAGATTGAAGGAACTTTTACAGGACCAAATACATCAGAATGAATAAGATCCATAACATCAGAAGATTTGTGAGAACTAGAGTAAAACTGAACATGATTTTGTTTACCATAGACACAGTGTTCGTAGAAGTCAAACTCGAGATTGCAATCATTTAACCCCTCAATGAGATTTTTATTTTTTAGGGTTCTGAGACCCTTTTCACCAATGTGGCCAAATCTCATATGCCACAACATTGTCTTTTCTGCAGGAAGCTTACCTTCCAAGGTATTTGCACTACCATCGGAACCAATAGCCACAGACTTCTTCACTGCTTGTTCAGATGGTGAGGATGAAGAACTATTACATAGAGGAATACATGCATCTAGCTGAAATAAGGTACCTCTCCTAGTACCCCTTGCAAGCACTATCGATCCTCTCATCATCTTGCATCCTTCTTTCGAAAAAACAACTTGCACACCTACATCATTCATCATACTTACAGATAATAGGTTTCATGCCAAACCCAGAATGTGCATAACTCCATTGATTCCCTTTACTCGTCCATCAGGAAATTTGATAGTGACCCTTCCGCGTCCAACTATCTTTAGGTGAGAATCATTACCCAAGTACACCTTTCCACCATCGAACTCTTCATATTTTGAGAACCAGTTTTGATGAGAGGTCATGTGAAAAGATGCACCTGAGTCAACCAACCACACATCATCAGATGCATGGGCTGCCAATGCTGCGATGAATGCATCACCATCTTCTTGAGATCTTTCTGAAGCTGAATCTGAACCTTTCTTCTTCTTCTTTGGCTCTTTGCAGTCTTTACGGAAGTGCCCAGATTTATCACAGTTCCAACATTTTGCCTTGGACTTATTGGAAGTCTTTGACTTCCCACGAGATTTGAATCTACCCTTATTGTCAGACTTATTGTCATTTTTCTTCCCTCTTTCAGTGGATCTCCCACGAACAACAAGGGCTTCTTTTTCCGAAACGGAAGCCTTTCTCCGCATCTCCTCTGATAGCAACAAAGACACCACATCATCCATTTTGAAGGTGACTAAAGTGCTTTCGAGAGCCATCACAAGATGGTCCCATAAATTCGGTAAAGAACAAAAAAGTGTGTAGCAACGATCCTCCTCCTCTAACTTGACACCAGCTGATGTCAATTGTGCAGCCAGCAGATTAAATGCATTTAAATGATCCGTTAAGGATCCACCTTCCTCCATTCACAGAGAGTACAACTTCTTCCTCAAGAACAACTTGTTCACCAAAGATTTGGCTTGATACACGGCCGCAAGTCTTTCCCACAAACTATTTGCGATTTTCTCATCTAGAACATTCAGAAGGACTATACCGGTTAAACAGAGTCTTATGAGACCCTTAGTTTTACGGTCTTTGATATCCCAATCTGCTTGAGCTATAGTTGCTGGTCTTGTAGCACTTGAAGTCACTTCCCATAGGTCATAATCTTCCAACATGTCTTCCATCTTGAGTTTCCACAACTTGAAATTAGTGCCATTAAATTTCTCCACCTCCATTCTTCCATGTGATGAACTTGCCATCTCAATCTGCAAATAAGATTCAGAATACTCTACAAAAAACTCCCACTCAAACTTGAGATCAGCTCAAAAAACCCTACCCAACAACTAGGATCAAAAGTTGATCAAGCTCTGATACCATTGTAAGGAAACTCAGGTGCGGAAACAGCTTCCTACGCTAATCTCTATAGGAGAGTATTGTGCAAATTCTTATAAATCTTTACAATTTTAGATTCGTTAACTACTTTAACAAAGATATTGCAACCACATATAATGCATATAGAAAAATAGAGAATGACACAATGATATACCCTGGGGAAAACCTTTCGGTAAAAAATCCTAGCACTCCAAAACCTGCACAATGTATTATCTTCAACACAAAGATTACAATACACTTGCATTGCAAGTTCTTTCAGGAAATGAGAGACAAAGCCAACAAGACTTAAATTTTGTTATATCTCTCCCATAGGAGTAGCATCATATATATAGACTCCTCTGGACCCAAAAATAGGCACAACCACCAAGACCCATGCACAAAGCCACATGTACACAGTTGTTACATGCAATCCCAAGAATAGGTGTCCATCCCTAGAATAGACTATGACAGCTTGTCATAGAATCCATCAAAAATAATGATCAAAAGAGAAGTGTAAGAGAATCTGTCATACCAACCTATTTTTGGCATATTCTCTTACACACACCAACCACTTCTTTTTGGGCGCCCAAATAGGCCCAAGTCATAAGATGCTCTTACACCTGTCATAGCACATTCCTTAAATAGTTCTTACGTGTCATAGGAATCTGTCATGACCGTTTCAGTCATGATCTCCTTACGCACAAGATGCCGACACATCAAGTGGAGTGACACATCAACATGCCAACTAGACATGTACACTCACACTTAATTACATTATTTGCAAAAAAATACATTTACAAAACAAATAATAAGAATAGGAATTATCCAAGGTTGAGACACCTTATTCCTAACAACCTTGCTAAATCTTATCCGCCAGCTCAGCAAACAAAGAAACCTTTACGGACACCGCTAAGAAAAGAGGGAAAAGAAAAGCCTCCGCTAAACCTCTACCAACAAATCCCGGCCCCACAAAAAGGTTGCACCACTTTTTAAAAAGGTCAATGGTCGCATGATTGCATGAGCCCGAAAGGCTTCATGCAATCATGCGATGACCTTTTAGAAAATTTGCTTCCACTTTATGTTACCTTTTTTGACCACCAGCTAGCCATCGAAGTCAAAGACCCACTGACCATCCGTCGCATGATCACATACGGTCAAGGGGCCGCATGTGATCATGCAACCAACAACATGACACCACCCTCATCAGCTTGGAGTTAACTGCGAGATGCCCACCGTGAACCGCTGACGGTTTGTCGCATGGTTGCATGGGCTCAGAAGAGCCCATGCGATCATGTGACCAACCAAGAAATGCTACCACTGACCGCCACTAAAGTTCATTGACAGTTTTTCGCATGCTCACATGGGCTCAAAAGAGCCCATGTGATCATGCAACTAACCATAAGATTCTACCACTGACTGCCACCGTAGAAGTTAGCCGCCGAAGACCTTGCATGATACCGCATCAATAGTCGTCGTATGATCTCATGGGATCAGAATATCCCATGAGATCATGTGACAATCATCAGATCTTCACTGCACTGGCATGACCTTAGGTTACTGGGACCCACCTGTCGAAGTTGCGTGCTTAGGGTCAAAAATGCAGAAGGTGCTGAAAACACAGAGGGTTTTCGAGTGAAGGTAAAAAACACACCAAATTTTCAGACCAAAAGGCAGAAACATCCCAAGCCTGCAGAGAGGAGGTTGGAAACACACTGGGTTTTCGACACTTGAGCATTTCACTTGGAAAATAGGGTTGTGGTTGAAAATAAATGAGTGGGAAATTTTGGGCAACATTTTGGTGACCTCTGCGGGATGTCAGCCTGCTAGACATAGACCAGTAGCCTTGATGTATCCATTGGGCATGGGGTCATTACTAAGCACAAAAACTTGATAGGGAGAAAAATTGAATTGGGGAGACAAACCTGTGCACGAGCACTTCTTGGAAAATAGGAAAACTAAGCTAGAAAGATGGAAGAAAATAGGAAAAACCTACCTAAGATAACCAGTTACAAAAACTTAGTCAAACAAAGCCATTCATTGGCATGTTGAAGTAGCTACCTTTCCTTCTTAAGATATTTTGCATTGGACTCATAAGGATAGCTATGAAGATAAGAGGCATAGAAAGATTTGGCAAATGAGGATGCACTGCCTCTGCAAAAACAAGATCAAGTTCACTCACCTCAAATGGATCAAATGGAGGTGTCCCAATGAACTCCTTCTGGGCCAAGTATCTGATGGGGCAGCCCCTTGAAAGTTCGGAGGTAGGACTTTCATTGCTGGTTTCTCCTTTATCTTCATGGTTGCCCTCCATCATAGACATCCACGACAACTCCTCATCCATAGCCAGGGGGCTGTCATCTTCTTCTTTTAAACTAGCCAAGAGCTCATTACAATCAGGCTCCATATACAAGCCATCCATGATGCTTCCCAAATAATCCTTGCCAAGGCTCTGGTTATCTTCTATACATTGGGAAGCCTCCTCCTCAAAAATGAGATCAAGCTCATGAATTAACATATCTTCAGGATCAACCTCTTCTAGCTGCTGCAATTTTATAGAGGTGGCTATGATCACATCTTCCTCATCCTGCACAACAAAACTAGGCAGCTCATCTAACAAGCACAAGGCATCCATTATAGAACCAACCTCCTGTTGATGATAGACCTTTTTTTCTGATTGACCTTCATCCATAAGCAATGGCATGGTCTCTTCTGCATCATCAAAAAAAGGAGGGAGTTCATCATACAAATCAGCCAAGAGCTCAGGCTGAGCATCAATGTCCACCTCCACACCTTGCTGCTCATTTTCACCACAGTCATCACTCTGCACTGATGCCTCAGATTTCTTCTCCTCTTCAAATGGAAGTTCATTTTCTACTAGTCCTTGCTCAGACACCAAGCTAGTGTCCCTGCAAAGGCTTGGCATCTGACAGCTAGGAGGAAGAGTCCATTGGGGTATCCATATTACTTCATCATCCTAAGAAACCAGAGGGGCCTCTTGGGATAAAAATATTTCTTGAACGGGCCGCTCTTGCAAGGTGGACTGAACCTCAAGCATAGGCCCTTGAACAAAATTTTTTACCTTAAAACTCAGGATGTGAAACTGAGGGGAAGAGGGGGGAGACAAAGAAGGCATAGCTGCTTTAAAGCTTGGAAATGAATGCTTAGTAGGCTCCTCATGTGTAGGTTCTTGAGACAAATGGGCCCTCTAGCTTGGAATTTTGGGCCTAGGAGCCTCTTGTTGAGCAATCAGTGATCTTAACCTTGCTGTCTCCATGTTAGCTTGGCATCTAATCTCTTCTTGAAATTCTCTTGCTTGCTACCCATCGACAAGAACCTCTGTCATTTGGTAAGGAGCTGCTCCTTGCTCATAATTTTGAGCCTTCTACTCTCCCTGCTCCCTAAGCTCAGATACTTGTTTGACTAAATCAAGCAACAGACTCTTTGCCTCCTGCATATCCTTGAAGTCTGAACTCAGAGTCTGCATCTACTGCTGAATAGGCTAAGAAGGGGAGGGTGGGTGGTAAGCATGATGGGGAAGCTAGCCTTGCATCTGCTGTTGTGCCTCTTATGCCCATGATCCATCTTGCCTGAGAGCTCTCTCATAACTTTGCACAAGGGAAAACTCATTTGGGACATACTGGATATATTGATACCCTTGAGAAGTATAATAGCTTGGGGTAAAAGGAGGCTTTGGGTGACTTTGGTAAGGCTAAAAACTAGCCTGTTGAGCATTATTCTCATGATAGGATGGTGAGTAACCTAACTGTCCATAGTAACTTGACATGTCTACTCATGCAATTAGCTGGAACTTGAATATGAAGATTGAAAACATACCAGCACTTGACTTCTTTGAAACCAGTAGACCTTCTAGAGTTGCCAGATATGTAGCAAAATGACCTCTTCTAGGCCTGTAGCATGCTACTAGCATATCAGAGATAGCATACCTTGAACATGAATATGAACTTTAGTCCCATCAGGCGTGCCAGAAATGTTATACACTAAATTTGCACCCTTAGTTCAAGCTCTCGTAGTCTTGATAACTCAGTATAACAAGGGAATCATCTCAAGGTTGTGGGACCTTTTGCTAATTGAGATGAGACCTCTAGATTCTAGGCTGGTTCCTCTTGGATAATCACCTTGATTTGCTTTTAATAGGAAAGTAAAACTTTGAGGGAAAGGGATAGAAGGAGTGCATGAAAGGGAAATGACAGGAAAGCAAATCTACCTATTAGGTGATGCATCGAAACTGGGGTTTGGATCTCAGTATAGAGGGATGAAACCAATGAAGGAATCAGGTCCAATAAGTTACAACTCACTAGATAGGCTTGCATAAGTATTTCATAGGAGGGTCTGAACAAAGGCTCAACCTATGACCTGCAAACAAACATCCTTTTCTGCAACTAGGTGTAGGAATGAGACAAGGCTGCTAGGGGCTGTAGTATACCTGCAAAACACCTAAATCAGATCAGACATAGGAAACACACAAAATTGCAGAAAGTAAGAGGAATCAAGAAAACCTGAGATATCATTGAAATCATGCATACACTTTGATCCAATAAGAGATAATCCAGACAAGCAAGCATGAGGACAACAAGAATATCACAGAATACTTGCAATATTTGAACAATCAATGGGAATTTTACAATTGCAGAAAGTTAAGGAGTAGAAGGAATGCCTTCAATAACCTCTGGGAAATAAATTTTCCTTTTTTACAATTGGCCAATTCTGCCTACTACAGGCTCCCCAAAAGAATTATATACATCCCCTGCACGCAGGCATGAATCAAACTTTTAGGGCTACATAGATTTTACAACATAATAATCAACCTTAGGCCAGTCGTGTCTGATCATAAATGTGCTCTATAAATATCATGGCCGATAAGATACTTCTTCCTTTGCATGTCCATTCCTGCACTTGATCATGCTTGCAGACAAAAGACCTCGATCTGACAACCCCTTGCAACCCCACTAAGCCATTAAGGCTTAAAAAAAAATAAATCCGATCCTAGATCCTTGAAAGGACTCAAAAATGGCAATCTAAAATCCTCTACAAAAATCTCCCAGCAACCGCCTCTAAAATCATCAATTTCTTCAGCTAACCGCACTTGCAAATGTCCTCAGAAGAAAGCCCATTAAAAAAAATAGGCCACTCTGCTTAAAAAATATCATCGGTCGCATGATCGCATGAGCCAAAAAGGCTTCAGGCGATCATGCGATAACCCCTTTGAAACTGCCACTGCATGACACACAGATGCCTGGACCCATGAGATCCACCACCTGCAGCTGCTAATGGCTTGTTGCATGGTCGCATGGGCTTGGAAGAGCCCATGTGATCATGTGACCAACTGTAAGAGGTTACCTGACCGAACCTAGAACTGGGCCCACCTCCAACTACGCAACCGCGCAAAGCTTTCCAAGTCTGGAGGCCTTGCTAAATCATATCCGTCAGCTCGGTGAACAAAGAAACCTTTACGGACACCGCCAAGAAAAGAGGGAAAAGAAAGGCCTCCACTAAACCTCCGCCAACAAAGCCCGACCCCACAAAAAGGTTGCACCACTTTTTAAAAAGGTCAACGATCGCATGATCGCATGAGCCTGAAAGGCTTCATGCGATCATGCGACGACCTTTTAGAAAATCCGCTTCCGCTTTATGTTACCTTTACCGATCACCAGCCAGCCATCGAAGTCAAAGACCCGCTGACTGTCTGTCACATGATTGCATGCGGTCAAGGGGCCACATGCGATCATGCGACCAACTGCATGACACCACCCCCACCGGCCTGGAGTTAACTGCAAGATGCCCACTGCGAACCGATGACGGTTTGTTGCATGGTCGCATGGGCTCGAAAGAGCCCATGTGATCATGCGACCAATTGGGAAATGCTACCACTGACCACCATTGAAGTCTATTGATGGTTTGTTGCATGGTCACATGGGCTCGGAAGAGCCCATGCAATCATGCGACTAACCGTAAGATTCTACCACTGACCGCCATCGTAGAAGTTGACTGCCGAAGGCCTTGCATGATACTGCATCAACGGTTGTCATATGATCTCATGGGATCGAAAGATCCCATGTGATCATGCGACAGCCATCAGATCTTCACTGCACTGGCACGACCTTAGGCATTGGGACCCGCCTGTCGGAGTTGCGCGCTTAGGGTTGAAAACCCAGAAGGTGCTGAAAACATAGAGGGTTTTGGAGTGAAGGTAAAAAACACACCGAATTTTCAGAGCAGAGAGGTCGAAAACACATCGAACTTTCAAACCAAAAGGTAGAAACATCCCGAGCCTGCAGAGAGGAGGTCGAAAACACACTGGGTTTTCGACACTTGAGCATTTCACTTGGAAAACAGTGCTGTGGCCGAAAATGAACGAGAGAGAAATTTTGGGCAATAGTAATCACCCCAAAATGGGATAATAGAACCAAAGGTCCTATTTTCCCTAATTTAGGACCATGTCCCTAATTATGCTAGTTTGATTATCTAATTACTAGCATAACTCATCAAAATTGTTGAAATCTCTAATCAAGCATCAAATCGTCATTAATTGATCAAGAATCCTATTAATTATCTTTAGCATGAATTAATTAAATTAATCCCACTTAAATATATGGTTAAGGTAATTAATTAAAATCAAGTAATACAAAACTCTAAAAATACGTCACCTATCAAGGGAAAACAAGGAAAAATGCAACCAATCAGGGGATAGGCACATAGATCAAGGGAGAGTGAATATCAACCATTCATCTCATTTCAATCTCAATAGTCAAATTTTCCAATCTTTCTATAAAAGATAAATTTTCAAAGCTCAGATCATATAGATTAATTGTATTCATACTTACATGCTATATATTTTAATTCATAGCTTAAATAACACTTTCAATTTGATAACGAATAATGGAATTAAATAGATTAGATTCAATTCTCATGTTTAATTAATTCTATGTATTTAAATCTCTCATTCTAGAACTGTAATGTCACTAATTCAGATCTAATTCTGAGATTAATCAATTGATCTTAATTAGACTCTTTCTATTTAGAGAGAAATGAGATGCTCTTTTTAGTCTCTTTTCTTGTAATTGGAACTATTTTCTCATTATGGACTAAAACATTAATGTTCTATTTAAGTATTGTGTTGCAGCTTGTAGGTACAATAATCACACACACACACACACACCATGTGTTATCATAACTGATAATAATGTTGAAGACTGATTATCTGATGGAGCTGATGATGAAGACCGACCAAGATTAGAGGTATACATGATGTTAGTAGAATGGTTAGATTAGTTATAGTCTTTTCATTGATGTCAAGCAATTGGTTTCTTGTTTATATTATGTTACCATATCATTCTGTAATGATAGAAGATGAATGAGTTAATGAGAAGGAGAAATGAGAAGTGAGAAGTTATAGAACTTAAATGGGCAACTGATACAGATCAAACAATGATTTGATTATGTTGATATAATTTTTTTCTACCTATCATATGATTATGTTAAGTCGGTAAAGCATGGTGATGAAGATTTGAGAACTTGGCAAGATAAGTTGTTTTGGCTACCGAGATGGAAAAATCACTCGTAAAGGTAAAGAGAAAAAGATAGGTCACTTGGTAAAGTGGGAGGGTTTAGGTACCAAGAAATTAATTGAAATTATAAGTGAATAACACCAATTAAGGAAAAGGTATTAAATATGGATGGGATCGATATTTAATGATTAGCTACGATGAGCTAGATGATCATGATGATGAGGAAAGTTAGTTACAAGAGATCTATGGTTATGAAAATTCAAGATGAAGGTCCATGGAAATATCTAAGCAGAAAAAAAAGATGGAACAAGTTTCTAGAAAAGTTCAACTTCCTTGGTGAAAAGGAAATGTGTTACCGAGATCTAGTTCCGATGACTAATGAAATGAAAAATCAAGATTGATTAAAGGAAGATGTAATAGATGAGATTAAGAGGCAAAAAATGTCTATATAAAGGATGATATTGTATGGACAAATGGATGACAAAATGAATAGTTGAAGGGTTACCGACTATTGTAGAGGAGAAGGAACAAAGAGATTCTAAGCAAGAAAACAATGATTTGATGAAGTGTTGATTCTAGTGGAAGATGAAGAATTGAAGTGAAGATTGAAGAGAAAATAAGGGTCTGATTGAGAAAAGATAGTTGCACATCTACATATCATTTTTATTACCATTGCTTACTAGCGTTTGTAACAGAGAAATCTCTTAGCAAAGTGGACTTAAAAATATTATTGTAAATCCTTGAGAAATGTGAAATTCTAAAAGAGTGTGTATACCCCTCTAACAAGGCCACTCCTAAAAGGGTGAAGATCCTAATAGATCTGAGATAAATCCCTTAGCCGGGTCATGCCTAACAATGTGTTTTGTAATCTTTAACTAGATTGGCTCTTAATCGGGTGTACTTTAGAAGAGTATATTTCTTAGTGTGTGGAAATTTCCACAGTGTTTTTTCCCATAAGTTGGTTTCCACGTTAAATATTGGTGTTACACATTGTGAATGATTTATGTGTATGTTTTACTGATTTATATATTTTATTTACTGTTGTCGGTAAATAGAGAACTGTGTAGTTACTAAGCTACTACTGAGTTAATTAAAGAAAATTTTATTAAGGTATTTGTGATTAGGATTACTTATTCAGCCCCCCTCTCCATAATCCAACACCATGTTTTATGCTTAGGGAAAATAGGTCCCAACGACTGATTCCCTTCTTGGCATAGTATTTTTATCTTATTCAATGGCCTTCTTTACTCGACACTAGCTTCATATATTATGGAAAATATGTGATCAAAATCTTCAGTTAAAGTATCAAGGAGGGTCCCACCACATATTTCCCTTTTCAAATGTCTCCATCAATCGATACATTGCATTTACATCTTGTTCGAAACTACATTTTGTTCGAAACAAATTCTTGCCAATATTTTATTTAATATTCTTCACACCAGACAATGGTTCATTTTGTTAACCCCTCTTTTGAATTATTCAAAATGAAACCTTGTTTATATAAGAATATAGTAAGATAAACACATGATGCTCAAAGTCATATTTTCTACAACAATGTATTATTTTTGGGTTGATCACTTGTTTCTCTTAGTTCTTTGCTTGTTTATTCTTCATTAGGGTGTCTCTCACTGATAATGCAAATCTTCATCGATATAGCTATGGATTTGTTCTATCAACCTAATTCAAAGGCCAAACATCATAATTTTCCTGCCTTGTATCAATTCTAGCCCTTAACAGCTCAGTCAACGGTAGATATTCCAGAGCCAATTCACATATGGATTTTTCAATTGATATCTACTTTGTTTGAATCAAACATTTACATGGCTTAAATAAAATGCATACATAAAGTATTTTTATAATTTATATACTAGAGATAGCTTGATTAACATTTATTCACCAAAACATAAGATCAAAATATGTTATACGGGAGGCAAAATAAAATTAAAAATTTGTGTCCCAACAATGGCTCTTTCTAGGGACATATGTTCATACATGGACATAGTGAGGTCCTATTTATCTCTGGAGAGAAGACCAAATGATTAAATAAGAAAAATAGAAGAAACAAAAAGACAAACAAAATGATTAAACATCCTATTTTAAGAGATACTCCTTGTTTCTTCTAAGAGAATAAATTCTTAAGGTATTGGGTGTGCACTAGGAATTCTTGAACTTCTCCTTTAGTATTCTGTAAGAAATATGTGTTCTCTCCTCATTTTTCTCCTTTAAAAACTCTTTCACGCACCCTTTTTTCATGTCATAGATTAACCTTCTATTTCTTTTTGATGTTTTTATTTTGGGCCTCTCTTATGTAGGTCCTTGCTTGAATTTAACTTGGTGGCCCCATGCCCTCCAAAAGTGAACATCATTCTTTTCCTCTATCCAAAACATGATTCTGATCATGTAATAAGAGTAAACTTCTGATGATGTCATCATCTCTTTCCTTACTATATTTCATCTCCTAACTAGAAGGTTTATAGTATCCATTGCATGATTTAGCTTCAGGGGCTTTCATCAACCTCTGTGGAAAACTAGAGATTTTGTATTTGTTCCTCAAGTATTTTTCATGCTCACTTGGATATTCATTTAGAAACCCTAACATTTCATTATGCCATTTCTCTTCAAGAAAAAATTTGAAATTAACTTCATTGACATATTTAAATTTCTTAGGAATATGATTATGCTCAATATTTCCAATATCACAAATTTGATTACACTTTTCACATTGTAATTCATTTTCTAACTACACACTAATCTTAGGAGGAATATTTTTTAGTAAAATTTCCTTAATACTTATATCCTCAATAATAGAGGGTTCCACACAACCTCTTTTGTAATGTTCTAAATTATTGATCCCTTCTGAATCATATTCCATATTATTTATTTGTACCATCTCATCATTCTCATGGAATCTTTTACCTTTTCTCAAATAGTGAGTTAGGTCATAGATGGGAGTTTTCATTACATATGGTATTATCATAAGATATATTTGAAAAAAAATTGACATCATTTTCAAACATATTCTCTTCTATATCCTCTTTAAAAAATGGATTTGAAAATATAAAGATTTTGGGCATACCTCCTTGGAAGCTTTCTTATGTTTCATCACACACAAGATCATCTAGTGTATCATAATGCATACCTTTACAAAATGGATCCTCCTGAGATTCATCATGTGCCTCATCAACATGACCAATTTTAATTTGCTAAAATTTCCTCCTAAAAATTACATATTGTATGCAATTCTATTTTATCTTCATAGTCTGGATGAATGACATTTATTTTACAAAATGGATTTAAAAATGATTCATATTCAAAAAACATTTTTTCATGTTTCTCAAGAACATTATTATCGAAGGTATTTGAAAAAATTTCAAAATGATCTACCAACATACTTCTTTCATCATAATCCAATATTTTACCCTCCTGAAACTTATTTTCCATTCCACCAAAATACCTCCTAAATATGCATTGATTCATTAATCTATTTATTCTAGTGGGTTGAGAAAAAAATTAGACCATTTTTGTGCATATGCCTTTGATATTCCACATCTAATAAATCTAAAATTTGTTTTGGTATTCTTCCTCATCATCATGGTCAGATACCTATTGCAACACAAGTTTCATCATGAATGGATTCTTCCTCAATTTGATCCAAAATTCCTTCCCTCGAATCTGAAAAATCATTTGGTTCCTATGTCTCTTCTATAAATTTTACCCTGTATTCATCATCTTCTTCTAAAATTTTGAAAAGAAATTTCAAACTAGAGTCACTTGAGATTCCCAACTCACAAATTTTATTTAGGGATTATTTGCACAGAGGCATGATGTCTGAAGGTATTTCCTGATAAATGTTTACCATCCTTAAGAAAACATGTGTTGTGGATTCACTTTCATATTTTTCTAAATTAGAAAATGTATCCAATCGAGACATGTAAGATTCTTCTTCCACAATGTAATTCTGGCTTTCTTCATAGTACATATTTTCTTCCTCCTCACCTACATCATGGAACACATCAAGAAACCATTGCACAAACTCCATCCATTATGAGATGATATGTGAAGGTAGTAAATCATAAGATTCTCTTGCATAATCCCTTAATGTCCTAAAAAATAGTTTTATCATGTAATCTTTTGTACAAATCTCAGTATCCTCTATAAATGTATAAAATGCATTCAAATGATCAAGTGCTGATTCGTCATACTCTTCATGAAACTTTTGTACAAGTTGTGAAATATTTGGGAATAACTTGTTTGGAATACATTGAAATATTCTAAGATCCAACAACCTAATTCCATCTGGAATAAATGGTTTTCTCTGAAATGGATATTTATTTTGATACATTCTGAAATAAAATTTCTATCTCTTTCAAAAATTAATTTTTTTTATCTCCTTCTAGATCTTCTCCCTTAGTAGAGTCACTGACTGAAATGTTTATTGAATGGATTCACCACCTCTCTTCGAGGAAAATATTATTTTCTAGTCTTCTAGAATCTTCTCTCCACCAGAGTAAAACTCCTTTTATCACCAAAGATTTTGAATGTATTTATATACAACTCTCTTGAGAAGAGTCACCAATCTATTGGTTGGGTGACTCGGATGGGAAAAATTGAAACTATCCAATCTTCAACAAATTAACACCATAGCTTCTAGGTAAAATTAAATAATATTTTATGAACAACTCCCCAAAAGAGTCACCAATCTATTGGTTTCCAAATAAATAGATTGGAAATCCTACGACCTTTCCTACTCAATTCTAGGATTTTCCAAATGACTTGGCCAACAAACATGAGTGATCAATTATGATCCTCCTCCCCTGCACTTTAGGCTTTTAGAACCAAGGTGGGTGGGCCTATACCTTAACCAAACTTCTTGGTTCAAGGATTTTTATAGAAGATAGAAATGTATGTGAAACTTTTAAGTGATCTCTCAAGATGCCAAGTGAATTCTTGAGATAGATCAAAAAACAAAAATTGAATATCCAAATGCTAAAAGAATGCTTTAACAAAGTTCTTTTGAAAGAATGTTTTATAATAATGTATTTATTGTAAATATGTAAATGAATGTTTTGTTGTGTAAATGAATTATAAAATATAAATATGATTATTAACTAGAAATTCCCTAACGATGCTTGCTTAAATCACCTTAAGTCAGTATTAGACTAGTGTCTTTATCCTCTGCATAGTATTATCAATTCAATTTAAAATGATCCTACATATAACCTTGTGAGATGGTTTTAACAACTTACTTATCAAGTACGACCATCACCCCAAAGGTATCTATATGCATAATAATTTAAATGTGTTGTTGTATTTAGTCTTATGGATTTTAACTTCTGTATGAAAGACCAATAAGACAGAGTGAAGCCTTGACAACCACTATTCAAACTGATGATCAAATTGAAACCAATTCAATTTTTTGTCATAAGATAGCATATTGAAGCATCTAAATGAAATAGATTATCATAGTTAATTGATCAATTTAAATGAATACAAATACTATCAAGAATGAAAGGACAACCAAAATTATATTGAAATAAACATGACTAAATCCAACTGAATTCAAATGGTGTAATTGTTCTTCTCTACCTAGACATCTTCAAGAGACAAGACCAAAATGCATTGTGTAAAAAATTCATTTGAAAATATCTTCTTGTTCCTCTAAACTGATCCCCTATATATAAATAAAGATTCAATTTTCAAAATGAAAAGACATAACCCTTCATTGGAATGACACAACTAAAAAAACTAATCTAATGGGACATTAACTGAAAAAATAGGACACGAAAGGACTAATTACAACAAGACAATATTGAACATAAACTTTTGAAAACAAAGAATAATCCCCAAGAAGCTCACAACATTTCTCAATATGATCCAAGTACGTTATGAACCATAGATATCAACATCCTGAATGGTATTCTTGACTGTGTTCTCCACTATAATTCGACATTCCATCTCTGAAATGGCTCCTCCCAACTCTAAACCATCAGCATGGGCAGTATTAAGGGAAACAACAAGAATACTCTGACACTCATCCACTGATCCTTATCTAGATTAGATATGATCTCTGATCTTCTAACTCTGATAATCCCACTTTGATTGTAGTTTCCAAACTCCTCATATTATGCCTCCAATTCTTTTGTCTCGTCAACCAACTCTCCACCTTATACATCGACTGCCCATAGATTCCACTTTTCAAAGTTCAAGAATCACACTACTACCCTTCCAAACCTGATCACTTTAGTGCCTTCGAACAAAATAATACTTCATGTTTCTTAGACTCCAAGTTGTTCAAAATGTTTTCTTACTCAATGAGTTATTTCATCCTTGTGGAAAACCATCGTGTCTGCATTCTATTATTTCACCCACTATCAGATAAAATTCTTTTTTTCCAAATGCCTTTTCAGCTTACCAGATGGTAAATGTTACTCGACATGATGTCATAACTCAAACTCTTCTCCATTTTTAATTTGGGGATTTCCCTTACTCTACTTGCAACTCTGATTATTAGCACCCCAAATGTCAATTCTCTGCACATTGTGTATCCTTTGAAGTTCAAAATTACCACCAATCTATTAGATCCCAATGATTTTCCTTCCTCTATCTTCTTCAACATAAATTTATGTTTGAAATATGTCTGTCCCAACCTTCCCTTCATAGTTTCAGGAATCACACTACTTTTTTTCCATTCCCGGTCATCGGCATTGGGCCCCAAATTTCCCTTCATAATTTCAAGATTTCACTTACTCTACTTCCATTTCTAATTATTAGAACCCTGAGAAAATAAGGACTTAAACTCTTATCGGCAAAAATTCATGCCAATTTATTCATCGAGAATTGGGGAGCCTAATACATATCCCAATTGCTTTAGTGTTCTCAATCTTTCCTTCAAATTGCTTATGTACTTTTCTTCTAGATGGGTTGCTTGATGTGGTATCTTGTTCGATGCATCAAGTGAAGTGGCCCCACCATATTTCAAAGAGCCTTGACCATCATTTCTCAACCACATTTACTTATTCAAAATTCCATATTGTTCGATGCTTAGGGAAAATGGGTCCCAACGACTGATTCCCTTCCCAACATAGTATTTTAATCTGATTCAATGGCCTTCTTTACTCAACACCAGCTTCAAATATTATGGAAAATATGTGCTCAAAATCTGCAATTAAAGTATCAAGGAAGGTCCCACTACATACTTCCTTTTTTGAATGTCGCCATCAATTGATACATGACATTTAAATCTTGTTCAAAATTACATTTTGTTTGATACTAATTCCTACCAACATATTATTTAATATTCTTCATGTTGGGGAATGGTTCATTTTGTGAACCCCTCTTTTGACTTATTCGAAATGCAACCTTGTTCGATATATGAATATAGTAAGATAAACACATGCTGGGAAAAGTTGTATTTCCTATAATAATGTATTATTTTTGGGTTGATCACTTGTTTCTCTTAGTGCATTGCTTGTTTATTCCTAATCAGGTTATCTCTCACTAATAATGCAAATCTTCATCGGTATAGATATGGCTTTGTTCTATTAACCTGATTCAAAGGAAAAAATATCATAATTTTCTCTCCTTTTATCAATGCTATCTCTTAAATGACCAACCGATGGTAGATCTTCCAGAGCCAAGTCACATATGGATTGTTCAATTGACGTCTTCTTCCTTTGACTCAATCCTGCACATGGAAAATCAACAGTAACTATTCTCATGGCTTAACGAAAATGCATACATAAAGTATTTTTATAATTTATATGGTAGAAACATCTTGATTAACATATATTCACCAAAACATAAGCTCAAAATATGCTAGATGTGAGGCAAAATCAAATTGAAAATTTGTGTGCCATTAAGTGATATGCAATGACAATGGTTTCTTTGGATCATGAGACTGTGATTTTTAGAGGTCTTCTAGATTCCTGCATTTGTACTTGGTGAACCCTTTTAAACACAATTTTGACTGATCATAAATGTTTGACACAATTCAAGCAATGTTGGAATCATCTTGACGATCTCTTGAAGTTGGCACTATTTTTGTCCAATTCTAAGATGACCATGTTTTTGGCTTACAATTTTCCTCTAGAATCCTTGGTCATTTTGATATTTGATATAGCATAACTTTGGTATACAACCTTCATTTGACACTATGATGTTCCCACCAAAATAGGATTTAATAATAAATAAAGAATTAAATAATATAGTTTTATTAAATAAATAATAATAAAGGAGAATTTAATGGATAAATAATAATATTAAAATATAAAATTACATAAATAATATAATATAACCATGTTACAATTAAATAATAATATTTTAATACATCAATAAAAATATTGATCAATAATTCAAATATAAAGAAATAGATTAATAATAATGGTCTGACATTAGCGTTCGGATGCTTCAATCATATTAGACTGAACGAATTAATATAATCAACAATATAATCCAAACTATAGGTTGCAATCAATATAAGGAAACAATTTAGTAAACTCAACAAAGTAATTTGGGAAGATACGATCTCTTAAAGGGAAGTGATACGATTCAGTATCCTCTAAAGACATGACCATTCGTTGAAGAAGATATAATAGGAATCATACCATTTTGTGACGGGAGAGGGGAAAGGAATCATCGATGACTACTGATTAAGATTACAAGAGGATATTCTAATATCCAACCATCAAAGGAAGGAACAGTACTCAACTTAAGGAAAATTAGTCTGAACGAATCAGAAAATAGTATATAGACAGTCAGCAATAAGAGTACAACCAGAAGGCACATTACATATCCAATCATCAACATAATATAATATATGAATAAGCAACATAATATAATATAGGATGCAACCAACACATTCCATAAGCAATATATTATATGGGAATATTTATATGAAGAATATATGATATCTTCAAAGGTAATATTTATGAGAGGAGAATATGCAATATAATCTGATATTCTAAGCGGAAATAAATAGAAGAAAGATAAAGAATATGGTATGAAGTAGATCTTAGATATACACTAAGGCACTATAGAAGAAGACCGAGGCATTATAGAAGAAGATTAATTGTGAAGTATTATTAAGACTGATTTAGAGGAAAAACATGTTCATGATTGTACTTCTATAGATATACTTTCTTTCATAGTATTATCTATACAGAGGAACAAAGAAGACTACACACTTGGTTTTAAAGGCAATCACGCCAAGGACGATATATTAGAAGTTCATATCAAATACATATAAAAGATTTGAAGGCTTAAGTTGACAACTAAGTAACATTTTCAATATCAAGGAATCAAGCTACAATCAACGTAGGCGGTGGGGGGACATTACAGACACAATTTGAGTTGCGTCAAGATTATATTGGAAATCTCTATGTAGTGATAATTGTTTCATCAAATTCTAAGATGAATTTTTTAGGTCTTCCCAACATCAATATTTGTACCTAGTCAACCTTTTTTGACATAATTTTCACCTACCATATATTTATAATATAGACTCTATGTGAAAAACCTCAAGTGGTATTTGAATGGTCTCAACAAGCTCTTTGACTTGGCATTATTTCTGTCAAATTTTGAGACAACCAATTTCTTGGCTTAGAGATCTTCCTGTGTAATCTCTGGTCTTGTAGAACTTTGACTAAGCATAACTTTGGTATATAGCCTCCTTTTGATGCGATTCAAGTAGTGTTGGAATCGTCTCAATGAGCTCTTCAACTTGGCATTGTTTTCATTAAATTTTGAGATCATTAATTTTTTGGCTTTAAATCTTCCTCTATAATCCATGGTTCTATAAAATTTTTTACCAAGCATAAATTTGACATATATCTTCTTTTTGACATGATTCAATGTATGCTTGGATCATATGTATGATCTCCATACAATGAACATGGTTTTATAAGATTTGTAGGCTAAATTTTTGAGGTCTCCCTAACATCAAGATCTATACCTAGTCATTACTTTTTTTTATCAAATATTTGACTTGCTATATCTTGCTCATACCGACTCCATTTGACATGTTTTTAGCAGGATCAAAATCATCTCAATGAGATCTCTAACTTGGCATTATTTTCATTTGATTTTGAGATGACCATTTTTTTGGCTAGAATCTTTCTCTGGAATCCTTGGTCCCCCCAACTTTGACCAGGCATAACTTTGACATATGACCTCCTTTTTATGTGATTCAAGTTATGCCGAGATCATATTGACAAGGTCTACATAATGATAATAGTTTGATTATATTCTAAGACTGTGATTTTTTGAGGTCTTCCTAACATCGACATCTATATCTAGTCAGATTTTTTTGGTAAAACTTTGAGTGGCCATAGCTTGCTTATAAGCATTTCATTTGACATGATTCGAGTAACATTAGAATCATCTTGACGATCTCTTTGACTTGACATTATTTCTATCTATTTTTTAGAAAACTAATTTTTTGGATTAGAATCATCTCTTGAATCCCTAGTCCTATCAAACTTTCACTAAGCATAACTTTGGCATATGACCTCCTTCTAACACATTTTAAATTGCATCAAGATCATATCGGTGAGCTCCATGAAATGACATTTTTTTCATCAAATACCAAGACTACACATTTTTTTATGTCTTCCTTACATCACCATTTGTACCTAGTCAACATTTTTCACCACAATATTGATGGGACATAAATCGATCATAAGGAATTTGTTTAACATAATTAAAGAAACATTGGAATTATCTTGATGATCTCTTCAACTTCTTGTTGTTTATGTTTGATTTTGTGAAGACCAATTTTCTTTCTTATAATCTTCCTCTATAATCCTTGGTCTTGGTGAGCTTTGACTAAGCATAAATTTGGTGTACAACCTCATTTTGGCATAATTCAAGCTACATTAGGATTGTATTGGTGAGCTCTATGCAATGAAAATGGTTTCATAAGATTTAAATACTATGAATTTTGAGGTCTTCTAATGTCAACATTTGTACTTGGTCAAACACTTTTGACACAACTTTGACCAACCATAGCTTGCTCATAAATACTTTGTTTGACATGATTCAAGAAGAGTTGGAATTGTCTTGATATCTCTTTGACTTGGAACTATTTCCATCTAATTTTTTGATGACCAATTTTTTTGGCTTAGAATCTTCCTCTAGAATCCCTGGTCATATCAAACATTCATTGAGAATAAATTTTTCATCTAACCTCCTTTTGGTACAATTCAAGTGGTGTGAGGATTGTATTAGAAAGATCTATGAAATGACAATGGTTTCATCAAATTTTGATACTATAATTTTTTTTGGTCTTCTTGACGTCAACATTTATACCTAGTCAACCTTTTTTGGCACAACTTTAACTGGCCATATCTCTATTATACAAACTCTATTTGATGCAATTAAAGAAACATTGGTATTATATCGAAGAACTCTTTGACATGGCATTATTTTTGTCCATTTTTAGAGGACCACTTTTTTGGCTTAGAATCTTCCTCTTGAAATACTAGTCTTACATAAATTTTATTGATCATAACTTTGGCATATGGACTCCTTTTGATACAATTCAAATGGCGTTGGGATCATCTTGATGATCTCTTTGACTTACCACTATTTTCGTCCAACTTTGAGATCACTATTATCACAAAATTTTGTACCCATGATTGAGGTATGACCTACAAGAAACCTTGTGAAATATTGAGACATCCTCCCAAGTGTGGGACTTACACATGTGAGACTGAATACTTTAAGGGAAAAGGGAAGAAGGATTGCATGAATTTAAAGGGGATGACACACTAGATAGAATGTGGGTTACCCCTACCTCTAATTGCACATAACATTAATAAGTACTCAAACATACACAAGTCCCACTCTAATCTATTCTCTAAGGACTCATATGTAGGTCAAAGCTAATGAGATGTTGCAAGGAAAGAAGATTCAAAATAAAACATTCATAGATAAGATTGACACAACCTATAAACTTAAAGAACATAAAAGAAGAATTCAACATAAGGCAAGAAACATGCACACATAACTGAATGAGAGAAAAGATAAAACAAAGGTTTTATTGATGCATGGAAAAGACATAGTTATAGTTACATAACAAATATTTCTACAAAAGACCCAAAAGAAGAACCTAGAATATGTATAAAAGATTTATATTTATAGAGCTAGCATAAATTTGATTACAAAATTGAGGTCCAAACCTAGAACTAACTAGAGTTAGGTTAAAAAACAAAAAATCAATACAAATTAGATAAAATATTGTTTCTGTGTGTACATCTTGATCATGAAGTGAGAAGAAATGGGCAAAAGAAAATGCATCTATAGTAAGAAAGATGTTTCAAATAGAATAAAACCACTTACAGATCATAAAGAGGCATGGGGAAACAATTGTGTGGTGTGTAAAAGGATGGAGAAGTAATTTGAATTTAATTTTAGCCCTTGACGCCATGTTACAAGCGTTAGAAATCAAATCAGGTTGCTAGTAAAAATCTTGTTGGGTGCGAAAATACACATTTGTGGCCAAGAAAACATATTGAGAAGAGAACAAAATGTCAGCCTGATGGAAAAAATACACAATATATTCATTACCTCACATATCCGTACAAGTGTTTCCTAATGGTGGAAATATGAAACATATTTTCTACCCCACACATCCGTACAAGTTTTCTTAATTTTCCTAAAACACACAAGGTAATGCGAGGTTCCAAAAACACACAATGTTTTCACCAATGACCATTCCTCTAATGAATCCCAACACATCCTCACATGAACACACTTTTTATGCCAAAGAACCATAGAGACACATGGTATAGAAAAAATACAATGTTTTCACCCTATGGAAATGTGGTGTCGAAAACACAGTTTTTTCTACCTCTAAAACAAGTGCAGAAAACATAGTGCAACCACCTATGCAGAAAACATACTAAACTTATCCCATGAAAGGTCTCTTAAATTAGATATTTGTGATGGGATAACAGTGGTAAAAATAGCCAACATTTCTGGTGACTCATAAGGGATTCTTTCTTACTAATTATAAGATCACTAGCCTTGAAGCAATCCATTGGGCATGGAGTCATCAGTAAAAATAAACACAGTGTTGCCACTAGTGTGGAAAACACATCAAATTTTAATCTTTATCACAACATGAAATCTATAACTTTTTAACATGGGAAAAAATCAAAATTTTCTATCTCCAAGAGTGAAAAAATGTGGTCATGTACTTCTTGGAAAGGATAAAAAGTCTAACCTAATATGTACAAATTTTTACAACAAAGAAATTAAACAAAGCCATTAACTGGCTTGTTAAAGTAACTACCCTTTCTAACAAATTTCTTGTTCCTTGCATACACATGGGAAACCAACCAGGGCATAAAGAATGATATGCATTTCATACGTTGTTTTAATTCCCTCCTAATGCTAAGAATAAAGATGCTCTTCAACATTGGAACATTTTAAATTTGAGCAAGACCAACTTGTTCCTTCTTGTTACACTCACCTTCATGCTTTGAAGAGAACACGACTAAGGGAAACTTGCAGATCTATTGTAGATATAGATTCCTTATGGGGAATCCTCCTAATGGTACTTGGTATAAGAGATCATCCTTGAACTTGTTTTTGTATTCTATAATATTTGTACCCTTCTATCCTGAATGTGGCTTTGATGGTATAACTAATGGTATGCATTCTTCCTCTTGTTGCTTCGACAAATCATGATCTTTAGTTGAAGGATATGATGGATCAAAAGTAATGGAAGTGTATATGACATAAAATTATTCAATAAATCACCATAATTATCAATCTCTTCCATGTCTAATATAGTAATATGCATAGGTTGAAGGGAAACCTCATGCATATTAGCACACTCTTTCTCAAATATAGGAATATCTTTTAAATATTCTTGATTATATTTCATGTCATGATAGACCTACTATAGAAACTCATTTTATTCTTTTTATTTTTGTAGGGAAGATCTATAAGATGATGACATGATATCAATAAATGATGTTTCAAGTGTATGCCAATCAATCTCCCTCATGTTATGAAAATTTCCCATGTCACAAAATCCACTATGATGGCTTAAAGAAGAAAGAAATTATTCTTCTTGGATTATTTTCTTTACTGTGAGATTACACATAGGTTGGAGGGAAACGTCATGTATACTCATGTGTATATCTTCAAGGATAGGGCTATCATTGGAATTCTCTAATTCTTACCCTATAAAAAAAGAGGGGATCTCTTTAAATACTCTAGAGGATAGGTTCCTCTACTTCACTTCTGGTCTTAGTCTTCAGAGAGGTCTTTTTTGTACAAAATTCTTAATATCCTCTTATAGGATCTCCTCTTCTTCTCCTCTTGGAGATGAGAAAGCTTTGGGGTTGTAAAAACTAGTCAAGGGACTATTAAGCTTGGAATGGAAATTTTTGGAGGGGCTACCTCTTGTGTAGATTCTTGAAATATATTAGGCTTGTCTCATTTGAAGATAGAAAAATTATGCCTAGGAGTCTCAAATGCTTTAATTGAGAAATCTTGAGCTTTATTTCTTTATTTTCCTCCACAACTAATCTTCTAGGAATATCCTCATAAAATTTCCTCTATTTTATTTCCTTCTCCTTCTCTTTGAGAAATACTCGGTGAACCTTATCCTCATGGTACCTTTCTTAAGCCTCTATACATATATAGTATACCTCATACACCATCTCACATACTTGAGTATCATATTCCCACTGCTCCTTGATTTTAGACAACTCTTTGAAATAACTGATCATAAGGAGTTCAATAAAATCATAGCCCCAATTGTCTAGACCTGAATATGGATTATGAACATAATTAAAAGTTAATCCTAGGCCTAAAAATTCAAATCCAAGATTTTCTACATGGTAAAAGAGTTCTGTAAGTTCAAGATTGGGAATAGTGTGAGGTTGTTTTTAAGATTGAGTAGGAAAACATGGGGCAACACTAGGTTGTAGCTCTGGTTGAGATAGGAAAAATGAGGGTGAAGGGGTAGAATTCTCATGATATGAAGGAAAATGGGGGGTATATCTATGCAAGGAATCTATATTACAACACCTAAACAAATAATTTTATAGAAAGTTTTAAGAAACATAAAACAATAGATTTGATATTATTACATACTAGCACTAATTTATTGAAACCAATAGATTTGCACTTGGATTCACCATGGTGTTTGAATGAACTACCTCCAAAGGTGGATGACACTGAAAAAACACCCAATTTTTTAGTGAATAGAGATTTTATTGGTAAACTAGGGGATGTTCTTGAAAATGATCTGATCTTTGTCCAACCATGTGGCAGTGCTTCAAAATGTACCTTGCAATTTTTTTTATTTGCCTTGGTGATTTTGGTCATATCAAATTTATTTGGCTCTCTATTAAGGTTTCTAGGGCTTAGGGTTTTAGGTTTTTTTCAGTTTGTATTTTATATTATGCAAAACCCTATCTCTATTCTATTTTGACATTACTTTTTGGGCTTTAAGTTAAAACCACATTGAGGGTCATGTTTATCATTAAAAGGGGGCCATGTTATATCCCTAGGTTTAATTTTCTGTTTGGTTGCCACTTTTAATTTTTCCTAATTTTAAGTCCCTTAACTTAATGTCTCCATGGTCACAATTTTATGAATAACTCAAGGGTATCATTTTCATTCTAGGTGGGTTCCCTTTACCTTTCTAAAAATAAGCTACATGTCCAATTATCATTGGTCCTTGTAATTCCACAAAGACAATTTCCTGAGTTTTCTATTGACCACAGTATTGCGAGAGACTTCCATCCACCACAAATTTATTGGCTATAGAAACTATTGAAAGGTTTTTATATTTTATGCCTCATGCCTTGTGTTAAAGGTAAAGTTACTTATGGAACATCTTTTTGCACATGGAGAATATGAGTGTACATAGATGTTTTAAAGATAAGGATAAAGGTTATTTAGAGTTAATGTTTAGGGATAACATTGTGTTGTAATAGGTGATTAAATTGAGATCAAATAACAACTGTGATAATCTCGCGATCAAGAGATGGGAGGAAGCTAAACATTGTGACATTGCGAGATAATGCCACGTGTCCCTACCAAGCCAATGCAAGATGATGGCCATTTTGGTGGGCCAAGTCCCCAAGTGGGAAATCAACATTAGATTGACTAATGTAGGCCATTTGATGGGCCAATGTAGATGAAGATCAACAACAATAATTCAAATTTGTTTCAAACTTGATTGGAGTTGTTTTTTTGGCTCAAATGAACATTATTGGTGGATGGGACTTTAGTAACACTTTCTAGATGAATAAAGTAGGATTTTATAGTTTTTTTAATCACTAAATCATTCACAGACATGCAAATTTTATCCCTAGAGATGAAGAAGAACAATTCAAGTTGTTGTAGTGCAAAATTAGTATTTTCTTGTGCGATAAAGTTGTAAGTGATATTTTGAGATTTCATTGGTTATTTTAAATATTTTGAGTTGGGAATTGATCTTAAATCATGGGTTATAGATTTATTTTCATTTTAGGATCAGGTTATTGATAGAATTAAGTTGAAATTATTATTGTAATTTGAAAAGTTTTTAAGCCATTGTTTTTCCTCCCTATTTTAATTTTGAAATCGAAAGCCCTACTTTTAAACAAAATGGAACCCCAAAGACATCATTCTGGAAAAATTGAATATGCAAAGAGGAATCCATATGATGATTTCCTATACCAATTGAATCCATCGACAACTGATAGATATTAGGGACAACAACTCATAGTTGGGAAAATCCTAGGTGAGGGTTTAATTGATAAATACTTCAATGTAGTTGATGCTAGAGTGTCGATGAAAAGATTGGATATGTTAAAATTATGGTTTGGGAAGAGAAATAATGATAATACTCTCTTTAATGCCTAGCATTATGATTTGGTTAAGCTGTTTGTGTCTAGTGTTTTTATGGATATCAATTTTCTTAGGATAGTTGCTGATAGGTATGACCCAATTATGAGGATCATTAAGGGAAATGATGGAAAGATATTATTGTCACTGAAGAGGGAGGAAATTAAAAAAAAATAGTTTGTATGAGCCTTCTTCTTTCCTGGAGAATATTGATTTGGAAGAGATGAAAGAAGATGACAAAAGGTTGAAGGAGAAATCTTCTTCTTTCCCATCTGGCTAAAGCAGGAAAGACAAAATATTACATTGGACCACGATCATTTGAATCTTTCCAAATTGATGCCTTTTCTCCTTACTTGAAGGCAAAATTTTACTCACTGTGTCAAGTTATAGGGTTACATCCAAACACAGTCATGCCTATAGCACACATGCATATGGAAATTCAAATCCAACACCCAAAATTTATGGTGATTTATGATTATGCCCCATACCTCAAAGAGGAAATAAATGTGGGGTTGTAGGAAGTGAAGAAAAGTGAGGGTAGGTCCCTTTTCCTCTAGTATTCTCTATTGATGTATATGTTCTTGTACAAAAATATAAAATTCTATAAGCATTCTATAAATTTGAAAATAATAGTTGATGGAAATGAGACGCCAGTGTGATTTTTGAGTATAGATATGTCTTGGGATAAGTGAGAGGCCAGTTATGTTAGATTTGATAATTGTTTTGCATAAAGGCTAAGGTATAGGTTGATAATAAATCCACCTAGGATTCTAGTGTAGTTGCATGATTTTCTTAGACTAATGGAGAGGTCCCCTGACCTAAAAATTGCACATAATTGAGCATATGTTAATCCTTATTTAGTCAACACTATTTTGAGAGTTTATAGTTTTCCATGCGTGCCACATGTATTACCTTACAATGTTCTACTTAGATTGGGATTTACTGAAGTGATGTGGTAGATAGGTTGCATCCAAGAGAAAGAAGAGTTGACAGGAAAAGGTAAGGACACTATTTTCCCTAACTACATAATTGTACCTTAATTTGTAATTACAAAAGGAGGATGGATGTATTTTGATCAAATATTTAATCCTTATCATTTGGGGGTTAGCACTTCAATAGACACTGATCTATAGGGATTTTACAATATGTTTAGAGAAGAAATAAAGGGATATATTCTACCCCATGGATTCATTTTCCCTGAAGATTTGATCAGGAATAAATTTGATGAGAATGTCCAAGAAGATAGGAAATAGAAATGGAATGCATACAACAAGATTTGGAATGTTTTTTTTGAAAATATATCCAAGTTATGATCCTTTAAATACTTTCAAGCTATTTTATGTGAAGATGAATGATTTAGTAGATAATTTTCAAGAGGTTATGCTTGCTTTGAAGGAAAAGAGGACTAGATTGGAGCACAATAAGATAGGTGAAAAGACTTAGCAAACAATAGCTCGAACACCTAATTCAAGAGTCAGGCCTGCAGTTGCAACACCTCCACCACCAAAATATATAGATTTACAAGAAGAGGATAGGCCCACCTACTTTCCTTTGGTAATTGAAAAGATATATAAGAGGGTGAGAGGTATGTATGATAGTGACAGTGACAGTGATGGAAAGAGAAGAAGAAAGGGGAAGAAAGTAATGAAATATGAACACCCCCTAAATTTCAGCCTAAGCTACCCAAGGGAATTAAAAATATTTATTTTGAAGAAGATGAACCAAGGAGAGGCCCTTCACCACCTCCTCTACCCCTTCTGCCTCCAAAATAGAAGGAAAAGGAATAAACATAAGAGAAAATTATTGAACTATTTGAAGAGAAACAACAAACAGAAGAGGATGATATTATTATTGATACTAATAAAGATTTGCAAGTAGGCATTCCTCCAGCACCAAGATCATTAAAATTGGATTTCACTTCTCTTAATATTCAGGGAAGAGAATCTATAGATGATAGGAGGGAAGCCTATGATGAATTTCTATAGGATGACACTTTTGTGAAAAGCCAAGCATTTCTACAATTGGTCTAGAAGGTAAGAATTGATGATTAAAAAAGAAGATGCAAAGAAAGGAAGTCTTATAAGCCTGAAGGAAGTGAGAAAGAAAATGAAGATGAAATAAAGAAGGAGATGATGGAGAAATTCAATTCTATCACCCTTGAGGAAGGGAAAAGAATTGTTAACCAAGAAGGAATCCTAATTCTTCTATATTGGAATATTATTGATGCCATATATTTTGATATTGTAAGAAAAAATAAATAGTTATATAGCTCAGAGGAGGAAACTAGAATGACATTAAAAGGATCAACATAGAGTCATCACTATGCCACATTGGTAATATGGTCACTACCACAAGGGTATAGAAATATAAATATAGGTTACACTAACCCCAATTTGAGGTGAAGTCTCATAATAAAGAGAGGTTCAAAGACTTCAGGAGTTGAGGTAGAAAACTTGACTTTAGATGTGGCCAAATTGAAAAAATAAGCATCTAAGAGGGAGGAAGCTGAGAAACAAGAGTAAAACACTAAGTTTGATCATATTTTTGGTGAGTGTAATAAGGTGCATCAAAAATATATTGAAATGTAGTCAAACTTTTATCTTTTGGAGAAAAGACTATTAGAAGCATCGTCTACTGCTCTTGAACTACTTCCACCTATTATGTTAGAATGATTTTAGAATAACTGAGAGGGGGTGAATCAGTTATCCTCAAGTCAGATGTACTAGTTGAACTTCTAAACACTTTAACCAACTTAGATCTATTCAACAATCCACTCAATCTCTATAGAATATAATTAGTAACATAAACTTGCAGTCCACTGTCCAAAAGTAATCAACTTGCAGAATATAAAACATAACACATGAAATAACATTCACACAAGTATGACACAATGATTTAACATGGAAACCCAATTTGGGAAAAATCACCAGTAACATGCTACCAAATTTTCACTCTTTTGAAGTGATCTCTGTGAGGAGCCAACTCTATTAAACATTACAATACAAACTACTAGGTGTGACCCTGGTAAATGATTTAATCATCATGTTAGGAGTGGCCTTGTTAGAGGGCTTAAGAACATCCCATTAAAATGTCACCTTGATTAAAGGGTTTACAAATGACTGTTATGTCAACCTTGATTAAAGGATTTAAATTGATACAATGGTTAGAAAGTAACAAAAGGTTTTGATTCAAAATATACAACTCACTTTGCAAATACAAAGCCACTATAGCTCATTTACTGATTTACTGATTGGCCTTCATTGTCATCTCCATCTTTGATCTGCTCGAAAATCCCTTCAAGAAATCACCAAAACTTTGTTCAGCTCTTCTCAGCCTTCTTAGGTTCACCAATCAAAAACATCAACCTATTCCTCACTCTACATAACCTACAACTAGGTCATCCTTATACCTCATTGATTAGGTAGCTTAATCTTTTGCTACTTAATCATCTCCATAGATCTTAGTTTTGGGTTAGATTCATCGAATCCTTCTAACATTTTGTTCTCCTCCTCCTTCTAGATACTTCTCAAAACTTCTCCTTGAATCCATAAGAAAATAGTTTACCATGCATTAAATACTATAGGTCATTCATCCTTATCTTCAACATGTTTTACATATCCCAATAATTCAACAATGTTGACTAGGAATATAAATTCCTTCATAAACTATAACTTACTGACACTTGGTCAATACTGTGTTCATCTGCTCAGTAATCACTGGATAGCTCGGTCATTGCTAAAACTATTCTTCTCAAAAATTACTATCTTCACTCTATCAATTCTCTGATGCTCGGTAATTACTGATGCTTGATTGACACTAAAATTTTCTCGGCTTATACTGGCGCTTGGTCAACACTAGCATCACTCAGCTTACACTAAAGTTTCTTTATCTTTTGCTCTTTTTCTCGGTTAAGCCTAAGCTTTCAGAATTTCTTTCCTCATTTCTTCTAAGCTTCAAAACAACTAACTTCTTCACTTAGTGTTATAGATAAAAAACACATTACCTTTCCAATGTGCCAACTAATCAAGTACCCATTGTAGTTTCTCATAACTAAACCTTTCCACTAGGTCTTCTTGTTATTTCCTCTTTTCAAATCCTCTTCATCAATCAAAAGATATGGTACTTTACTAGATAGAAACCATCTCACTAGATAAGGTTTGAGATCAATGGAAATATAACAATTGTTTCAATTGTAGTTTCCAACAATCTCCCTCTTTGGCATTGATGGCAACACCACATGCAACACTATAAGCTCTATATGCATAGTTACCATACAATCCAAAAAGTATGTAATGAAGCAACTTCTGTCAACATTCTTTGTGTCTAGATCTTAATTAATATCCTTATATTCATTCTAATTCTCATCCAAATATCAGCTCCCTCTTAGATAAATTTCTCCGTTTGTCTGTGAATCCATTTTATTGAATCTCTCCCTCAGGTTACTAAATCTCTCCCTCTTTGACAATAATGCCAAATACATTCATCTTCACCATGTAGATATCTTCATGTCATCTCTCTAAACTATATACTCCCTTTATCATCTTGCTTATGACTAATCAACATCTTGTGCTTTACTCTTCACAACTTTAGGCATCTCCTAAAGTATGACCTCCTTTGTGTCAATTTGTCAGATATTCTAAGTAGTACATTTGATGCAACACTCCTATATGATTCTAGGTAGCCTCAGTTAGAGGAATCACCCCTAATTTACCTCTTAGATACTCATGATGATCCTTAGGTAATGCTTTAGTGAATATATCTACTAACTGTTCCTTTGTATTCACATATTACAGTCTCACTTCCTTGTCTTGAACTAGCTCTCTCAAGTAATGATACTTGATGGAAATATGCTTAGTCTAAGTGTGCATCATCAGATTATTTGATATATTGATAGCACTTGTTTTATCATAGAAAATAACAACTGGCTCAGTAATTTCTTCCTTGATACCTTTCAAAAATTGCTTGATCCATTCTAAGTTTGAACAATTAGCTACTATTGCTACATATTCAGCCTCTATTGTAGATTGGGAAATGTAATTCTATTTCTTGCTTGTCCACAAGACTAGTCTTTTTCCTTGAAAGAATGCACCACCACTTATACTCTTTCTATTATCCACATTTCTTGCCCAATCTACATCAGCATAAACTTTCAGTTCAAACTTTTCATTCTTCTTATAGTATAGTCCATAGTCCTCTGTTCCTTTTAGATATCTCAGTATCCTTTTCACTGTCATCATGTGATTGTCTTTAGGATTGGTAGAAAATCTTGCAAAAATCCCAACTACTAATGCAATATTCGGTCTTCTGTGAAAAACATGTTGTAGGTTTCCAATCATAGACCTGTACAAGTTTTGATTTACTTTAGCTGTATCATTATTCTTTGATAGTTTCTATCTAGTAGCCATGAGTGTACTTACTGGTCTAGAGTCCTCCATGCCAAAGGTTTTTAGTATCTTCTTGATATACTTAGATTGTGTAATGTAGATACCTTTCTCCATTTAATAAATTTGCAAACCAATAAAGAATTTGATCTCTCCAAACATAGACATCTCAAATTTAGTTCATATCTCATTTAAAAATGTTTGGCATAGGGCATATTTTCCTCCAAATATGATATCATCAACAAATATTTCAGCTAACAATATCCCTTTACCTTTTTCAATCTTCAAGTATAGATTGTTGTTGTCATTTGTTCTTACAAATCTAATCTTCACCAAGTAATTATACAATCTCTCATACCATGCTCTAGGGGCTTGTTTCAATCCATAGGATGCTTTGTGTAGTTTACAAACCATGTTCCTCTTGCTTGGATTAAAAAATCCTTCTGGATGTTCAATGTATACTTCTTCTAGTATTCTATTTAGAATGTATATATGACATCCATTTGATACACTTTGATTCTTTTGTAAGCTGCATATGCAAGCAGAGTTCTAACTCCTTCCAATCTAGAAACTAGGATAAATGTCTCCGCATGGTCAATTCCTTCTTCCCGTGCATACCCTTTTCATACCAATCTAGCTTTCTTCCTTATAAATTCTCCATGTTCATTCAACTTATTTTTGAACACCCACTTGATTCCAATAAAATTATTGTCCTTTGGTCTAGGCACTAGTGTCCAAGTTTTGTTCTTTTCTATCTGTTCAATTTCCTCATTCATGACTTGAATCCAATCTTCATTCTCCAAAGCATTTTTCACTATCTTAGGCTCAAACTCACATAACAAGCATGTTTGGTTTTTCAACTTACTTCTTGTCATAACTCCTATATCTTTTGCTCCACTGATTTGATCTGGCTTATGATGTCTTCTCACATACTATACCAATGTAGGCTCTGGTCTCCTTTCTTCTTGCTCTTGATTTTTAGGTTCATTTTGTATCTCTACTTCCTCTCTCAATTTCTCGACAACATCCTCCTATTTCTCAACATCTTCTTGTTGTAACTTGACAAGCTCTTGTTTTTGCTTGGCAGCTTTGTTTTTTAGTTCAGATAAATTGTTGGCCTCTCCTTCTTCCATGTATATAAAAGATATCTAATCTTTAGGTTCTTTCTTAAATTCAACTTCATTCTTTTCTGCATATTCATCAACTCTAACATTTTCACTTTCTACAACTTTGTTAGTATTAGATTTCAAACACTTGTAAGCTTTTCTCTTAGCAGAATAACCTAGGAATATGGCTTCATCACTTTTAGCATCAAGTTTTCCATTTCTATTGTCCTTGAGTATATAAAATTTTCTTCCAGAGACTTTAAAGTATTTCACATTAGGTGCATAACCATGCCATAACTCAAAAGGTGTAGCATTTGTACCTTTCTTGATTTGTACTCGGTTCAAAGTATAAACAACCGTGCTTATAGATTTTCTCTAGTACTTTTGTGCAAAATTCTTCTCTATTATTAGTGTACAATCCATGATTAATATATTTCTTCTCTGTGCAATACCATTTTGTGGAGGTGTCCTTGGTGCAGACGTTTGTCTCTTAATTCATCTATCATTGTAGAATATGTTGAACTCATTAGATATGAACTCTCCTCCTCTATCAAATCATAGACATTTCAAGCTTTTACCTATTTCTTTCTCAACTTTTTCCAAATACCACTTAAACAATTGAAAGGCATTAGATTTTTCCTTAAGAAACATTACAGTCATCATTCTAGGGTAATCATCAACAAATAGAATGAAATATTTATCACCATAGTAACTTTGCACACCAATAGGTCCACAAAGGTTAGTATGAACCAATTCCAAAATATCATCAAAAGTATGTGTCTTTCTCTTGAAACTAGACTTTGTCATTTTTCCCAATTGACATTGTTTACACATCACATTATCAGGTTTCTTCAATCTTGGTAAACCTCTAACTCTTTTCATCTTACTAATGCTTACCAAATTATCAAAGTTCACATGAAACAACCTCTTATGCCATAACCATACATCATTAAATTGTGCAAACAGACATATTTCTTTAGATAGGTCTAGATAGAACAAATTACCTCTTGTCTGTTCTCCACTTCCAAATAGTTCACCGGTGGCATCAAATATCTTAGCCTTTTTGTGATGAAACTGAACTTGGTAACCAAAACTATTCAACTGTGCAACACTTACCAAATTATAGTTAAGTCCTTCAACCCAATAAGCATTATCACATCCGATCTTATCAATCAATCTTATTGACTCTTTTCCCTTCACAAGACATGGTGCATCATTACCAAACTTAACACTACTACCTTTGTAATGATTTAAGTTTTCAAAATTACTTTTATCACCAGTCATGTGATGTGAGAAACCACTATCAATTATCCATCTATCACCTTTACTCACATGAAATAAGTGTAGTTTTATTATCTTCATTAGAATCATCTTTCATAGCAACATAAACAACTTCTATATCATAATCATTAGAGTCACTAGATTCACTGTCAATTTCTTCTTTAGCAATATAACAAGACTTCTTACCTTTATCCTTGTAGTCCTTATACCTTTTGTAATCTTTGTCATCCCTTTTGTCTTTTTACTTGTTTTCCCTTCTTTCATCCTTGTCATTCATGTCAGGACATCTTGCTACAATATGACCAACTTTGTTACATGAAAAATAAATTGTAGGAAGTTTACCTTTAAATTTTCCTTTTCCTCTTGATAGTCTTCTAGCCATAAGTGCCTCAAGATCATCAAGATCATCATTAGAAGTTTTACTATCACTATCACTGTTTACACATCTTTCTTTTTCATTCTTATACTTTTGAAGAGGCATTTGAGACTTGAATGCAGATTCAATATTATGAGTAGTGAAATTATCAAAATTTGACAATTCAAAAGTAGTAAGTCTACCAACAAGACCTTCCAAGGTTAAGTTGTTATTGGGAGAAAATATTAGTTCTTGTATTTCAAAAACTCTAATAGCATAAATAGGAAGTAGGGTTCTCAAAACCTTGCTAATAATAGTTTCATCATCAATATTTCCATTAGCTCCTTTAATAGCATTCACTACATCCTTAACTCTGGCACAATATTGAACAATAGTCTCACCTTCTAACATTCTCATTTCATCAAAATTACCTCTCAAGATTTTAGATTTGGCTCTCAGTACATTTGTGTCCCCATCATAGATAGTTATTAGTGTGTTCCATATTTTCTTTGCGTTGGTACAGTTCTTGATGTCTTCAAATTCAAGATAACTTAGGGCTGATGTAATCTCCAATATTGCCTAATTGTGTTCTTTCTTTTCCTGTTAGAATGATTTAGAACAAAAGAGAGGGGGGAAGGGGGTAAATTAGTTGTTCTTAGGTCTAGATGTACCAACTAAACTTTCTAGCACTTCAACAATCTCAGATCTAATCAACAATTCAACTCGGTCTTTATAGTATATATCAGAAACATATAACATGCAGTCCATTGTCCAAAAGTAATTAACTTGCAGAATAATAAATCTTTCAATAACATCCACATCAAAATCATTCACACAAGTATAACACCAAGATTTATAGTGGAAACCCAATTTGGGAAAAAACCACTTTGTAACATGCTACTGATATTTCACTCTTCTAAAGTGAGCTCTGTGAAAAGCCAACCCTGTTAAAGGTTTACATACACACTGTTAGGTGTGACCCTATTAAATGATTTAAAACACTCTGTCAAAAGTGACTTGGTTAAAGGATTTAAAAACATTCCATTAGAATGTCACCTTGATTAAAGGATTTATACAATGATTGTTAGGTCAATCTTGATTAAAGGATTTAGACTGATACAATGGTTAGAAAGTAGCAGTAGTTTCTGATCGAAAAAACATACAACTCACTTTTTCTAATACATATCCAATTCACACATATATTTTGATTTATTGGTTGACCTTCATTTCCATCTCCATCTCTAATCTGCTCAGAATTCACTTCAAGCAGTCACAACTCTGTTCAGCTCCTTCACTATTTTACCTTCAACCTTCTGCTTAGACTTATCAGTTAATAACATCAACCTCTTCTTCACACTCTATAACCTCACACTTAAAATAATATTATAACTCCTAATTGATCATGTAGATCAATCTTTTTCCACTTAATCTCTTCCGTAGATCTTAGGTTTAGGTTAGATTCATCGAATCCTTCCATCATTATGTTCTTCATCTTTCCTTTCTAGATACATCTCTAAACTTCTTTTTGAATCGATAAGAAAACAATTTACCATGCATTAAATGCTCCATACAATTCATTAATAACGTCAACATGATTTACATATCCCAAGAATTCAACTATGTTGGTTGGGATTCTCTATTCTTTCTCCAAATGTAAATTACTAACACTCGGTCAATATTGTGTTCAGCATCTCGGTCATCACTATGTATCTCAGTCATCTGTACAAACTATCTTCCTCATCAGACACTGTCTTTTCTTGGTAATTTCTTGTTGCTCAACAATTACTAATGTTTGGTCAACAATAGATTTAATCAACATATACTGGCATTCGGTCGACACTAACATCACTCAGCTTAAACTAAATTTCTTCACTTTTGCTCAGTTAAGCCTACAGTTCCAGTCTTTCTTCTTACTTAGATAAACAACACATTACCTCAAGTCAATGTGCCAACTGATCAAGTATCCATTGAAGTATCACATAACTCAACCTTTCCTTAGATCATATTGTTATCTCCTCTTTTCACATCCTCTTCATCAATCAAAAGATATGGTACTATCCTAGATAGCAACTATGTTACTAGTTAAGGTTTGACATCAATGACAATATAACAATTGTTTCAATTATAGTTTCCAACAATATCCCTCTTTGGCATTGATGGAAACACCATATGAATAACATATGATTGACCAAAAAATCCAAAATCTCTGTGCATCAGACTTTTATTAATATCCTTAGCTTCATTCTGATTCACAACTTTTGCTTTGCCTGACCGCTTGCTAAATTACTCCCTCTATATCTTTTGCCTCTCCTTCTTCCATGTATACAAGAGATCTATAATATTTAGGTTCTTTCTTGCACTTAGCTTTATTTCTTTCTGCATATTCATCAACTCTAACATTTTCACTTTCCACAACTTTGTTAGTATTAGAATTCAAACACTTATAAGCTTTTCTCTTAGTGGAATAACCTAGGAATATGCCTTCATCACTTTTTGTATCAAATTTTCCATTCCTATTGTCTTTGAATATATAGCATTTACTCCCAAAGACTCTAAACTACTTCACATTAGATGCATAACCATGCCATAACTCAAAAAGTGTAGCATTTGTACCTTTTTTGATTTGTACTTAGTTTAAGGTATAAACAATTGTACTTATAGCTTCTCTCCATTACTTTTGTGCAATATTCTTCTCTATCATTATTGTTCTTGCATAATCCATAATTGATTTGTTTCTTCTTTCTGCTATACCATTATGTGGAGGTGTCCTCGGTGTAGACATCTATCTCTTGATTCCTCTATCATTGCAGAATAGATTGAATTCATTTGATATAAACTCTCCACCTCTGTCAAATCTCAAAAATTTCAAGCTTCTACCTATTTCTTTTTCAACTTTTTCCAAATACCACTTAAACAATTGAAATACATCAGATTTCTCTTTCAAAAACATTACAGTAATCATCCTAGAATAGTCATCAACAAAAAGAATAAAATACTTATCACCACAATAAATTTGTACACCCATAGGTCCATAAAGTTTAGTATGAACCAAATCCAAAATATTGTCAGAAGTATATGTCTTGCTCTTAAAACTAGACTTTGTTATTTTTCCCAATTGACACTATTTACACATCACATTATCAGGTTTTTATAATCTTAGAAAACCTCTAACTTTCTTCTTTTTACTAATATTTACTAGATTGTCAAAATTCACATGACATAGCCTCTTATGCCATAACCATACATCATCAGATTGTGCAAACAACAATTTTTCTTTAGATAGGTCTAGATAGAATAGGTTATCTCTTCTCTCTTCTCCACTTCCAATTAGTTCACGAGTGGCATCAAATATTTTAGCTTTTCTATGATGAAATTCCACTCGATAACTAGTACTATTCAACTGTGCAACACTCAATAGGTTATAGTTAAGACCTTCAACCCAATATGTATTTTCACATTTGATCTTATCAGTTAATCTAATTGATCATTTTCCTTTCACAGGATATGGCACATCATTACCAAACTTAACACTTCTACCTTTGTAATGATCTAGGGTCTCAAACTTACTTTTATGACCAGTCATATGATGTGAGAAACCACTATCAATAATCCATTTATCACCTTTAATCACATAAGAAATAAGTACAATTTTATCATCTTCATCAAAATCATCTTTCATAGCAACATAAACAACTTCTATATCACATTCATCAGATTGACTATTGTCAATTTCCTCTTCAGAAATATAGTAGGATTTCTTACCTTTGTCTTTGTAGTCTTTGTACCTTTGGTGATCTCTTTCATTTCTCTTGTCCTTGTACTTGCTTTCTCTTTTCTCATCCTTGTCAGTCCTATCAGGGCATCTTGCTACAATATGACCAACTTTATTACATGAAAAAATAATCTTAGGAAGTTTACCTTTATATTTCCCTTTTCCTCTCTTTAACCTTCTAGCCATAAGTGCCTCAAGATCATCTAGTTCCTCATCAGAAGTGTCACTATCACTTTTCTCTATCACTATCACTTTTCACACACTTTTCTTTTTCTCTCTTAGACTTATGTAGAACCATTTGAGACTTGAATGTAGATTCAACATTAGCAACAATGTAGTTATCATAATTAGACAACTCAAAAGAATTAAGCTTACCAACAAGACTTTCCAGAGTTAGAACATTACCAGGGTTACATCTTGATTCTTGTATTGTAGAAATTATGATAGCATAGATAAGAAGAAAAGTTCTCAATACTTTACCAATAATAGTTTCATCATCAATGTTTCCATTAGCTCCTCTAATAGCATTCACTACCTCCTTAATTCTTCCATAATATTGAGCAATATTTTCACCTTCTTGCATTTTCATTTCATCAAACCTACCTCTCAGGATTTTAGATTTGGCTCTGAGTACATTTGTATCTCCACCATAGATAGTTGCAAGAGTGTCCCACATTTTATTTTCATTGGTAGTGTCCTTGATGTCTTCAAATTTAGGGCAGCTTAGGGCAGTTGCAATCTCCAACATTGCTTTATTGTGTTCTTGTTTTTCTTTCATCTCCTCGGTAGTCAAAGGTGCAGTAGGTATAACATACTCATTTTCAACATAGTACTTTTCCAAATCACCAGTACTAGCTAGATGCAATTTCATCAGACTTTGCCATGTAGGGAAGTTCTCTTTATTCAACTTCGGTACCTCCTTTTTTTACATCTTGATCATTAGCTTCAAGTACTTTTAAAATTAACTCTGTAAGCACCAACAACTTTGATACCAATTTTTAGAATGATTTAGAACAACAGAGGGGGGGGAGGGGAGGGGGTGAATCAATTGTTCTTAGGTCCATATGTATCAATTGAACTTTCTAGCACTTCAACAAGCTTAGATCTAATCAACAATTCAACTCAGTCTCTACAGTATATATTAGAAACATATAACATGTAGTCCTCTATCCAAAAGTAATTAACTTACAGAATAATAAATCTTTCAACAACATCCACATCAAAATCATTCACACAAGTATAACACCAGGATTTATAGTGGAAACCCAATTTGGGAAAAACCACTATGTAACATGCTACTAATATTTCACTCTTATGAAGTGAGCTCTGTGAAAATCCAACCCTATTAAAGGTTTACATACACACTATTAGGTGTGACCCTGTTAAAGGATTTAAAACACTTTGTCAAAAATGACCTGGTTAAAGGATTTAAAAACATTCCATTAGAATGTCACCTTGATTAAAGGATTTATACTGATACAATGGTTAGAAAGTAGCAGTAGTTTCTGATCTAAAAAACATACAACTTACTTTTGGTAATACAGATCCACTTTGCACATATATGTTGATTTACTAATTGACCTTCATTTCCATCTCCATCTCTGATCTGCTTGAAATTCACTTCAAGCAATCACAACTCTGTTCAGATCCTTCACTATTTCACCTTCAACCTTTTGCTTAGATTATCAATCAATAACATCAACCTCTTCTTCACACTTTTTAGCCTCACACTTAGGTTAATCTTATACCTCCTTGATCAAGTAGATCAATCTTTTGCCTCTTAATCTCCTCCGTAGATCTTAGGTTTAGGTCAGATTCATCGAATCCTTCCATCATTATGTTCTTCATCTTTCCTTTCTAGATACATCTCCAAAATTATCTTTGAATCCATAAGAAAATGATTTACCATGCATTAAATGCTCCATACAATTCATTAATAATGTCAACATGATTTACATATTCTAAGAATTCAACTATGTAGGCTGAGATTCTTAATTATTTCTCTGAATGTAAATTATTAACACTCAGTCAATACTATGTTCATCATCTCGGTCATTACTGTGTATCTCCACTAGTTAATTTTACCGTACATTTCGACAAGCATTGGTCAAATTTTCTACAATAATTGGTTGAATAGATGACTAAAACTGTTGTCGATCTTTTTTTGTCAAATTTTCTACATGGTGAATAATAGTCAAAATTTTGACTAGATAAGTCATCGAATTATCCACTGAAACAATCCCTTGGAACTGGAAGAATAACACCATCACCTCGTCGAAGTCAATTGGTGTGAAGGTCCAAATGTTGACCTTTATGTCATTGAATTATCCACCCTAGTTCATCGAAGAGACCATCAAATGCATAGCATTTTGGTCGAAAATAGTACTGTGTAAAGGTCAAAATTTCGACCAATCCAAACTTTTGTTTAAAAAAAAAATGTGGTACACCATTTTCAATATATTCCTACTTTTAGTTGAATATATTGGTTGTCTATAATTAGCATTGCAATGTCAAATGCAACATGAATGTTAGCATGGTTTCTTGCTTCTCAAAGCCATTTAAAATTTGTTGATATTGATATTTGATGAGGTTTGTTTGAACCATATATTTACAAACTTAAGTTCAAACATTAGTTGTTTATTTATCTAGATTATTAGATGGTTTTAATGAATAACTAGTACTGGTCTGAAAATCTGAAGTATTCCTGATTGCATCTATTTTGTTGTAGCTATAATATAATCTAGTGAAACAAAATTTGATTAATATTTTGGGACTTACCTATTAGCATCAAAAAGTTTGCATTCAGGTCTTAGTTTAGTTTTCTAAACTGTGATGTCTCCATCATATCCATGAAACCAAACAAGCATAAAACACATGTTTTGGACCAGGTGAGGCAGACCTGGGACACTTTCAAGTTAGCTAGGAAGTAGAAGTATCAATTGTACATAGCATTAAATAGTTACAAATAGTTAGTCAATATTGAAGGATGTTTTATGAACCATGTAAGTAATTGGCAGCAAATATGAATAAGAATAGCATCAAGGAAATCAACGTTGAACTAATATCATATCTATGAAAGTCATCTTATTTATAAGACTTCACAATAAACAACAAGACAGATCATTTGATATCAAGAGAAAAGATTGTATGCCATTGTTGATAAGAGTGAAAGAGTAAGCATGTTACCATTGAAAACACCACTTTGATACATGAACGGTACATTAGAAAACTAAGTGATCAACTATGTCTTAACTATAAGTGCTACTCTTCTGTTCATGGGTTCAAGACTTGAATCAAAACAACTAAACCATGAATACAAAATAGTTATGAGATAACAAGCAAATGATCTTGATATTAATAACAACAATATATCACAAAGATTGCCAACAACAGATTGCAATCCATATATCAATATTTCCATAAGAGCAACTTGTTATATTAATGAGGTTATGAGTTAACATCAAGCGATACATATACTTAATTAAGATCGACATAAGCATAAAGCATAAAGTCTCCATAATCACCGATCAAAGGAGAAGTTATTGAGTTAATCGCGTGCAAAAGATAAGATGATGAAACAATGCATTAAGCACCAATTAACATAAAAGGTGTGAATCGTGATTGCCAAGAGTTAAATAATTAATTGCTAAGTGGTTTGATTTACCAAGGATTAGTGGAGTTGCAGTCTTTCATATTCACATCCTTTTGTAGCATATTAAAGAGACATCAATATCATTCCAAATGAAATCAACTCATTCAATTGGGTTATTTTATATACATTACAATTAGCATTGCAATGTCTATAACAAGCTGCCAAATCAGTTTTATAGGTTAATCAAACTTTGGTTCATTGGTGATAACTTGTGCATCAATTCACGATAGTTATAGTAAGCATTTCAACAGGTCAACCATATTGAACTATCCTTGAACAATAGCTTTGGAAGGGTGAGTTATTTGAGTATTCAAGCCATGACTTGTCATTGTTGGGTGAGTGCTTGTTGCGACGCCAACTTTAAGAGTATTTCAACTTTAAAAGCAATTTTTTCTAATTCATAATCCGGTTGTTGTGAGTTGATGAGGTTTAAATCTGTAGGTCTTGTTTGCTGCTTGTTCATTGAGGTAGTGTCTTATCTTTTGTGCTTGTGGAGAAGGGAATTTACCACCCTCAAGATTGAAATCTCAAAGATGAATCGGCCCAACACCACCTCACTTCTACTAGCACTTTGGTGAGCTAAGGCAATCAATGACACTAATAGACTAAATATAATTTAAGACTTATGAGAAATGCAATGCAGAATAAAGAAACTAAATTAACTAAGCTATGCTAACTGAATTGTATGCAGTGGAGTGCAAATTTGTTGGAAGAACCATAAAAGTTGGTTGTTTGCTGATGGAGACTAAGCCCGGATTGAGACACCAGTCATTATGAAAGTGATTTGATCTATGGAAGTGGAGATTTGGTGATGGAATGTGTATGGGGAGATCATTTATGAAGTGTTTATGCCATTTTTTAAATTTGGGAGTGACTTTAGAGGTCCTATTGAGCATGCCCTAGATTAGTGACCCTAGAACCAAGGGTTTGGTGGCAAATGAGTTGGGTGAAGGGTAGAACCTTGTAAGTTTGGAATCCATTATTTCTCAACCTCTAGAAAGATTGTTTCAGTATTTGGAGTCATGGGAGCAAGTGGAGTTAGGGGTTGCTTTGTAAAAGTGGAAAATTGGGCCTAGTGAGGATAGGCTAGGGGTATTGGATCTTGGGTATGGTCCAAAGGAGCATAGGATAAAAATTTCAAAGGATTTAAAGATCCCAAAAGGGTATCAGAATCATGTATTAGTTTCCTTAGTTGTTTGGGGAAAGTTGGAGGAAAAGTCAAATTAATGACTGGTGAGGGCTACTAGCTTCAAGGATTGATTGTGTGTGTTGGATAGAAGATGAGTGATCTAGACTTAATGGGTTGATGAAACATGGTAGATAGGCTATATGGAGCTATTTAATGAAGTTAGAACAAAGGTTGGGGCTTTGGGTGAAGATATAGTGTCTAGGAGGAACTAGGTACACTTGGGAGACAAGTCATGGAGGGACATTGAGGTAAAGAAGTTATTGCAAAGTGGAATGGATTTGCTATCTGATATGATGAAGATGGATACCACACACCACCTCTACATCAAAATGTTTCTTTACACTATACTCACTTGTCTATATAATCAAATCATTGTTTTTTGTCATTGACATCACCAAAGAATTGATTGGTGTTTGTTAGTGCCAGAATAGTCACTGTAGACACAGTCAGTGTTTGGGTTTGTAACCACACCATGTATTGACCCTATATAGTGCAATCACTTAAAAATTTCTTCTATCAACAAAGACAACTAGCTTTTCATCTACATAGTGCAATCACTTAACAATTTCCAAGGCTTTTTGTCAACAATCACATTTTTTGCATATCCAACAATAACTATAGTCGAGATGACCACAATTTGTTGATGTAATTTGCAAACCAATCTAGCACTCCTATTGAAAATTGATTTGATAAAATCATATTGCAGAATGATCCCAAGGTACAACCCTAAATTTAACCACACATGCTCTATAGAGTTATTTTCTAGAGATTATGTATTTGTGCACATAGATTGATCTTGAAGGATGAAGCAACAAGCTGTAATGGAAAATGAACACAATGAATTTAAGGAAACTAGTTGTGTCAAATAAGCACCTGAGCATAGATGCCTTAACATGAATGAAATCAACTCATTCAATTGGGTTATTTTATATACATTACAATTAGCATTGCAATGTCTATAACAAGCTGCCAAATCAGTTTTATAGGTTAATCAAACTTTGGTTCATTGGTGATAACTTGTGCATCAATCCACAATAGTTATAGTAAGCATTTCAATAGGTCAACCATATTGAACTATCCTTGAACAATAGCTTTGGAAGGGTGAGTTATTTGAGTATTCAAGCCATGACTTGTCATTGTTGGGTGAGTGCTTGTTGCAACGCCAACTTTAAGAGTATTTCAACTTTAAAAGCAATTTTTTCTAATTCATAATCCGGTTGTTGTGAGTTGATGAGGTTTAAATCTGTAGGTCTTGTTTGCTGCTTGTTCATTGAGGTAGTGTCTTATCTTTTGTGCTTGTGGAGAAGGGAATTTACCACCCTCAAGATTGAAATCTCAAAGATGAATAGGCCTAACACCACCTCACTTCTACTAGCACTTTGGTGAGCTAAGACAATCAATGACACTAATAGACTAAATATAATTTAAGACTTATGGGAAATGCAATGCGAAATAAAGAAACTGAATTAACTAAGCTATGCTAACTAAATTGTATGCAGTGGAGTGCAGATTTGTTGGAAGAACCATAAAAGTTGGTTGTTTGCTGATGGAGACTAAGCCTAGATTGAGACACCAATAATTATGAAAGTGATTTGATCCATGGAAGTGGAGATTTGGTGATGGAATGTGTATGGGGGGATAATTTATGAAGTGTTTATGCTATTGTTTTAATTTGGGAGTGAGTTTAGAGGTCTTGTTGAACAGGCCCTAGATTAGTGACCCTAGAACCAAGGGTTTGGTGGAAAATGAGTTGGGTGAAGGGTAGAACCTTGTAAGTTTGGAATCCATTATTTCTCAACCTCTAGAAAGACTGTTTTAGTATTATCTATTTCTCAAAATTATCTATCTTGACTCAAATCTAAGCAAGATACTTCCAAAAGTGTATATGGCTTGAATAGATAAAATGAAAATCACTAAAACAGTGAACTTGAGATCAATATAATTCATGGAGGCAAATTTTTAAGAAAAAATATTATCACAAAAATAAAACCATAAATGTACTACATTAATTCATATATAAAGGTCATTGGATATCATCACGAATACATGTGTTACAGAACGTCTAAGAGATTATTTGTTTCTGCTTGTATTCACATCACAATCTACAAAATTAGAAGACTCGTACATATACTTTTTATTCCCTTGTTTACATTGCCTATTCAGAAGATATAATGAAGGGTTGAACCAAGTTGTCTCTTTTTGTCTCTGCTTCACTTCTAGTGCTACTCTTTTTTGTAGTATCAAAGCTCACCCATGCAAAGGGAAATAAAGGGGATTTTAGGGAGATGATATTCATTTTTGTTTATAACAAATGTGAATTCATTTGAGTGTGTTGTCCTTCAAGCACAACTTGGCCTCAGGTCAATAGCATCAAAGCACCTTGTTATTGTCTATCAAATCCTAGTGGTATTGGAGTTGCTCATCTAAATCCTTCTTCAAATTTTTCATGTCTACTCACACAAGGTCCACATGGAGAAAGTAAGCTCTAGAAGTTCATGAACCTTGATCTTACTTATCTCCATAATCTCAATGGAAGATGGTAGACAAATTGATAGCAAAGATGTAGCAACAAAGGGATGATTTGGAGAAACATTATGAATGGATATAGGCTATAAGCATGAATCCAGATTAGAATGTCACATAATATCATATAAACAACAAAAACACCATAAACTTGTAATCATAGCATCATGATCATACCATCGTATCATCATATGCTTCAAGTTCAACATCAAAATATTAAAATGTCAAATGATAAATCATAACGTCAAGTTCAAGTATAGGAAATAAAGCCTATATAACCATATTTGTTTGTCATACCCGTTTTGCAAGGAACTCAAAAATTATTCAAATTAAACAAGTATGAGCTGTAAGAGACTAAGAAAGAAGGAAAAGGTGTTACCTCACTAGGATGATAGTAATAATGAGACAAAGAACCATGAAGACTAAATCCAAGGAGACTAGATCTGAACATATGGGTTCATTCAAATTCAAAAATTGGTTTGCCTTCATAGCACTGTCAAGTCAACAACATGAGCATTATTTTGTGTCTAGAGTGTCATCAATGTTTTTAAATGTAGAATGAAATGGTTGTAAGTATGCATTTCTATTACATGCAAATGATTTTGAGATACATACCTATGCAATCCAATCTCCCAAGGAATAAATAGCACCACTTATCACCATCTTTGCCAAAATAGGATTTGTCATAAAGCAATGTTAGAATAGTTACTAAAATGGTCATAAATTATGTTATTATAGTAAAAGAATACTTTGACTTAAGAAAAAAACTACACAATATTAAAACATGACATTGTGCTTTAAAAACTAAAAAGGTACCTATAACCAAGAACTTCATTTCGACTTGCTAATTGGTTGTCACTATTAAGTCTAAGCTTATCTTTAAAGTTTGAGCTTCACTTGGTTTTGAGAATAGTTTAATATTCTCTACTAAACAAGGCCAACCACGTGAAGGTGGAAGCTCATTTGGCCCCTCCCCCCCCACCCCTCCCCGCTAACATCACTCTAAATTCCCCATTAACATTTAATAACATTCATTCATTCATCCATTTTTGAAATATAACATTCAATCATTATAATCACATGATAACATTCATTAACACATAAAATTCATTAACACACAACATTCATGAATAATTCATTAACACACAACATTCATGAATAATTCATCAACACATAAAATTCATTAACACACAACATTCATGAAGAATTCATTAACACATCATTCATCAACATTACTAGCACAAAATTACATCCATTAAGACAACATTCTTTCATTAGCAAAAAATGTTAATTACAATCATTTCTTTTTGGGTTTCTTGCTATTTTTTTTAATCATGTAATTTCTAAGAGGAAGATCAATGTCCTCGTCATTCCCCTCCTCTACTAGTTCTAATTCCAACGCATGTCTCCTCCTCATCTGTTCGAGAACATGAGGCCACTGCGCCAAAGGGGGTTCCGCTGCAATAACAACTACTTCATGAGTTAAATTCACACCATTTTATATTAGTGAATTACGAGTATTTATTTAAGTAAAAGAATTATAAATCAAAAAATTAATTTAAAAGAACAAAACGTGGATTTTATTTACCTGAATGTGCCACATGATCTACATGGTGATTAGTCTGAACATCCTCTGACACTCGTTCAACATGACATGATTCTGTATCCTCTAAAATATACACAAAAAGGTTACACCAAGTTCAATTTAAGATGTTAAATTGTATTAATAATTACATAATTAGTTTTAAATAGAAAATGAGCACCTCCATGGACAGTATGATGCACATCAGGCACTTCATGATGCGGCGTATGATCTGTGTCACGATTAAGAGGCTGCATTGCAATGTCATGCACATTATTATCAAATAGATTGTTGCTCAAGTATTCAATTTCTAATATATTTTTTGGCATATTTACCTATGCACATGATGCAGTAGACTCTTCGGTTGGGCCAGTGGAAGCTTGCCGTAGGTGTTCAGCCATGGCTTGATAGCCTTCCTTGAGGGCAATTTTTTTGTGTTCTTCTGTGGCCTCCAAATTAAAATCAGAGCCCTGCATTTTTTGATTAAACAAAATTATTTGCATTTTATAAATAATTTTTCTCTGCAATTCATTTACTGCTACTTACAATTCATGCTTTAATTTTTGAATATCCACCAGAGCCAAGTCTGTGCTACCCAATCTTTTGCAGCCTGGCCTTTGTTGCCTTTGATGTGTCTTTGCAACCTATGAAAAGTTTGAAATATGTTAGATGATATAGATATAAAGATCACTAATTAGTGCATTATTACATTGTACTAGTAGTTAATACTATTGCATACCTTCTCACATTTGCTGGTGTAATTCCTCTTTGAGCATCCCCTTTCTTCTTTGCATCCAAAATGAACTCATTCCAATCCCTCACTGGAATAAAGGGAGGATGCTCGTACTTTGGGTTTTGGACGAGACTCTTTCTATATGAGTCCCTCACAGTCTTAAGATGTTTGCAAGCTCTTTCTAAAATTTTCTTCTCATCAAAAATATTATTACCAAACTCATGCTCTAAATCTTTAATGAGCTGAACTTTTAATTTTTTTTCTTGCAAGTTCCACCTTTTAAGAAAAAACATAAAATTGTTAGATATAGCTAGTAAAAGAAAAGACCCGAATGAAAGGAAAAATACTATACCAATTAATGATATGAAAAAAAAATAGTGGGATAAAGTTAGTTCACTTATGATGTTCCACCTTGTATGTATGGTGGGCCCAAATATTTGCAGTGCGAGGTCATAAAGCTTTTTATAAAATGAATCGTTTCCTACAAAAAATGTCATGGGATAATAAATCCAAAACTTGTTATGAATAGGTAAATGCATATTACAATATAAAAAATAATTATTTAAAGTACCTAGAAGCTTAGGACATTTTTGATGAAGGGTGCTCCCCTTAATACCATAAACACATAATAGAAACAGAGAAACAACAACAACAATATGCAAGAACAGAAAATTGGCTTCTTATTATCTCCACAAATGTGGAATTACAAACTTTCAGAATTATAATATGCAAAGCCACATGGGCATTCCCTTACAATATTCTATAGGACAAAGCCTCGAATCAATACCCAAATCTACTACCCAGAACTGCCCTAGACAACACTACGTGCCTTCTTTATATAGGCATTTTCCACCGCCCGAGAAGGTTCCAGAAATTTAGCCCTAAGGGCCGACCAAACTTAGAATTATTTTATTTATTACATCAAAGTCGGCTCAAAATAACTTTTGAAACCCGAATAGAAATTTTGAAGGAAAATTATTTTCTGCCATTTCAGGTGGCCCGACTTTCAGAGACCATAAGTCATCACCAGTTGACCCGATTGACTATTATAACCCCATTTCAGAAACACCACGAAGCACTCTATAGGCTTGACCTATGCAAGCGCCCGTCACCCAAATTTTTGACCTCATCCGGGGCCTCTAAAGCCTTCAAAATTGAGTTCAAAGTTTCTGTACCCTGCTGCCAATACCGAAAATCTTCAATATCTTCAAAACTAGACCTGATCTAGCCATGAAACTTTGTTGGTAGGTTGATGTGACTGAAATGAACCTCCACATGTAAAATTAGAACATTCTGAGATCGTAAGACCAAATTACTAAAAATAGAAAGTTTTCATAAATAGCAGCTCTGCACAAGATAGCCCTTATTGAATACAAAAATAAAAATATTTTTGGGTGATGCAAGGTTGCTCTTACACCTAGGATGCTCCTGCATCAATTTTAAAGGCATTGATTCATCATTGTCAATCAACAATGACGTCTGCATAACTCCCGTGCTAGAAACATGGGTAGATCTAGGAAATGATGGTGAATTATCACCAATACATGTACTCTGATTTGTATCTGGCATACCAGACGCTACCGCCAGTGTATCTCCTACTCCAAAAAAATAATCCACTATGTGATGCACCCAAGATTAAAGTACAAATTATCAACTCATAATTAACACAAAACCAAATATAGCAAAACAAGGATTTACCAGCTGGAATAGACCGTGAAGGTGTCGATGTTTGCATGCCCCTTGTTGCCAACATTGCACTCGACAATCTCGAATGGACGTTTGTCAACCTCCTAGGTGGAGTCTCCTGCACTTGATGACCTGAACAATACATTGTTAGCAAAGACATTCTGAAATAATAAAAGTAAGAGTTAACTTAAGAAGTTTTTGAATGTTCCAAATAAAAAATTCCTTGTAACTTGTCAACTAAAGGATTATTTTACCAATGGCAGTCGGAGCTCTGCTAGTACCGGCCTCACCGCGTTGTCCTTGACTAGGTTTTGGATCAGTTGCCAAAAATTCCTGTAACAAGAACACATATTACATATTTTACTTCACAACATAAAAGAGTATAAAATATAAACCTTTATTGAACTTTTGTTATAACTAAAGATTCATTACTACTTACTTCATAATGATGTGCTTGCACTCTCAATTCAGATAGCCTCTTCATCATCTCCTTAGTTGGAATATTTGCTTCATCCAAAATTCTCATTATTTCTAAATTGATTTTTTTTATTTTTTTCTTCAACATAATTGTTACATTAGGCATTTCTATGATATCATCATCAAAAGGGGTAGCTATTGCCTCTGTACTTACTACAGGTGCTTTTCCCCTATCCTGAACATCAAATTGTGATAGGAATATCAGTAAAACTATCATAAAAATTCCAAAACTGTAAATAAAATAATGTAAAAATATAACATTTTTCAACTATCTAATTTGTACAATTTCAATAAGGTTTACCCTTGTTGAAGAATGGGTGGGAGGAGCATCCTCATGGCCTCTATCATGTGTGGGATCCATATTGTCCTGTGACAAAGATTAAATATAAAAACTTTAGCTAACTGAAAGCAATAGACTTAGCAAAAAAAAACTTATTAATAAAATGGTATATAGTACTTACCACCCTCGTGATAGTAACTTTGTTTGTATCTATGCGATTTAAATGGTAATCTATAAGCAGTTCTTCCCCTGCACTTATTATTTTTATCGCACATACAAAAACTTGATTCCCCTCACGCACTTCAAATATGCAATTGGGTTGCTTATTAGTTGAGGAAGGTCGCGTACTATTTATAAAACCCACAATATTACCTATTTCTTTTGGTCTCCCATTAATGTACATTGCAAATCTTTTACTTTGATCATTTTCTTTCCATTGTATATAATTAAATGATAGTGCATACCTACGCATACTTTTTCTATATTGAAAAATCCGCATCCAATCATTGTAATTGTAACACAGACTGACATACTTGAACAATTCAACAACTTTTTTGTAACATAACTTTATCCCATCCATGGAAAATAGGCCTAAACCATGTAATGAGGATGGAGCAATGTGATATATCCTCTCATTAACACAAAAATTAGTGTTAATTGGAGGTAGCTCATTGGGTACCCATTTTTTTTTCAATGTGTGTGTATCGAAAGGGCACCTTGATGTCACCTTTGGTCTCATCATCATAAGAACATGACCCCCCATTAGCAAGGAAAAATTGCATGCATTTATCAAATTTTTTTCTAATCTTTTCACCTCTAGTTGATCTCCCTATTTTAGCTGTACTACATGTAGAACTTTCATCTAGCATTCCCTCATTTCCCTCATTCGATGTAGATAGATCTGACAAGTACCTATTTGGTGGGTCCTACAATCCATCAAATGAGATATTGTCACATCCCCACTTCAAATAGAATTTTGATAATATTTAAATAATATATATAGAATAATCAAGTCGTGACCCATACGTATGGTTCTTCTTTGTCTATACGTGAGAGATATAAAATGTACTAAGTTGAAAGTGATTATATAATTATATTTCTATATGGTTCTTCTTTGTCTATATATACATTATATGATTATATAATATGTCTATTTATAACATATGTGCTCAGTGATAAACAAGAAGAATATAAGAAAATTATGTCTATTTATTGACTTATACCTGCTGATCCATGTCACTATGCACGATGCACACCAAAGGGGTTAAATTTCCTGCATATGTTAATCATTTATCTTAAGTTAGCTAAAAATTACATGATACATATGCTACAAATAACTTAGAAGACAACATGAACAATATGCAACATCGTAAACATGAACAAATCTACCTTATATATGGAATGCAAGATCGTCAACAGAAGGGGTGACGATGTTTGTAGTCAATTGCCTATTTGCAAAAAAGGTGATAATCAAACATAATATATACATGTATCAGCAGTAATTAATTGAGCATCGTAAATAAAACATTGGTAATTATAAATCACAAATGTTGTAATCATTAGAATTGAACACAATAAATATGTAATCATTACAATTGAAAGCAATAAATCATGTCAATCATTTCAATTATGTCATTGATCATCATCATCATCATCATCATCATCATCATCATCGCCATCATCACCATCACCATCATCATCATTGCTATGATCACCATCACCATCACCATCATCATCATCATCATCATCATCATCACCATCACCATCATCATCATCATCATCATCATCATCATCATCATCATCATCATCTTGATCTTCATCATCTACTTATTCATCATCTTCAATATCTTCTTCTTCCATAACATTATACTTTATCGACCTTCCTCTTGGATCATGTCTAACAACAAATGACCAACCTTGTTTATGTGGAACCTCTGAGTAAAAAACTTGCTCACATTGGCTTGAAAGAACATAGGGCTCATCTCAAACTGGCTGAAATGACCTTATATTAATCATTGTAAATCCATTATCATGTTGAATAACAGTTCTATTTGGATCATTTTGATTTAGTCGTAGCCTGTACTATTTGACAATGAATAGAACTACTTTGAAGGAGTTAAAGTCGCACTCAATTATATCATCCAAGATGCCATAGTATTGATTTTGAGATTGTTGAGGATTTATGTCATTTCTAGATGATATATTGGTGACCTTAAAAATTGTAGTTATCCCAAAATCACAAGTTTTCTTTGTGTTATCCAACTTTTTTATGTGAAATTTGTGGCCATGATAGTACATAGCTTTGTGGCGCTTGACCTACAATTTTTCAAGCATGTGTAAATTATTTGCATCATGAGTTTATATGAAACATACAAGTCATGATCATTAATAAATTTGTACTTACCTCTCCACCTCTTAAACCATGTGCTAGATCAATTACCATTGGTGTAACATTGGAATCTCCATTACGATGAGTTTCTCTAACCAATGAAGCAACACCTTCCCATGTTAATGAGTAACCATTTTGTTGACATCGTTCAATCCATACCGTCATCCAATCAAGATTGTTCACAATATACAAATGTATTGCATCCCACTCTCGACCAACTATATCAAAAAAATACACCAATTATAAATAACTTATATTGAAGATTTATAAGAATTAATTAACTAGAATAACATCTTAAATTTACCTCTCACTTTCCTCAATCTACCTTTTCCCATCAAGTACTCCCCTTCGAATTTGTTAATGGAGTTGAGATTCCAAATATGATCTACATGGATCTTTGCTGCAAACTTAAGAAGATATTCACTAATGTACACCATGGTCTGGTATACCATATATCCCTCCACCATAGAACCTTTAGGATGTGCTCTCTGTTGAACCAAGCCTTTCAAAAATTTCAAGTTCCTTTCAACCATCCACATTGACCTAGTTGGTACAGGTCCACACAATTCAATCTCCTCAACTTGATGTATGAGGTAGTGTTCTTGTGCATTGAAAAAAGTTGAAGGTAGACACTTTTGCATTTCACACATAAGAAGAGGAATTTTTCTCTTCCAATATTTTATATCTTCTTTATTGATTTCTTTAGATGATAACAACCTCATGTATTTTCCAAGATCATATATAACTTATTTGACACTGTTGGCGAAGTGGTGTGGGAGAGATAGAGGTAGAACGTACTGCAATATTTGTAAAATGATCTTGTCAATATTTTATGAAAGAATGCAATGAAAACTACATGTAATATACAAATATATAGTGAATACAAAATAACATGAATTACCTTAATAAATGTATGCCAATTGTGTGTTTTCATCCCTGGCCCAAATTCACTTTTCTTTGATATGAGATCGTTTATGTTCGCAGCAAATCCTGTGGGAAATCATAGTTTTTTTATGACTTCTTTTATAGCATTGCTCTACTGCTCTGACAATAACCAACTAAGGGCACTTGTATCAATCTGGTCTCCATTTTTATTTGATCGAATGATATTTTTCATTGCATGGTTGGATTCTTCAATGTCACTACAAATTTTGACAATTTGGTCTTTGTCACGCCTTCCATCCAAGATTTTCCATAATGTCTCTGTTACATTCTTTCCAATATGCATAGGATCAAACAAATGCATGATTGAGAGTTGCTCGTAGTACGACAACCTAGTAAATTATGTAGGATAACTTTTTAGTCCTTTTAGAAGTTGGTCATTGATGCCTTGACGACCTTCACAAGCATCAATTACATCATCAGTAAATAAAACACAATATCAAAATATAAATTTGAAATAAAAACCATCAGATGGAATGACATTACCTCGATGATTTATTTTATTGTATGTCAACTTCTATAGGTGAGGTTTCATTCTCTGTGACTTTGATGTAGTCTCTTCTTTCCCATTGAAAATATATTTTTTGGTAATTCGGTACTTATGATTTCTATGGAGAAAGTGTCTATTCTCATCGAACACCTGCTTTCTTAAAATTTTTGAATGACAAGATTTCATCTTTGAACCACAAACTAGACATGCAAATTTTCCCTTTGTTTGAAGACCTACAAGATCGTGTATAATTGGATTAAATGTATTAACTTTGTGTTAGCACTATAACATACCAAAAAAGAGGTGTTAAAAATAGAACATACCACAAAAATGTGTTAGCCTAGGGGCATCATGTATTGTCCATACAAACATTGCATGAAATTGAAATTGTCTTTGTCCTATTGGTCTAGAGATGTCATACATAGTGACCCCATTCCATAATACCTTCAACTCATCGATAAGGGGCTCAATATATACATTAATATCTTTAACTTAGTACTTACCTAGTTGAATGAACAAAAACATTACATAATTATTATAACCATTTTGATGGATTATTAATAATAAATTAATTTAGATGACCATCAAATAAAAAAATACCTGGAACAATCAGTGCCAACATTATGTGCTCCCTCTTTATGGACAACCAAGGAGGAATGTTATTGTTGATAACAAAAATAGGCCATACCGAGTAAGTAGATCTCATCTCTCCAAAAGGATTGACACCATCCGCTGCCAATGAAAGCTTGAGATTACGAGGTTCTTCTTTAAAGTGTGGCCATTTTTTCTCTATTTCTTTAAATACCGAACCATTCGCAAGCATTTGCATAATGTCATCTTGACTTCTATTGCATGCATGGTAATTGATAAATTGTGCCAAGCTATTGCACCTAAATAATTGTTGCAGACGTGGAATAATGGGAATATGTCAAAGAACCTTGCGAGACACCTTTTTTGTTATTCGATTTGATTGATATCTACTATAATGACAATTAGGGCATTCTGTTGCAAATTCATGTTGTTTATGATATATAATATGATTTTTTGAACATGCATGTATTGTTTGATACTCCATTCCAATATCTTTCATAATGGCATATAATTCTCGGTACGAGTGAGGTAGAATGTTTGATGGTGGTAACAAACACTCACCTATCAACCTACGACCAAAAATATAATTTGTTAATTTAAAGAATATTAATTGCTACATGATTCACCCAATGTTAATTGTAAGGGAATTATGACTAAAATAATGAAAAAAGATGACATACCTTAACATATGTGTCATTGCTACATTGGATAAACCATTCATAACCTTCAAGTTCACCAACAACAATACAGCGGCAAGAAGAGTTGTTTCAGAGCCTTCATATAGGGGCTCGTGTTGCTTCTCAAGTATAGGTACATCAAGGTCTGCATCAACATCATCATCATCATCATCATCATCATCATGATCATCTTGATCTTCTTCATCATCATGGTCTTCTTCCATGGTATCATTACCTTCTACTTCTATATTCACACCTCCATGTTCCCTCATTTGGAAATCCACATTGTCCAGATTGTCATAGTCCATAACATGAAACTCAGGGAGGTTGACCTATATGAAAATGATGACCTTATATTAACCATGACCATGATGTCATCATCAAATCATGTCTTATGTATTTTATAAATTATTAAAATACATACCAATGGATGAAATTTATTTCCCCCTTCAATGTGACCATGTTGCCTACAATGTTCCTCAGTTGTTTTGATTAGATATCTTCGAGTCTTTAAGCCCTTACAAATTTTGCAAGGACAATAACATTTTTCATCACCTTTTCTTTTTAAGTTAGACCACAGTCTAGCAATTGTCTTCCTATTTTTTTGTGCATTGATATCGTCAAACATGGTCTTTCTTGAATGGAATGACTCGTTGGTGGAAGAAGGATGATTTGTTTGCAACCTATAGATACAAATTGTTACTAAACAACCATTTTCTCAACTATAATTTTATCAACGCAAAGGGACATTTATCATACCAAATCAAAGTTTAGAAATGGATGGTTCTGATGCTTTACCATTACAATAGCAATACAGGGTGTATAGATAGAAAAATAGTTGTAAAGAGTAGATTTAAATAAATAAAATCAGGTAAATAACTAGGGAAACTGAATAACATTGTAGGACTCCTTACCTCCATATATAGGCTGCTCTTAAGTAATGAAAACACAAAGAAACCTCTCCTAATCATATGAATACAAGCATGGATTTTTTTATTTCATTGTTAACTTGAGCACCCTATTTCAAATATAACATTATCATAAAATCTCGTAGGCCTTAATTTTTTGTATTTTTTTAATGAAATTAACATGGTAACTTTCCAAAGTTAAGCACCTCCAATAATAATCCCAAGACCATTCTTGTGGCTTACCATAATGACAACTCATTTCTTAGTTTCCTGAACTATTAAATTGCCTCTACAAGTCCATAGTACTTCCAATATTAGTAATCTATCTAGTTGTTAGATTTTTATATCTGATCTCTTAACATATTTGCTAGAAGCCCTCATATTTCTCTCAGTAAGAATAGTTGTGGCATAGGATCCTTCAACTATTTGTGGACCCTTTATCTTGTAAGCAATGACCAATCTTTCAATCAAATGCACCTTATGCTTGATGTGTTGTGGTAACTTTCTCATTGTAGTGACGAATCTATTGTTTAAATCAACTATTGTCTCATAGATGCCCTTTTTGATAGTGGTAAGTTCATGTATAGAAAACTTGGTATCGATCATATCCCCATATTGTAATCTAAAAACACTCCTAAACTCCTCCCAAGAAATAGTAGTACTATTTAGGATATTTTTGTACCATTCTTTGACACTTTCTTTTAAGGAATTCACAAACAATTTTATCATGGCATCCTCATTGTCTGTCTCATATTCATGTGTAGTATTGATGAAATAACTTAGATGTTCTTCCCCAATTAATACATTATTACCTTGAAACATATGAATCATTCCTTTTATTTCAACTATTGGTACAATTTTATGGACATGGTATGACTGTCCCAGAATGACAACATTTTGGTGATTTAATTTGTTTGTGTAGAAGTATGAATGGATTGGATCAATGGATTGGAATGGATATGGGTAGAGTATAGAAGAGTTTAGAATGATGTTAGAGTTTCTTGTGGATGAGAAGACAAAGCCATAGTGCTTAGGGGAATAGTGTGATGACTATCCCAACTAGAGAATCCCTCATATTTCTCTCAGTAAGCTGAATAGTTGTGGCATAGGATCCTTCAACTATTTCTGGACCCTTTGTCTTGTAAACAATGACCAATCTTTCAATCAAATGCACCTTATGTTTGACATGTGGTGGTAACTTTCTCATTGTAGTGACGAATCTATTGTTTAAATCAACTACACATGAATATGAGACAAACAATGAGGATGCACAAATAGGAATGATTCATATGTTTCAAGGTACAAAAATATCCTATATAGACAAAGGGTCCACAAACAGTTGAAGGATCCTATGCCACAACTATTCTTACTAAGAGAAATATGATATGAAAATCTCACTAGATACAGCTGCCCGAGGCAAGCCAGTTTGCATAATTGGACAAGTTGAAAGGTGCCATGAAGAACCTATAATATAAAGTTGTGATTCTCTAGTTGGGACAGTCATCACACTATTTAGAAGAAATATGAAGAAATATGAATATGAAGAAATAGTACTACTGTCTAGGATATTTTTGTACCATTCTTTGGCACTTTCTTTTAAGGAATTCACAAATTTTTTTATCATGGCATCCTCATTGTTTGTCTCATATTCATGTGTAGTATTGATGAAATAACTTAGATGTTCTTCCCCAATTACTGCATTATTACCTTGAAACATATGAATCATTCCTTTTATTTCAACTATTGGTACAGTTTTATGGACATGGTATGACTATCCCAGAATGATAGCATTTTGGTGAGTTAATTTGTTTGTGTAGAAGTATGAATGGATTGGATCAATGGATTGGAATGGATATGGGTAGAGTATAGAAGAGTTTAGAATGATGTTAGAGTTTCTTGTGGATGAGAAGGCAAAGCCATAGTCTGCTTAGGGGAATAGTGTGATGATTGTCCCAATACAGCTGTAACAGGACATATGGAATTTATTCAAACATATTGAGCACTTTAAATAAAGAATACAATGGAAAAGAAAGAGAAAATAGCTTTAAATCAAATTTTTAATTCAGTATTTTTTTTAAATGCCAAGTTACTAGCTAATTCTTTTAACCAAAACCAAATCCAAATCCAAGTGTAAGTAAAAAATCAGCTTGCCAAGTACTCATCACATGTTCGAATAAAAAAATGATTTCAAACAAATATTTTCATTTAAGGAGGAAATCCTAAACTTGGTTTAGTAGAGAAGTTAGCTTCACAAAGCTAAAAAATGAATATTTTTCTAAGAAGCCAAACATTTGCCCACCCTGCACACACTCAGACTAATTTAATAGAAAAGAATAAGCTATTGTTATCATATATAAATGTCCGAGTATATGTTTGAATATGTATAACAATAAACACTTACATTGCTATCAATATATCTTTTTATTTGAATGTCAATTTTTACTATCTAAAAAAACTATACATGCACACCTATGATTCTCTATAAGAAAAATATGAATAATAGTCTTACGTTCTCAATTATCTCCACCAGAGTGAATGGTCACATGTTTGTTGGTTTCAATATAATGCTATGAAGCTACCTTTTTAATAGCTATTTATAAATGCTACAAAGCTACCTTTATAATAGCTATTTATAATATTATGTGTCATGAAGTCTCTTTATCACGTAAAAATTAACTCTCCATATTGCTAGCTGTTGAAATGTCAATGCCTGTGTGTGTGCATTTACAGTCACACATTGCTCATCATGTATAATACCAAAAACCTAATGTTTGAACTAACTTACCAAAAAAAATTAATAATATATGCCTCAAATCAACATTAAATTTCACACAATTCTACGTTCCTCAATTCTTACCTTTAAAAATTAAAATTTATGAGTGGGTTGTGAAATGAATGTCTCATCAATGATGTTCCTAAAATACGGTAGCAAGAAATTTGGTATCCCAGATAACAGAAAGCCAAAAGGCCACTCCAGGAAACAAGGTGTCAGTATATTATACAAGAACATGAGAAATTGAAAAAGAATGGGAAATTATTTGACTTTAATATTGCCAATAAAACATTCAGATTTCACTTAGAGTTGGGAGAAGCGAGAAGTGAAAGGAATGTTAGTATTAGAGGAATGCTCGTTCATGACAAAGAAGATTGACTCGACTTCCATCAAGGGGACAAAGAAGAGCTGGTCTAATATTGGAGAATGCCTGGCTCATGTTGGTGAATGCAAATTTAAGTTTGTTATCATGAATAAAATTTTGGCAACACACAGAACACTCTTTGGTTGTGTTTGGTATCAAACTAGATCCAATCACTTAATAGCATAATAATGTATAAACCTGTACAAAGAAGGTAGATGAAAATTCTTATATTACATGATTGGTATTAGTACTGTGGAAGGTACAAGAACTAGTTTTGGATTGCACTGAGACATTTATAGTGCAATATCAACTACTAATATGAAAATCTCACAACTAGATATAGCTGCCCCAGGCAAGCCAGTTTGCATAATTGGACAAGTTGAAAGGTGCCATGAAGAACCTATAATATAAAGTTGTGATTCTCTAGTTGGGACAGTTATCACACTATTTAGAAGAAATATGAAGATATATGAATATGAAGAAATAGTACTACTGTCTAGGATATTTTTGTACCATTCTTTGGCACTTTCTTTTAAGGAATTCACAAACAATTTTATCATGGCATACTCATTGTCTATCTCATATTCATGTGTAGTATTGATGAAATAACTTAGATGTTCTTCCCCAATTAATACATTATTACCTTGAAACATATGAATCATTCCTTTTATTTCAACCATTGGTATAGTTTTATGGACATGGTATGACTGTCTCAGAATGACAACATTTTGGTGAGTTAATTTGTTTGTGTAGAAGTATGAATGGATTGGATCAATGGATTGGAATGGATATGGGTAGAGTATAGAAGAGTTTAGAATGATGTTAGAGTTTCTTGTGGATGAGAAGGTAGAGCCATAGTTTGCTTAGGGGAATAGTGTGATGACTGTACCAACTAGAGAATTCCTCATATTTCTCTCAGTAAGATGAATAGTTGTGGCATAGGATCCTTCAACTGTTTGTGGACCCTTTGTCTTGTAAACAATGACCAATCTTTCAATCAAATGTACCTTATGTTTGACGTGTGGTGGTAAGTTCCTCATTGTAGTGATGAATCTATTGCTTAAATTAAGTACACATGAATATGAGATAGACAATGAGGATGCACAAACAAGAATGATTCATATGTTTCAAGGTACAAAAATCTCCTAGACAGACAAAGGGTCCACAAATAGTTGAAGGATCCTATGCCACAACTATTCTTACTGAGAGAAATATGAGGGCTTCTAGTAAATATGTTAAGAGATCAGATATGAAAATCTCACAACTAGATACAGCTACCCCAGGCAAGCCAGTTTCCATAATTGGACAAGTTGAAAGGTGCCATGAAGAACCTATAATATAAAGTTGTGATTCTCTAGTTGGGATAGTCATCACACTATTCCCCTAAGCACTATGGTTTTGCCTTCTCATCCACAAGAAACTCTAACATCATTCTAAACTCTTCTATACTCTGCCCATATCCATTCCAATCCATTCATACTTCTACACAAACAAATTAACTCACCAAAATGCTATCATTTTGGGACAGTCATTATAGGTTCTTCATGGCACCTTTCAACTTGTCCAATTATAGAAACTCGCTTGCCTGGGGCAGTTGCATCTAGTTGTGATATTTTCATATCTGATCTCTTAACATATTTACTAGAAGCCCTCATATTTCTCTCAGTAAGCTGAATAGTTGTGGCATAGGATCCTTCAACTGCTTGTGGACCCTTTGTCTTGTAAACAATGACCAATCTTTCAATCAAATGCACCTTATGTTTGACATGTGGTGGTAACTTTCTCATTGTAGTGATGAATCTATTATTTAAATCAACTACACATGAATATGAGATAGACAATGAGGATGCACAAACAAGAATGATTCATATGTTTCAAGGTACAAAAATCTCCTAGATAGACAAAGGGTCCAAAAATAGTTGAAGGATCCTATGCCACAACTATTCTTACTGAGAGAAATATGATATGAAAATCTCACAACTAGATACAACTGCCCCAGGCAAGCCAGTTTCCATAATTGGACAAGTTGAAAGGTACCATGAAGAACCTATGATATAAAGTTGTGATTCTCTAGTTGGGAGAGTCATCACACTATTTAGAAGAAATATGAATATGAAGAAATAGTACTACTGTCTAGGATATTTTTGTACCATTCTTTGGCACTTTCTTTTAAGGAATTCACAAACAATTTTATCATGGCATCCTCATTGTCTTTCTCATATTCATGTGTAGTATTGATGAAATAACTTAGATGTTCTTCCCCAATTACTGCATTATTACCTTGAAACATATGAATCATTCCTTTTATTTCACTGGGGATTGTGTTTGGGTAATTAGAAATTCCAAAGAAATCCAATTCATGTCTATATATTTCTACTCCTACAGGGTGTTTGAACTTTGAAAGAAACAAACCTTTGAGCTCGTATTCAAACTTGATGTTTAGGGTTTGGAACATTGCCAAACCATTGATTTCACTACTGAGTACTGAATTGCTACTGGCAGCAGTTTTATGGAACTTAATCATTGTTATGGTTCCCAAATTGATTTCTATTTTATTATTTTATTATTTTCTCTCCCTTCAATAGGATGCATTGGCTGTCTATTTTATCAAGAATCTTGTATATGCTCTTGTGACCTAGCAGGTGAAACATGATATGTGCATTTGCGTTTAAGCATGCCAAAAATTCTCTTACATGCATCCCTTAAATCTACAAATGCATTGGTTATACCAGATGTACAATGTCATGCTGCATCCTAAACCCTAGTCACAGCCTTCATAATTCTCAGTCATAGCATTTATAAACCCTAGTCAAACCGTAATCACCACTAAATATACTCATTGATTCAATCGCCTACCAACATATTACTAACATAAATGACAAGAAAATGACAATCTAGTACGTAATGAAATATAGAAAACATGAAAGATACCTCAAACTCCATGGAAGATAAATGATGAAATGTGCTATTAACCTTGGGTGTGTGTGTGTGAAAATTGTACCTAATCTGTAAACACAACACTTCAGTAAAACATTAGAGGTTAGCAAAAATCAAAATCATGCAAAATTGAAAGCTAAACTAACCAAGCGATCAACTGCCTTCTAATAGGTGCGAGATTGATGTTCTCAGATTGCTATCAAGATCAGTGACCTAGATGACACCTAAATGAAGGATTTGAATGCAAAAATGATATGAAATATGAATGCAATTAATCTATTTTTTTTGGTATTTCTATGCAATAAGATGAAAAATGATATGTAAAAATTGATATGCTATGATATGCTAAATGATCTAACAATGATATGAAAATGAATCTAAATGAATGTAAAAAAAACAAGATTGATCTCACAATAGCCTTGATTCACAATAAGCTTTGATTCTCCAAATTCCAATTCTTCAAAATAGTTGTGCAATTCATAGACGACTTTGGCAAAGTAAGCTTGCAAAATTATGAGATGCTTTGAGATGAGCTAAGGCTTTTAATTTATAGAAATCCAAGGCTTTGGAGGTGCATGGAAGAAAGCTATAAATCACTTAGATTAACTCAGCTTGATTTTTGAGTTATCTGATAATAAATATAATTTAATTCACAAAAACATGCAAATCATGCAAAAACAACTTTTTAACTCAAATTAGAAGTTTAGATCAACTTTAAAACTCAAAAATGATGTTGAGTTCCAAAAAGTCAATAACTTGCATTGATTTTTTGATTTGGAGTTTAACTGCTCTTTGATTGTGCACATGGATAATTATGAATTAATAAATAAATAAAGTGATTTATGCTCAACTTAACTGATTTTTGAAAATAAATAATTGATTTATGGGTTAATCAATTATTTAATCAAACTTTTATTAAAAACTATATTATTAAATAATGACAACTTGTTTTAATTAATTAAATAAAAATTTAATCAATTATTCATAGGATATTGGATTTATTGTCAAAATTAAATAATACAATTAATAATAGATAGAATTAAATTTAATTAAACAATTAAGTGGCAAATATTAAATCTAATTAATTAAATATGAAAATATTCAATTAATCAAACTTTAGGATAAATGTGATTTATCACCAAATAATCATTAAATTAAAGGTAATTAAGATAATTAAGAATATTGCTAGGAATATTCTCCGATGCAGAATTTAAGATAATCAATTAGATTCGATGGTGTGCAGATGTGCCTTAGATTAGGACTTCGATGTTGATTTCATTTGATTTGTAGATGTAGGAGGTTAATGAACTTATAGCCCATTTTTGGGGTATTACATTTTGCCCCTCTTTGAATTACTGTGTGAAGCGCAGTGGTTCAAAGACAGTCTGTGTTTGATAGAGATATGAAACTGATTTGAAATTGATAATTGATATGAGACAGAAGCTGATTGATATTGATTTGATATGAAGATAATAGGTCCTGAATGACCAAAGATAATGTTCACTGTAGCAGCGATGAACCGAGGATTGCGAAAAAAAAGTGTCAAAATGCCTGATTCCGAACCTTATGATTGCGAAGAAATGAGTGACCGGTTCTAGACTCAATTGTCTTAGCAGAACTAGTAGGTATCACATCCAAACCTTTCAGTTGCCGAAGAACCAAGGAAAGAACACTATGATCTGATGGTTGCAAAAACTGATACAGTTTACAAGATTAGGAGAATAAGAGATTGATATGGATCTTGATGAATCTGATATGCCCCAAGTGATGATAGATTTGCCCTGAGTGATGAGGTCTTTTTTTTGATGAATTAGTAACTAGACATGGTTGTTGTCTTGATTACTAAGGAAGATATGATTTCAGCAAAGATATGATTTCAAATTAGATTACAGACTTTGAATGATGTGCAATACCATGCCCCCTTGGGGATTAAAATTTAAATTTGACAAGAAAAGTCAGCGTTGATAGTTCAGAAGCATGTTAATTGATTTGAGAAGTGGTTATACACATTCGAGAATGTGTTCTGCATCGTTTAGAGGTCCTGGAGACCATGTTTGACAAGGTTTGACCATGAGTTGACCATGGTTGACCAAGTTGAAATTTTAATATTTTGATGTAAGATAATCAGTTAAGTTAAATTTTGGATTTTAAAAATGATTGAAGGTTGATTATGCAAGTAGTTAATAATATGAATGATCTCAGATTTTAATTTTGATCCTGAAAAAAAAGATTCTACTTGCTGTTTCATTGGAGGAACCTTCGTGTGGGATTCAACTCTTGTTAGATTGGAAGATGCGAGTGGAGAATTGTTTAAGCATTGAAGTTCATTTAGCCATTGTGAGATCATGCAACATGCAAAATGCAAAGAGACATGCAAAATGAAATGCAACCTAAGACCTAGGACCTAGTCACTGATCATGTGTCGATTTGTTATCATCATTGAACTTTTAGGTAACCAGATAAATCAATACAATACCCACTAGCTATGAAAGCATAGACATATGAATATCGATTTGTATGTGCAAGAATCAATACAACACCCACTGGTCAACAATCATGGATATATGAATATTGATTTTATTTTTGGAATGTTGGATTAGATATAAGCACAAAGGCATAAATGCTAGGATGACCTAAATATCATGTCCATTTTGATATAGCAATTTGTATAAGCATCAAAACATAAACGTTGTGATGACCTGAATACGCCTTGCATTGCAAACACATCAAACAGTCAAGAGATCATTCTAAATCCAATGTTAATTACCTGTAGTGACCCTTTATCATTCACATCTTTAGGCAAGATCGCGTTTCATAGTAGGAGAAAGAACTCACTTAAAAAGACAATAGTTAGATCAAACTTCCTTAAATTTTCTGGGTGTCAATGGTCGAGGTATGCATGGCCATCTAATTTGAGATAGTGGCTCTTATAGTTGGACATCGTTTCAATCCAAAATTTCCAAAGTTGTTAGATTTTCACATACAAGCAGAAGATAAAGAAAAGATTATGCCCCTAGTCATCACTCTCTAAATCTTATAAAAGACATCATCGAAGAGCTCGAAGGGACACAATATGCAAAAATCTCAATGCGAATCAGTAAGCATACAAGGAGATAAAAGCATGTAAAAAAAGCATAGATTGTTTTCAGTTTGTTGTTTGATGTTTGATTGCGTTGTTGTAGATGCAAAATCTTTCTGGAGACAAGATAGACTTGACTGACTCAAATGAAGCTTTAAAGGACTTTGACTGGATATGATACATCTAAGATACACTGGAGGCCATAGGATATAGCATTGATTACCCCCAAGTGTTAAGCATTGATAGGATACAGATGCTTGAGCTAAGTGGTGTACAGACCGACTTATTAAAAATTGAAAATGCAGAAACAAATCCGGAGATATGTACAAACTAAAGCAAAATTGAAAGCTGGAAAAGACCAAGATTGCGCTGATAGATGGAGCATTTTGAAACAAGTGGCACCCATTTGCTGAGTTTTCACCATCTTGGCAGAGATTCTATTTTTGCTATCAAGGTGCCTGTTTCCAAGTTTTCACCAAAGCACTTTTTCTTTTTCTCATTTTTTTTTAAATTTTTTTTTTAAAATTTATTTGTACTTTTGATATTTTTTTATTTTTTTGTGAATCATCAAGGCACCTATTGCTAGGTTTTCACCAAGATGTTCATTTTTTCAGGACATTTTCCAATTTTAAAGATTTTTTCAAGATATTTTACCATAGACTAAATGCCTTAGGCATAGAATTTCTTCAAATGGAGAATGTTGATTGGTTCTCAGAGCTGTTCTCCTTCAGTCATTGAGAGTTGATAGGCACCAGAGCCAAAAGTAGCAATAATTACAAAGGGACCCAACCAATTCGATTCAAACTTCCCCTTGCGTTCTCGATGGGATTGATTTTTAGGATTTTCTCTCAAGACTAGATCACCAACTTGAAATTCTCTATGTCTGACTTTCTTGTTGTAACCTCTAGACATTATCTTCTGATATACTCTGAGATGATCATACGCTACTTGTCTATGCTCATCTGGTAGTTCAAGTTCTTGCAACCTAGACACTCTGTAGTCATCATCAGTTACTAGACCATGCATTCTAATTCTGAGTGATGGGATTCCAACCTCAATAGGTAGTACCGCTTCAGACCCATAAACTAAAGCAAAAGGTGTAGCCCCAGTAGGTGTTCTGATACTGATTCTGATACTGATTCTTATACTTATTCTGATACTAGTTCTGATATTAGTTCTGATACTGGTTCTGATACTTGGTATACTTGATAGCATCTTTTTCATTGTAAACTCTCAAGCAAGATCATATCGTGCAGTTCCAATGTCTAGCAAGGTGGAGAACAAGAGGGATTAGCAAGTTGGTGGATGAGATGGAAGACAAGAGAATGAAGGAGGATGAAGGGAAGAAATCCTTAAGGGAAAACTCCTCAAGAATACCCAAGCTAGGGAAAAATTTTCATGTAAAGTACATTTGGACAAGAAATGAAAGACTAGCATAGGATAAGTCATAAAGGCATAATGCTAAAGAAGGACAGGATATAGTCCAAAGGAGTAGACATGCCAAGAGGCTTCATAGCACTGTGTTTTATTCTTTTTTTTTTATTAAAATCAAGACCAAAGGGGAAAAAGATAGTGATAGGCAAAAATGAACAAAGAAAGATGGATATGAAGGCTAAACATGGAAGGAATGAAAGCAAGATCATCACGAGATAGCTCACAAAATAGCGAAATGTTCATGTATAGGTCAACCTTGTCAAGATCAAAGAGAGAAGATGGAATGGATGAAATATGTAGAAGAACTACGCATGATGCCTAATTGCCAGGTTTTCATCACGGTACTTATCCAAGGTGCCACAAGGGAGTGGTTTTCACCATAGGATGAATTTATTTCTCTTTACTTTTGCTACCAAGGTGCCTATTTCCAGGTTTTCACCAAGGAACATTTTCAATTTTTTTTTTTTTTCATTTCTCCTTTTTTTTTTTTTTTTGGAAGAAGGAAAGCTTTTTAGATAATGCTCCTTGAAAGGATAAACCATGATATGCTAAGAATTCAAAATTATATGCTCAAAGATGCTGGTAGGGGAAGGGAGTTGGAAGAGAAAAATGGAGGATAAGGTTTTATGTAAAGCGAGTGAGGTTGGAAGATAGGAGGAATAGGCAAATGAAGAAAAAGGATAGAAGGTAGAAGGATAATGAATGGAAAGATTGTGACAGGGTAAATGGAAAGGAAGGAAAGATCAACATCAACACACACCTTGAAGGGTGGTGAGAAGATGGAGGAAATGTGAATGAAGGAATATGGTGAATGAATAGCAGAGGTTGCAGTTTAGGCACATGGAATGGAAGAATATTTTTGGAAGAAGATGAAGTGGAAGTCTTTGGAAGCTTGAATGTCAACTTCACTTTTTTCTCAACACCAGACTCTTTCAAGAGAGACTTTGGAATCCATATAGCTGTAGGATTTTCATTTCTTTTTGATGATCTAGAGAGAATATCTTTAATGATGGATTTTGGAACCCATACTTGTCTTGTAGTTTTTTTCTTAGATATCTCTTTTGACTTTATGCCTCCATGTCGTTTAGAGGAGACATGGTGATCTTCTCTTTTTTATGGATTCTTGTATTGCTTCTTTTTCTTGTATTGAACATTCAAGTTACTTCCAAAAGACTTGGGACTTGTGGAAGAAGAAGGAGGATATGACTGGTTTAGATGGGTGGGTGGATGAAAAGAATTCAAGGGTGTGCATCTATGTTGATCTTGAGGAAAGATGGGAGATGGAGGGATGTAAGGACCCAAGATGGATGGCAAATTAGGAACGTTAGGAGGGGAAAGTGAAGGGACATAAGGACCCAAAATGGAAGGAAGACGTGAAGCCCTTTGTAGTGGTGGAAGAGGTCCTATGATGGAAGTGGAAGATGCAAAAGGATAATTAACAAGTTCATCAACATTTATATGACAACCAAGGATATCAACATCTTTAGAGTGAGCATTAGAATTTTCAATAGAATCATGAACATCTTGAATATGAGCACCTTCTTTGATAGGATTGTTCAAAGCTTGCAAATACTTAGGAAGAGTAGAAAGTGGAAGCGAACATGGAATGGTAGAACAAGAAGATGGAAGACTTTGATCTTGACAAGGATCTTTGGATAGCATAAACACATAATTTTTCTTTTGATCTTTAATAGGCTTAACATTGGAAGTAACAACACCATTTTTAACAACCTTAATGGAAGTATCATCTTTGGAAAGTGCAAGTGTAGTAAGGTTATTTTGATTGTCAATAAGCTCAACGGTGTAAGTACTAACTTGATCTTGCTTAGGAGAAGACTTAAGACATGGTGGAATGCATGAGAAAGGGTGTGCAAGATCAAAAAGACCATGAAGTGGATAAGAGACATCACGAAAGGGATTGTATAACATGGAGGGTTCTTGATCTTGATCTTTCTTTATGTTCTTTTCTTCATCATTTTTAGAGTCCTCTTGACATGGAGCCACTTCTAAAGACAAGGAAGCATGTTGAGATTGTATGGATGACTTTGGAAGAGATGGTGGAGGACTAGCTAAAGTAGGGATTATAGCATATGAAGGCTTAGGCTCTTTAGGTTTATCATTATTGAAAGTATTTGCAGCCAAGTGAAGGTTAGCTTGAGTTTCTTTAAGAGGTAGCCCTAGAGGATAACTATAGGGAACCACATGAAAAGTATCAGGGCTTGTGTTGGATGAAGGTTCTATGAAAGATTTTAAAGACTCAGAAGCTTTAGGAAATGTATGGGTATTGGAGGAAGTAGGGGATGGAAGGGAACCATCACAAGACAAAGGTCCAACATTAAAATGATCTTACTTGAGAGTGTAATCTTTATTTTCAGACTGAGAGTTCTTAGAGGAGAGATCCTTATAGTATTGACGTTTAAAATCAGCACGATACATTTTATATTCCTTAATAGAAGTAGATATATCATCTAGATATTGTCCACAAAAGCCATCAAAGTCTCTTTCAAAATCAGAATCATATGGATCACCATCATGATCTATCCAATGTGATGGCCCATTTGTAGTAAGTAGGAACACATGACGAGGATGACTCTTAGGAACAGAGGTGTCATAGGTATCATTACATTGTCTGTCGTTATAGTCATCATAGTCTGCAAAGATGGATGTGTCACTCTCCGTGGAAGAGGTATCATAAGGATTATCACATTGCTCAAATTTTGTCTAGGGGCATGGTGACATGTACAAGTCTTTATCAAATGAAAAAGAGTATAGAGATTCCATGGAGAACTCTTTAGGTTCCTTTTCTTTCTTAAGATTGTTAAGTTCAATTTGCATAGCTTGTAGCTGCTTCATCATAGTGGTGATTAGAGCTTCTTCCTCTTGTGTACTGATTCTTTGAGACATGTATACTGATTCTCAATAGCTACTACTCTATTCCTGACACAGTGACTTGTATGACAGATTCTAGAACTAGGCTGAAAAAGCTGGGTATCTGGCAATTCTGACAATTTTCTGACAACTTTCAAAAATTTTCCCAAATGAAACTTTACAAACTTGTACGACAGTGGGTATGCTATGAAATGATAGGTTCAAAAATCACACGACAGTTGCTAGCAGGATTTGACTTTTGGAATTTGATTGGTAGAAAGACTCGTACGACACTAGGTCCCCTATCATATGATAGATGGGCAGTAATGAAATGACACTTGACAAAACTCGTATGACTTTCTGACCTCCTGAGATGAATTTTGACTCTAGAAAAGAATTTTACTTTAGATTTTGCAAATTTTGAGTTTTCACATTCGGATTGTTTGCAAATTTCAATGTCCAAATTTGAAGATTGTAACAAATTTGCTCCTTTTCAGTAACCAGATAGACAAACAAGCACACAAAATAGCAAGCAAGTGATTTCAAGCATGTCTGAAAACAATGAACAAGGGCAAAAGAAACCTTGCACATGAACAATCAAGTGACTTAGTCGTTCTAATCCTCAGAAGTGCTAATTGTGTATGTTCCAAAAATATTTTTCAATAACGCACATATACCTTATAAAATAAAAATTTGGCCTTGCTAGGGTTTTTAGTAATGGTTTGACTCTGCAACTTTTATGATCCAAAGGGGTGAACTCCAATCTCGGTGCACTAGGGTTTTGACACAGTTCAAGAACTTAATCTTTAGGAGCTGCTAGGGAGATCTGACAACCCACAATGAACCATACCCATGGAGATTTCTTCCACAAGGACATTTATATAGCGGCTATCACTACCACGGTGAAAATGGCTATTACCACTTGAGGTTCTGTCAACGTAGTTTTCCTTGTGAAAGGATTGTTCGCTATGATTAACCCTCTCTAAAGGTGACTCACAATAGTATACCACAAGGGGACTTGGCTCTAGATCCAAGGTTTTTGATGCCTTTTCACTTTTAACCCAAACAAAGCAGACAGATAAATCTGACATGCTAAGATAAAGTTTTGCTTCACCAAGGTCTATGATGTCAACTCCACGTGATTTATCAACCTCTCCAGGGAGAGAATTTATCGATCAATAAGAGAAGGTGCACTAACCAATTTTGATTCACCAAAGCTCATGATGTCAACCCCACGTGATCTATCAACCTCTCCTGGGAGAGAATGTATCGATCAATAAGAGAAGATGCACTAACCAAGTTGAATGTGAAACACACTAAGTATCCTCCCTACCTACAAGGATTCTATCATCAAGAAGGATTTCACTGGGAATCCAATCTCTCAAGAATCAAAAATAGTGTTCATAAGGCCTAATTACTATGTGAGCACAGATGTATGTTTCTAAAAAGCAAATCTACCAAAAGTACCCAAAAATCAGAAATAGGAACACTTAACACTTAAAGAGAATATGAGATGAGTCCATAAGGTGGAACACTTAACACCTCACACAAGCTGAAAATGAGTCCCCAACTTAGAAAATAAGTGAGTTCCTAAAAGCATAAATGGGTTGCTAAGTGGAACACTTAACGCTTCTGTCCTGTTGACCCCTCCCCTTTAATGTGGCGCTGACCTTGCAACCACAGGGTGGAATGAGGGGTCGACGGATTAGCGAGTCCAATAACCCAAGATAGAAATCAAGATCAATCACAAGTATCTAAGACTACTTAATGAATCTTTAAGGGGTCACAACCTAGTATCAATTATGCAAGTGTGTAGAAATAGACAAAAGCATGAAAAGATGCACATAAGCTAGACACATAAGAGATTTATTTTAAGTCCAAATCAAAATATTATTAGATGAAGGAGAATACAAAGGATCCTTGCAATGTGCTTAGTAGATTTTACCTAATTTTTAGCAATTCTTGTTGAGCTTTTCCATGCAAGCAAGTGACGAACTCTCCAACAAGAAAACAAGCAAACAAGATATGCAACATATATTCAACTTATGAAAACCATAGGGTTAGCTCTAACAATCAATTATTATCACCAATAATAACTAGCAACTAACCCAAATGACAACTCATATCATTTATTGAACCATGTAAAAAAAATAAGTGCATACCCATCACAAAACTTTATTTTTTTTGCTGCATTTGACCTAGTCAACAAGATCTAATTTTTTTTTTAATGATTTTGGCCACAAAAATAGAAATTCAAAACAAAGACCCCTATAAAAAATAGAGAGCTTTCCAAAAATGTAAAATTTTTAGAAAAATCTCTTCATTTGTGCCCTAGAGACCCGTTTTATCAAAACATATCAATTTTTGTAAATTGACTATTTGGGCTATTATATTGCATCCAAATTTAAAACATAAAGAATGGATCCCCTGTAGAATTTAAAGAGATTTCTAAAAATATAAATTTTTAAAAAAAATATGCTGATTTGCGTCAGATATTAATTTTTTTTAGAATTTCAAGAAAAAATTATTAAAAATTCAAAACATTTCTGAAAATTATAAAATTTTTATTGTAGCTTCCCTGATATGTGTCCAACCTGCAAAAAACATTTTAGAGAAAAAATCTAAGCTGTTTGGGAGATAAAATTAAATCTTTGAAACTTTAAGGTTTTAGCCCCCCAAAAGAATCAAAACTAGCATGTAAAGGTGGGTTGCCCCATGGTGGGCGCCAGAAATGTGTGTGTGAAAATTGTACCTGATCTATAAACACAACACTTCAGTAAAACATTAGAGGTTAGCAAAAATCAAAATTGTGCAAAATTGAAAGCTAAACTAACCAAGCGATCTACTGCCTTCTAATAGGTGCGAGATTGATGTTCTCAAATTGCTATCAAGATCAGTGACCTAGACGACACCTAAACAAAAGATTTGAATGCAAAACTGCTATGAAATATGAATGCAATTAATCTATTTTTTTTGGTATTTTCTATGCAATAAGATGAAAAATGATATGTAAAAACTGATATGCTATGATATGCTAAATGATCTAACAATGATATGAAAATGAATCTAAATGAATGTAAAAAAAACAAGATTGATCTCACAATAGCCTTGATTCGCAATAAGCTTTGATTCTCCAAATTCTAATTCTTCAAAATAGTTGTGCAATTTGTAGACAACTTTGGCAAAGTAAGCTTGCAAAATTATGAGATGCTTTGAGATGAGCTAAGGCTTTTAATTTATAGAAATCCAAGGCTTTGGAGGTGCATGGAAGAAAGCCATAAATCACTTAGATTAACTCAGCTTGATTTTTGAGTTATCTGTTAATAAAGATAATTTAATTCACAAAAACATACAAATCATGCAAAAATAGCTTTTTAACTCAAATTAGAAGTTTAGATCAACTTTAAAACTCAAAAATGATGTTGAGTTCCAAAAAGTCAATAACTTGCATTGATTTTTTGATTTGGAGTTTAACTGCTCTTTGATTGTGCACATGGATAATTATGAATTAATAAATAAATAAAGTGATTTATGCTCAACTTAACTAATTTTTGAAAATAAATAATTGATTTATGGATTAATCAATTATTTAATCAAACTTTTATTAAAAACTATATTATTAAATAATGACAACTTGCTTTAATTAATTAAATAAAAATTTAATTAATTATTCATAGGATATTGGATTTATTGTCAAAATTAAATAATACAATTAATAATAGATAGAATTAAATTTAATTAAATAATTAAGTGGCAAATATTAAATCTAATTAATTAAATATGAAAATATTCAATTAATCAAACTTTACGATAAATGTGATTTATTACCAAATAATCATTAAATTAAAGGTAATTAAGATAATTAAGAATATTGCTAGGAATATTCTCCGATGCAAAATTTAAGATAATCAATTAGAATCGATGATGTGCAGATGTGCCTTAGATTAGGACTTCGATGTTGATTTCATTCGATTTGTAGATGTAGGAGGTTAATGAACTTATAGCCCATTTTTGGGGTATTACAGGGTGTAGGGCTCTTCATGACCTGAAATAAGCTCCGCTCCTTAGCTTAGAAATGAAAATCCTAATTCACACGCTGCAACCATAAAAATGAAAATGAGAATTGAAATGTTTTTTTAAAGTAATATGCCCGTGTTGGTCAAAATTTTGACCAACACAGGCGTGGTTTTTAAAAAAACAAATTTTTCCTTCTACACCCCAACCAACCTAAACCATTTTCATCAATGGTCGATAATTTTCATAGAAAAATGATGTCAAATGTACTGGTGCTCGGTCATATCTTCAAAGTCTCTTCCTCAGCAAACACTATCTTTGCTCGGTAATTTGCTATTGCTCGTCAATTACTTATGTTTAGTCAACACTAGATTTACTCAGCATATAGTGGTGCTCGATTGACACTAACATCACTCAGCATAAAGTAGATTTCTTCACTTTTGCTCCATTAAGCCTATAGTTTCAGTCTTTCTTCTTACTTAGATAAACAACACATTACCTTGTCAATGTGCCAACTGATCAAGTACCCATTGAAGTATCACATAACTCAACCTTTCCTTAGGTCCTATTGTTATCTTCTCTTTTCACATCCTCTTCATCAATCAAAGATATGGTACTATCCCCGATAGCAATTGTCTTACCAGTTAAGGTTTGACATCAATGAAAATATAGCAATTGTTTCAATTGTAGTTTCCAACATTTCCTTCATCTTATGAGTTGTCATAGGTGTAGGTACTATTATGTAATCATTTTCCACATAATATTTTGTTGCATCACCAATTTCAGCTAGGTGTAACTTCATCAAACTTTTCCATGGAGGGAAGTTATCCTTGTGCAACTTTGGTACCTCTTTTTTGTACATCTTGATATTTAGCTTCAAGTATCTTCAAATGTTTTCCTTACAAGCACTTGTTATGAATGGGAACAGTGAGAGGGGGGGGGGGGGGGGGGGGGTGAATCAGTGTTCACTTAATTTAATCTTTTTTCTTCTTAAACTTAACTTGAATGCTTAAGTACTAAAATGAACATCAACATAAATAAGAAACATGAACTCAACACATAACACCAATGTGGTTACGAGGAAACCCAAATAGGTAAAAACCCCGGTGGAATTGACACCCACTAATAATCTATACTAGTGTTTTATGATCCTTGTTAGAAGATCCTTAACCTTGTTAGGAGTTTCTTTACAATGTATTTAGTACAATGACCTTGTCAAGGGTCAGACCCTATTAGGAGTCTTTACAATAACCCTGTTAGGGGTGGGGACACATTGTCCTAGAGTTCACTACTCAAGTGATGAATGCTACAACCTTCAAATCTCAGATACACACTATATCTGCTGGATGAGCTAGTGTTGTGACACTACTTGTCAGATCAGTTCCTTTGATGCACTAGTTCTTTGACCTCTTGCAAAGCTCTAATACATATTAAAAACTCTTCACACACTTTTGATATGCTTATATCAATTCTATTTCAACTCTCATACCTATTACAAAGGGCACATCTTATATTTATATGTGCATACCAAAACAATTAACTAGGTCGGCCTATAACCGATTACGTACAACACTTCCAATTGAATTAGCTCAAGCGTGTTTACAAACAAATAGAATTATATGTCTACAACCTAATTACAATAGGTGCATAGCCTTTACAACATAATAATATAATCACTAACCAAAATACCAATAGTCGGCTGCTTGTTCTGTTCTTCTCTGGCATTCACTGTCTGTGCAACTTAAACTCTCCGTATCTTCCTCATACTGAATCTTCTGATCATGTGCTCTTAAAATTATCATTAATATGGTCTTACCAACTTAATTTCTATGGTTCCTACCATAATTCTATTATATGCGCATGCGCTGATGCTCTAACCTTCAGGTACTTTGTACACTATCTAATCTTCAACACTTAGCCAATTTTTGATCTTCTTATCATGAGCGCTAACTCCAAAACATGATATGACTTTTTTTCCATAATGAAAAAACTATATTAAGTCATATACAATAGTATATTCAACTTTCCAACAATCTACCCCTTTGTCATTGATGGCAACAAAGGAATATGGAAAAGTTACTAACTGTCCCTTAATACAAAAAATATTTAATCATACTCCATCTTATATCTCCCTTATATCTTCTTATTATACATTTTATTTACATAGCTATAGCTCCATATTCTATACATACTCCCCCTTTGACATTAATGACAAAGGTGTTACAAAACTGAATCTGTACAAGTACTTACATTGAAAGTACATTCGGATATGCAATCTATAAATTTTGGACTCTTGCTTCCAAAATGCAATCAATGCATTGATTGTTTGGAGATGCGCGCATAAGGCATATTGTAGTTTCTCCATCTTCTCCAAATCTAAACTAGGACCTTGATCACATGTCACCATGGTGGCATCGATCTCCTTGATATTCTGATTCAACACATCTAGGGAGGGTGCAAGAGCATTTCTAAGTTGAGTCTGCCTAGCCCTTATCTTTGACATCTCCTTTTCTGCCTTCTCAATTTTGTCAATCTATCCCTAATATACATTGTTACACATGTTTACATCAGTAGAGGATCTTCTACTGAATTTCTCACATTTTCTATCATGGCCTCTTCTTCTTGAATCTTCTTGTAGTGATCAGCTATCAACTTATCTTGATTCATACAGTCAGCAATAATTTTCCTTTCTTTTGTTGCAAACTCTTTCAAAGTTGCTTGTCCAACTTTGAGTGAACTAAGGTCTAGTGAGAAGTTACTGACCAACTCATTTATTATTTTCTTCATATACTTCTCCTTTGCAAATAATGATGCTGATTCTTCCAAGTTAGAGAAATTACTCTTAAACTATGAAAGAATTGCACTTACATCATCAACAGAGTGTACCTTGGACACTTTCTTATCTACTAGTAACAAGTTGTTTAGGATATTTACTAATTCTACAAAGAGGGGATTCCTCATTACCCATTTCTCCTTGGCCTTCTCCATAGCTAAGACACTAATCTTGATCAGGTCTTCTTCTCCCCATGAATCCAAACTAGTTGTGTCAAGTGTCAAACTTGACAATAATGCTACTGAGGGTACTGGAGTGATAGGTGTATTGTCCATTTCTTCATGCTTAACACTAATCTGCATCTCAAAAGATGGCTCATCTATTTGCATACTCTCATCTCCTTTCTCTTTTTTTTCTTCCTTTTCTTCTTCTTCTTCTTCTTCTTCTTCTTCTTTTTCTCCTTCTTCCTCTGTTATGTCCTCAATCAAAAAATCTTGTTGATTGGGAGGGGTGTTACCACATAGAGTCTCAGCCTCTTGATTACTCAAAAATGCCTCTTCAAACTTATCCAAGTCAATGTCGGAGGCCACCATAGCTATCTCTACATTGTCAATAAAAAATGTGTCACTCTTTTGAACTTCTACTATAGGCACAGGTTTCTCTGCCTCTGTGGGTGCATAAACTATATGCACTAAATCTTGTGGGCCTTAGATGGTACATTTATGGTCTTTGACTCTTTTTCAACCTTTGTGGGAACTTGTGTTATGGGCGCAGTAGGAGGGAACATGTGCTTGTTTAGAAAACTATCTCAAATGCTTTCTCAGTTTCCTTTGCAATAAGATCATAATTCTTGTCCATAATGTGCAAAGTCCTTGATTTTTTTCTAAGATGTGGCTTTACCAGATCCAAAAATAATGTCTTCTCCTCTAGAGAACATACTGGTAGGCTCTCATCTAGGATATTCTCCCTTATTCTCAAATCCTCTTCCATAGCCTGCATTTTCAAGAAATCTAAGATATTCCATACATTATCTAGAATTACTGTCTTCAACTCTAATATTGTCTTTTTAAACTTAAGCATGTGCTTGATAATCATGTTATGGATCTTAGACTTATCTATCTCACTATACTTGTCATAAAATTTTTCTCTCTGATCTATCTTTCCTTCTTCTACTATTCTTGAATTGAGTACTTTTAGACTAGGTCTAAAACTTACTTGAGGTGGTGCTTGTGTATTATTCTTTTGACTCCTTATGGTGCGCGAGGATGGATGACTTGTTCCTATCTCTTTCTTCCTCTTTTCCATTGTCTTATACTCAGGAGGAGCAGTAAGATCAATAGTTTCCTTGGGCCCAGGAGGGGTAACATCAGTTTTACCCTTCTGATCATCTGATTTCTCAAATTTCACCTTCTTCATCTTTGGATCATCAAATTCTATCTTTGCTATAGTTTCCCTCTCTATTTCCAAAGCAATCTTCTCTTTCCTTGATTTGTCTAGGTCTACTTGAGATACTCCGTGAATTTTTGAAATTTCTGAAGTAACCTTGGCAACTTTTCTTTTTGTTGCTACACTATTCAATACATCATCTACTTCTCTTGTTTTCTCTTCATAAGTCCCCCATATAGGTTCATTGAGGTCCTTAGGCACTGAAAACATAACTTGAGCATAAGCCTCTAGAATAGGCTCTTCAAATTCATATCCTAGTGGATGAATCCACTTTGTTCTTGGTTCAACAACCTCCATGCACATTGTATCAGTCTCTACCATGAAACAAATACTATCCTTGTATTTTTCAACTATATTTTTAGGTATCCTATACCTCATCTGAATTATCACTTTGAATTTTTTCAACTCCAATTCCATGTAATCCTTAAGGGTACTTTCTGTGGATGCATTAAAGGATATCTATGGCATAGTGGGAATAGATTTGTCTAGATACAAATCAGACACCTTTCCAAGAATATGGAAGTACATATAGATTATTAAAGACCCAAACTTGAATCTCTTGGTCTTGTCATGCTTGATGGCTCTTATGTTGTCTATTAGCTATGCACGCAAGATCTCACATAGATTAAACTCTCCATTCTCTCTTACCAACCTTATTGATGCTAGAATGGTGTTCGCTGACACACTATTTACTCTGTTGGTGTGTTGGAACTTGTATCCCAGTATGATGGACATCAATTTTATGTCTTTCTCCTCTATAGGCTCTATTGTCATTCTACACCTATCACTTCTTGATTTGCAATCCTATTCTACAAGTTTTCTAACATCCTTGCCCATTGGAAGAATGGAACCTATCCTTGAGAGTCCCATCATCTCATGAATTAGATCTCCTGTTATCCTAACTGGTACTTCACCTATCCAAAATAGGTCATCATGGATCTTTCTGAGTAGGATCTTGATCCATTCTAACTCATAGAACTCATATGCCAAAGCATATTCCACTATAGGATGATTGTCCAACTACGCATACTCATCCATGAAGGTTTTATAAGGTTTCATCATTGTTTCTATGTGCACTCTTATTCTATCCAAACCTACTGGTTCCTTCTTGCTATATATGTATGCCCTGATATATTCCACATGCATAACACCCATGGGAGTGTGGGAGAATGCACCTTCTAGGTTGTCTAGTGTGGATTTGAATGGATGCCTCTTAAACATATATCTCTTCTTCTCCACCACATCAAATAGAATGGGAGTAGCCATTACTTACTTGTATATCACTTTCCAAATGATCTCAAAGGCTTCTGAATTGGCACGACAAATTAGGGCTTCCATAACTGATCAAATGCACTGCTAATCACTGGTGAATGAATTTGTAATCCTTCACAATCAAATGCTAGGGCTCCTCTACTCTCTAATCACTCTGAAATCGAATACAATGAGAGATCTAAAAGCTTCTATGTACTTTAAGTAAAAATTCTGCCATTAGTGCTTGCTGTGCAAACCAAACTTTCATTGAAAATATCCAACTTACATTCTGTTATCAATTAACTAGTGTGCTTTTGCACATAGGTTCTTCTAGTCTCCAAAAGATTAAATCCAAAGGCACATACTTAGAGGGTGAGTATACCAGCTACGTAGGGGTCTAGAGCTAAATTAGCTCCCCCTATGACCCTAAGGGCCATTTATCCAGATGTAGAGGGTGTGTCCACTATGGATGCATCCAATACATGCTCATCAACCTTATCCTTCTTCACCTCTGACCAAATCATGCTCGCATCTTCTAAAGCTTTCACAAACTTGACTTCTCTTTTGGTATCCAGTATTGATTCTTTTAGTTTTTTAGGGCTTTCCTGACTTTTCATCCTTGATCTATAGAACTTTGAGATGTGTCTAGCCTTGTTACACAAGTGACAAATAACTGGAGGCCTTATATTCCTCGGCACATTGACATGGGTTACTATTTTACATTGTCTCGTTGAGTGACCATTATAGTTACATATCTGACATGTAACATTTTGAGAACTTCTTACATTTGGTTGATTCTAATTTCTCTGATTATGCTGAGTCTTGTTCTTCTGACTTGTCTTACAATTCATAGCTCTATGACCAAATTTATTTCATGAATAATAGTAATCATTGAAAGATATTACCTCTGTACAGTTCCTTGCTATATGTCCATGCTTGTTACAAGAATAAAAAGTTTGATCTACTAGCTTGTGCTCATTCTTGGATGGTTCAACATGATCTTTAGTTTGACTTCCAATCTCCTTAGCATCTGTGGTGTCTTCTAGTGCTTTCATTCTTGCTTGCATGTTGTCAATATGATTTTGTACTTCATTAAATCCAATGCTGCTAGTATCTCTTTTAAGCTTCCGAGCATATAATTGAGATTCAATTAGATCCTTGCTTGTGTCTAATTTTTTAATATGATTCTTAGCCTCTTTCAATTCAGATTCCAAGCTTTCCTTGTTGTTTCTTAACTCCAAGATTTCCATGTTTTCTTTCCTTAATTCTTCATTCAATTGAAGGTTCTCCTTGATCTGTTCTTCATAGACATCTTGATTGTTGGTTATCTTATCATTCAATTCTTCAATTTGTTCTTTCAGGGATGAATTTTCTTCATTCAGCTTCTTGATCGTTATCCCTAACTCACTGGTAGAGCATTCTTTCAAATCTTTTCTTAGCCTTTTGATGACTGCTTGAGCATCACTGACTTTTTCTTATAGTTCTTCAATTTCTTTTTCAGATCTATCTAGGTCTTTAAGAGCAGCTTCAAGATTTCTTTTTAGACATTTCATTTCTATCTTGTCCATGATCTCCTCAAGTGGTTAAAATTCTTTGCTAAGGACTAGATCTCTGATACCAATTGTTAGGAATGGGAACACTAAGAGGGGGGGGGGGGGGGTGAATCAGTGTTCACTTAATTTAATCTTTTTGCTTTACTTCTTAAACTTAACTTGAATGCTTAAGTACTAAAATGAACATCAAAATAAATAAGAAACATGAACTCAACACATAACACCAATGTGGTTATGGGGAAAACCAAATAGGTAAAAACCCTGGTGGGAATTGACACCCACTAATAATCTGTACTAGTGTTTTATGATCCTTAACCCTGTTAGGAGTTGCTTTATAATATATTTAGTATAGTAACCTTGTCAAGGGTCAGACCCTATTAGAATTCTTTTACAATAACCTTGTTAGGGGTGGGGACACATTGTCCTAGAGCTCACTGCTCAAGTGATGAAGGCTACAACATTCAGATCTCAGATACACACTATATCTGGTGGATGAACTGGTGCGATGACACTTCTTGTCAGATCAGTTTCTTTGATGCACTGATGCTTTGACCTCTTGCAAAGATCTAATACATGTTAACAACTCTTCACACACTTCTTCTCTACTTATCTCAATTCTATTTCAACTCTCATACCTATTACAAAGGGAACATCTCATATTTATATGCGCATACCAAAACAATTAACTAGGTCAGCCTATAACCGATTACGTACAATGCTTCCAATTGAATTGGCTCAAGAATTTTTACAAACAAATATTATTATATGTCTAAAACCTAATTACAATAGGTGCATAGCCTTTACAACATAATAATATAACCGCTAACTAAAATACCAACAGTCGGCTGTTTGCTCTGTTCTTCTCTGGCATTCACTGTATGTGCAACTTAAACTCTCTGTATCTTCCTCATACTAAATCTTCTAATCATGCAATCTTAAACTTAGCATGGATATGGTATTACCAAATTAATTTCTAGGGTGCATACCATAATTCTATCGTATGCATGTACACTGACGCTCTGACCTTTAGGTACTCTGTACATTGTCTAATCTTCAACACTTAGCGAATTTCTGATCTTCTTATCATGAGTGTTGACTCCAAAACATCATATGAATTTGTTTCCATAATGACAACACTATATTAAGTCATATACACTAGTATAGTCAACTTGCCAACAACACCACAAGCTCTAATACCAATTGCTAGAATGATTTTAGAATAAATGAGAGGGGGGGTGAATCAGTTATCCTTAGGCCAAATGTACCAATTGAAATTTTAAACACTTCAACCAACTTAGATCTATTTAGAAATCCACTCTGTCTCTATAGAATATAATCAGTAACATAAACTTGTAGTCCACTATCCAAAAGTAATCAACTTGTAGAATATAAAACATAACACATCAAATAACATTCACACAAGTATGACACCAGGATTTAATGTGGAAACCCCATTTGGGAAAAACCACCAGTAACATGCTACCAAATTTTCACTCTTCTAAAGTGAGCTCTATGAGGAGCCAACCCTGTTAAAGGTTACAATAAACACTGCTAGGTGTGACCTTGGTAAAGGATTTAATCACCCTGTTAGGAGTGGCCTTGTTAAAGGGCTTAAGAAAATCCCATTAGAATGTCACCTAGATTAAAGGATTTACAAATGATTGTTAGGTCAACCTTGATTAAAGAATTTAAATTGATATAATGGTTAGAAATTAACAGTAGGTTTTGATCTGAAACATACAACTCACTTTGCAAATATAGATCTACTATAGCTCATATGATGATTTACTGACTAGCCTTAATTATCATCTCCATCTCTGATCTACTAAAAAATCCCTTCAAGAAATCACCACAACTCTATTTAGCTCTTCACAACTCTTCTCAGCCTTCTGCTTAGGTTCTTCAATTAACAAAATCAACCTCTTCCTCACTCTGCATAACCTACAACTAGGTCATTCTTATACCTCCTTGATTAGGTAGCTTAATATTTTTCCACTTAATCATCTCCGTAGATCTTAGGTTTAGTTCAGATTCATTGAATCCTTCCAACATTTTTTTCTCCTCCTCCTTCTAGATAATTCTCAAAACTTATCCTTGAATCCATAAGAAAATAGTTTACCATGCATTAAATGATCTAGGTCATTCATCCTTATCTTCAACACATTTTACATATCCCAAGACTTCAACTATGTTGGCTGGGAATCTCAATTCCTTCATAAATTATAAATTACTGACACTCAGTCAATACTGTGTTCATTTGCTCAGTCATCATTGGATAGCTTGGTCATCGCTAAAACTATTCTTCTTGACAATTACTATCTTCACTTGGTTAATTCTTTGATACTTAGTAATTACCGATACTTGGTCGACACTAAAATTTTCTTGGCTTATACTGATGCTCGATCAACACTAGCATCACTCGGCTTACACTAAAGTTTCTTTATCTTTTTCTCTTTTTCGATTAAGCCTAAGCTTTCAGACTTTCTTTCCTCATTTCTTCTAAGCTTAAAAATTTTTTACTTCTTCACTTAGTGTTATAGATAAACAACACATTACCATTCCAATGTGACAACTAATCAAGTACCCATTGGAGTTTCTCATTATTCAACCTTTCCACTAGGTCTTCTTGTTATTTCCTCTTTTCGAATCCTCTTCATCAATCAAAAGATATGCTACTTTACTAGATCGAAATTGTCTCACCAATTAAGGTTTGACATCAATGGAAATAAAATAATTATTTCAATTGTAGTTTCCAACACTATTCAATATCAAAGACACCTCCTTCCACTCATAGCCATGCAACACCTCAGTCTCCTATGGATATTTCCGCTCTTTGTTCTATAGTAGAACCAATTATTAAAGAGCCAACTTGCTCAGTGGATCCAACCAAGGCTCAAATGTTAGAAAAGATAAAGGAATTATAGAAAAAATTGGTAGATACAGAGAAGATTTCAGCCTTGAAACAAAGGGAGATAGTTAGTTCAGTTTAGAATCATCTAAATGAAAAGGTGGATATTAGGTTGGTGCATATTCATTATTGTTTGATTATGTGAAAAGTTTTGATAAGGATAAAGAAGTATTTACACCATTTTTTTCCAAATAGGTGCATAGGGCCAATGAATTAAAAATGATGAACGTAGCTTAAAAATTTCATGTTTCCATTCCAAGAATACTTCATCTAATCCATTTGTTGGTGAAGTAAATTCAAGAGTTTTAGGTTTTTCTAGAGGAAATAGAGAAGAGAATCAGAGAATTAATGAGTTTCAATGAACTACATGATACCTTGCTTCCAATAATTGTAAATGAAAAAGGAGATATCAAGCCAATACAACCATGGAAGGAATAGGAAGGGAAGGTCATTAGTTCTCAGGCTGATATGATTTGTGGAGACCTTGATATTAACATCCTAGAAGATAGCATGAACAAAATCATGAGCACATGCATATTTTTTAAATCTTTTTAGAGGGAAGAAAACTAGGTAGGTGTCAAGTATAACCCTACCAAAAAAAAGCTAATGAGATCATGAACATCAACTGGCCTTCAAATGAGGAGTATACAAATTGGGTGGGGATGTATTTGAGTGAAGAGTAAAAGGAAAATATTTTATCATCTAACTATTTGATGTGACAATCTAGCAACTACTTTTGGCATATTCTACAACCACCTTTTGACGAACGAGCTTATAATAGCACGGGCCTAGATCAAAATCCTCATGAGGATATATAAAGAAGGAAAAGTAAATGGAATATTTTGTTAAAGGAAAAAGGCATTTTTGTCTTTTCTAAGAGAACCTTTTTATAATAAAAATTAAGCAGCCCAATGGACTGATGACATGTGTCTTCTCTAGCCCAAGGCTTGTTTGCTCCCTTATTTTCCATAAAAGGGAATTGAAGGCTAGTAGAAGGGGTTCCAAAATTTATTATGTGTAGAGTTTTTGTTCCATTAAGAATCTAGGTGGATATGAACACATTGTAAAATTATTTATAAAGAAAATAGACGGTGTTAGTGTCATGTTTTGTGCAGGTTTTGAGTAAATGAGTTATAAAATTGTTGTTTGATTGAAATAGTAGTTGAATTTAATAGAAATAAATTCTAGATCCATTTCTCTCCAGTTGTACATTTCTATTATATTTTGAATGAAATGAATCAATGACTTGTCTCATTTAGTTCACGATTGTGGTGTATGCGATTTCTTGTTCATGCTTTGATCTAATGGGTCAATTAAATGCTTGAATACAATTACATATTTATAGAGTTTGTGTAGGGATTTTGATAAGTAGTTTGGGTTAGGCTTATTGTTGAGAAGTATTGTAAGGCAATATTTTCTTAGATCTCACTCTATTAGTGAAAGTATATCATATTTTATTTCATTTCTTATGAATTCAAGTTCCCAATGGAATAAGGTATTCATCACAACTTGTATTAGTTTTATTTTTAGCTTGGTTTTCAAATTAATTTAATTCTTACCATAAATTTTTTAAATCATGTAGTATCATTTAATTTTATGTATGTTTTTTTTATCTCGTGCTCCAAGTGGTAGATGATCACTAGGAATTATCCATTTCATATAATTCTCCTTCTCTATTGAGCCTTTATATGAGATTATCTATTTTATTTTGATGTTATTTATAGTGTTGTGTAGGGATTGTAAATACATTAAGTGATCACCCTCATGGGTCTTGTAAAGCCCAAAGTGCACAAGGGTTTGATATATCCTTGTCACTTGGTCCAAGTCTAGAAGATTATTGATAATTGGAGTTTTCTTCTCCATAGTTAATTAACTGATCAATTTGGTTACTATTCATTAGTGTAAACCCTTTTAGGAACTAATAAAATGGTGACTCTGTTGGGGAACTATTTGTAAATTTATGGCTAGTGTTGTCCTCCATTGTGAATTTGCATAGGGTTTTTAATATATTTATGTGGTTTGAAGGTTGAGCTTGTGGTTCTATGTCATTAGTCTATATTTTCTATCATTAGAGGTGTGTAGGTTACTTGTGAGAGTGCATTTCCTTTTGGAAATGGGATTTTCAAATATCCTTTGAATATTACCAAGTAATTACAAATATTTGGTATCCAAGATTAATTGGGTGGTGACTTCGAGGTCTCTATTCTAGTGTGTGTATTTTTGGATATTTTAAATAAAATTTGAAGGATTTGTTTCCATAAGTAAAGCAAAGACACTAGAGAATTTTTGAAGCAACATCCTGAAGAGAAATTTGAGGGTGATCTTCCTAAATCTTCGAAGAAAAATTGGACAAGAGGAGATAAAGAAAGTAGCAATGATCCCTCATCATGGAAACCCAAACATAAAAATGCAAGTAAATTTTCTCTAAATTATGTTCCTAAAATTTCTGAAACATCCTCTAAAAATTCTGAGTCAGATAGTATGGGATTTTTTGATACATTATTTAACACACCTGCTCAAGAGGAAATTTATCTTCAAAATAAGGAAGTAACCTTAGTTCATTATTTTGAGAAGAAAAGAGGTTGGAGTAGAAGTAGTCACCAAAGATAAAGCACCATCGATGTACCTCCTCCTCTTGGCCTTACAATAGAAATTTATTATGTACATGTTTAGGAACAAGGAGACATAAATCTAGTTGATCTTGGTAATACTTATGGATTTGAAATAACATTACCAAATCTTGATGAGGGTTTTGGAGATATAAACATTTTGAGAAGGTAACTCCAAGAAAAAATGGAGTTGAGAAAGAAAAAATAAAAATAAAAGGAATCTAAGGTTATCAATGTTGTTATTGAGAGAGATAGCTTGACAAGAAAGTTGGATATGCTTAAAGCCATGAATCAGAATGAGCCTAAACCAAGTTTTGAGGGACATGTTGTAAGAGAAGTTTTTGATTGGAAAGTTGAGGGAACTTCTTGAGATAAGCCTAATATCCAAGAAAATACTCCACAAAAACTCATAGATCATGATAATCCTCAATCAAGTATTCAAACTCATAAGCCAAATTTGGACAAAGGTAAACATAAAGTGACTGGAATTAAGATCAATGATAAGAAGTGTTTTTGTTTCCTTGATCAAGGTCAATTATTACAAGGATTGTCCTAGGTTGATATAAAGCTAGAAAAGGAAATAAAAGAGAGTGAAAACCTTTACAAGGAGTTAGAAAGAGCAGAGATGGAGGATTTTAATACATAAATGAAAATGAAAATCAATTTTATTAAGATATCAACATCAAATAATGTCTCATCTAATACTAAACCATCTAATGTTCAAGATGTTTCTGGTTCAGTCCCAAAAACACAACAAAATATTGGTACACATACTCTTGCCCAAGGTCCTCAAGTCACCCATAAAGGAGTTGAAAACATAGGGAAATGGGCCCAAGATGAAAATCAAGGCATAGGTCATCCCCAGAATTAAAATATACAACAAAATAGGACAAACACACTGGTGGTCAGGCTACTGGGGGACAATTTTGAAATAGGCCTTTTCAATTGGAAATATATAGGCAACTATTCTTTGATGGAATTCCTGGTTATCCTAATCCTATTCCAAATGAATTAAGCGACAAGAAAGTAAAGTTTATAGGAAATAATGCTATAACACGGGAAAAAAATTTAAGAGCTTTCAATGATAAGATGAATGAATATGACGTTGAGCATGAGGATGTGGTAATTAAATTGTTTTTACAATCTCTAACAGAAGATGCCAAGAATTGGTGTAGAGGATTACCTGTTGTAAGTATTTATTCTTGGGAAGAATTTGAATTTTTTTTCAAGTAGAAATATGGGGATAAGACTAATGCTATTTTTATGTTGAATAAGTTCAAGAATATTAAGAAGACACCAAATGAAGCTATGACTTACTTCAACATAAGGTTTCAAAAGGCTATGTACAATTTGTTTTAGTTTTTAAGGTTGGAAGAGAATGTCTGTATGCCAACTTATTTCATTTCATTTGATGAAAGGGTGGTATATCTCCTCCAAGATAAAGACCCTCATACTTCAAGGGATTCTTTTAGGATGGCTATAAATAGTGAAATCAATAGAAGAGAATGTTAGAAAGTAAAGTCCACTAAGATAACTGAGAGGGGGGGAGGGGTGAATCAGTTATAAGATAAAAGAAAATTATACTAACATTATTAGATCTCAAACATGTAACCAATATAAACATCAACCATAAAAATGTAAACATACAAAATGACACAAGATATGTTAACTAGGGATCCTCTTGATCAGAGAGTAAACCTCGGTGGGGATGGTACCCAAAAAAGATGTAATAATATAAAAATTTATTGTGAGAGGATGGAATTTGTTAGGAGCCTTATGAAATACATTTAGTACATATCAGTCCTTGTTAGGAGACTTTGAATCCATGTTAAAAGATTCTAACCCTGTTTAGAGTTAAGAAAGGCCGAAGGATCCATTGTCCAAACAACTTCAAGGGAAAGATTACTGAACTCAATGTCCAACTTATCTCTATATTATCTGAACAAAATAATACCAATAATTACTGATCTCAGCAATTTATCTTCTCTCCTCTGTCTGTGCCAAAACCGCACCAAATACTTTACCAGATCTCATTACCAGATTTTCTCTATTCACATATCCTCTTACAACATCAACATCATCATATCTTTCTTTTATATTTCTCAACTCCATTACAATCAAGGAAAAAAATCCTTCCTTTATACTGCACTCAAATAATTTACAATAGAGTCATCCAACTAGGCTTAACCAATTACAAAATATATATCATTACATGTTACATAATATTTCATGACCACATAAAAATTATTGGTTTCTAAACTTAATAGATCTTCACATGTGAGACCTCTGACTATGTTGTCTCATCTAGGTCACCTCCAAAATGTCTTCAACCTTTGTACAACATCGCATGTCCAGATTCTATCCCAGTTAGGAGATATAATCCAGTTATCACAAGCCACTTCTCAAGAACATTGTCAGAATACTGTTTCCACTAGATTTATCATAACTATCATGAATAATTGAATTTCCATATGTGTTCTTAACCATAATCTTAGGACACAATAATAAACAAGTCCTCAATGCCACATAGCTTGATCTACAATTCTCCACGTGCACTAATACAAACACTGTCTGCTTCTCTGCTAATCTCTAGTAGATCTATGTGTTGACATCAACGACAAATATAGTCATGAATGCAACATACAAATTCTACTGAACTACTCAAATACTCCCCATAGGACATATTCAACATTTATTCCTAACAATCTCTCCCATTGGCATTAATGGCAACATAGATGAAAAAATATCCAAGTTCCATGAATACCAAAATGCAATACTGTTGTTCTGCATTATCTTTTCAAATCCTCTTCATCAATCAAATCAATCATCAGATGTATCCTTCTCCTTAGTACTTTACCTTTTTTTTAAAATCCTCTTCATCAATCATCAAATTATTCATTAGATGTTTTTCATATACTATCCTTCTCCCCCATTGACATCAATGAAAAAGTAAACATCAATATGTCAATCCAATATAATCTTGAATGTCAAAAGACACTATTTAGAAAATAATTTCGCAAGAGTCCTTCATGACCCAGCTCAAAAATACACATACTCCCCCATAGAGGAAGAATCAACATACAGTCCAGAAAGGATAGTGTTCTTATACCACTAGACTGATACAACTTTCTGCATCACTACTCAAAAGTAGGCTGGGGCATAACCCCAAGCATACATCTCAAGTACTCAAATGTATCTTTAGGTAAGGGCTTTGTAAATATATATGAACTCTGTTCATTTGTACTTATATACTCAAGTCTGGCTTCTTTTTCTGCAACTTTCTCTCTTACAAAATGATATTTGATCTCTATATGTTTTATTTTAGAATGCAACACAAGGTTCTTAGACATACTTACTATACTGGTGTTATCATAGTGTATGATAATAGGCTCATTGAACTTGATTCCAATACCCTTCAACATTTATTTCATCCATATTATGTGATTATGATTATTTGCTACTGCTACATATTTTTCTTCTACTGTGCTATGTGAGATACAATTTTGTTTCTTGCTTAGCCAAGAAACCAATCTTCTTCCAAGAAAAATGCTCCACCACTTGTGCTCTTTTTTGTCATCAAAACTACCTCCCCAATCTACATCTGTATATGCACATAGGGTAAAATCATCTGATTTATCATACCACAATCCATAGTCAGTTGTACCTTTCAAATATCAAAATATTCTTTTTACTACCGCACAATGTGACTCTTTGGGACCAACTTGAAATCTTGCAACAATTCCTACTGTAGGTGATATATCTGGTCTTGTATGAGTTAAATACTACAAACCTCCAATCATGCATTTGTATTTATTTTGTTCAACTGCAGGAGTTTCATCTGTGCTAGATAACTTATGGCCAGTTACCATAGGTGTGCCAATAGGCTTACAATTTTCTAGACCAAATATCTACAATAAGTCTTTTAGCTATTTTGTTTGAGATAAGAAAATACCATCACTATTTTTTACTATCTGTAATCCTAAATTTTTTTTTATTTCACCAATCATGCTCATTTCCAATGATGTCTTCATTTCATCAGCGAATTTATCACTAGCTTCATCTTCACCTCCAAAGATAATGGTGCAAGAGCACATAGAATAAAATAATGAAAGGAGTCTATATGATGATAAAATTAAATTCACAAGTAAATTCAATCACATTTTTAGTTTTAATATCATTTTGAGTCAATATGAATCAATATGTAAGGCTAAAAGAGCCCATTGTAATGAGTTGTCTAAGGTATCATAATAAGGTCTTGAACTAGTCATTTAATAAAATAGGAAGATGAATGGTCATAAGAGGAAGTTGGGTAGTTGTAAATTCACATGATGTAAAGTTGGAGAAGGAATTGGAAAGAATCAAAATCATTTTGGTATCATATTTACATTGTTTCAATCTATCATTTTGTTGTCTTGAAAGTTTTCCCTCTTGTTTCTAGGCCTTGTACGACCATGTACAGTCTGGAAACAAGTGTATTTGTATTATGATACTATAGCACATTGGATAATCTTTTCACTTATTTTTATTTGAGATGGTTTCATGAAGTTTTGAGAAATTTATGAGGGTTTTGGTGAAAACCATTTGTAACTGCCCAAAACCTTGATTCACGACGACCAGTCTTGGGAAAATCATAATAACTTTTATTTTAACCATTGGATCTTCCTATAATTTGGAGAATATTTCTATAACTAGTTATTATAAAATCTGACTAGAGTGATTGGCTTGGTTATAAATATTTCTGGAGTTATTAATTACTGTGTATGACTGTATTTTCATGACCAAAATATAGTAAATTTGATAGTTCGATAATTATTGGTTTCCTTTTGCAAGAAATGGATAGATGAACGATTTAAATGATTCATATTTCATGAATTAGAGATGGATCTAAAAATATAATGTTTTTATATCTATGAAGAACATTTGATAATGGTTATTTGATGGATGATTATGATTGATTGTTAGTGAACATGTTATGGATGAATATGTATGCCTCTAGGAAAGTGAAGAAACTATGTTGTTGTTTGGATCTCATGATGAACTTGGGATCCTAAGATGTTGGTTTTGATGGATGCTCTACATCAGATAATATCATAAAAAAAAAACCAAAATCAATAAACCATTCTCAATTTATTTTAGATATAAGTTATAGTCTACAGTGCCTTTAGAAAATCCAAATTTTACCAAATATTTATCCACTCTTTCATACCATGTTCTAGGTGCTTGATTTAGTCCATATAAATCTTTGTTTAGTTTACATACCATGTCTCCTTCTTGAGTCAACGGAAAACCTTTAGATTCCTCAATGCAGACTTCTTCTAATTCTTCATTTAGAAATGCTAACTTCACATCCATCTGATACACTTTGAATTTATTTTAAGTTGTATAAGCCAAAAAAATTCTTACCACTTCAATTCTTGCAACAAGTGCAAATGTTTCTTCATAATCAATTCCTTCTTGCTGTGAGTATCCTTTGCAAACCAATATTTCTTTTTTTTTACAACTTCTCCTTGTTCATTCATCTTATTTCTGAAAACCTATTTAGTTCCTATAACATTTTTATCTTTAGGTCTAGGGACCAACTCCCAAGTTTTGTTCTTTTCAATCTGATCTAGTTCTTCCTTCATTGCTTGAATACAATTTTCATCTTTACAGGCTTCATCATTAGTTTTAGATTCAATTTGAGAAATCAAACATAGTTCTTCTTCTACCTTATTTCTTGTCATAACTCCTTTTTATTTTCTCCCAATAATCTATTTAGCATGATGATTCCTCATTAGATTCTTATTAGGTGACACTGTCTCAGTTCTTTCTTCAATTCTATGTTCTAGTCTCGGTTCTTCTCTTATTTCCTCAATATAATTCTCATTCTGAAAATCACTATCAGTTTCATAAAATACTTCAACACTTTCTTGATCAACTCTAGGGCGAACTTCTTCATTTGAATCATAATAAAGTATTCTTTCCTGAATTTTGAATTTCTCATCAAATTTATCATTTGCGCTCTCAAAAATAGTCTTGGTTCTTTTATTAAAACATCTATAAGCTTTGATTTTCAATTGATAACCAAGAAATATACCTTCATCACTTATTGGATCAAACTTACCAATGTCATAATCTCTCTTAAAATAACACTTACTCCCAAAATTTTTGAAATACTTAACTGATGGTGCATGTCCAAACCATAATTCATAAGGTGTCTTATCTGTGTACGCTCTGATTTGTATTCTATTCATTGTATATATTATTGTATTCAATACTTCTCTCTAGAATGTCTTCACTATATCATTCTCAAATAGCATATCTCTTGCTACCTCAGTCACTGATCTATTTCTTCTTTCTGCAATACCATTTTGTTTAGGTGTTCTAGGGGCTAAAAACTATCTCTTAATGCCCTTCACTTCACAAAAAGTATTAAATTCTTTTGAAGTAAATTCTCCACCTCTATCAGATCTTAAACATTTAATCTTCATTGACTGATTCATTCTCAACTTTGTTCTTAATTAATCTAAACTTGTCAAATGCTTCTAATTTTTCTTTAAGAAATACTATCCACATCATTCTAGTAATGTCAAAAAAAAATCATAAAATACCTTTCACCATAGAATACTCTAGTCCTTGTGGGACCACTCAGATCTATATGAACAATTTCCAATTTTGCTACTGTGGTGAACTTCTTACTAGGAAATGAACTTCTTTTCTGCTTAGCCGTAACACATTCTTTGCATATCGTGTTAGTAGGTTTCATAATCATAGGAAAATATCTTACTGAAAATGTACTGCTTGCTCTCAAAATGATATCAAAGTTTATGTGACAAAACCTTTTGTGCCATAACCAATTATCATCAATTTTAGTAATCAAACATGTCATCTCAGCAAGATTCAATTGAAATACATTACCTTTGCTTCTTGATCATTTTCCAATCATCTTACCATTCTTATCCTTGATAACACAAGTCTTCTTAGTAAACCAAACTTGATATCCCTTGTCAACTAGTTGTCCAACACTTAGAAGATTATGTTTCAATCCATCCACAAAATAAACATAATCAATGTTAGTCTTTCGATCAAGAGTAATAGATCCTATTCCCTTTATCAGGCAAGGTGCATTGTTTCCAAATATAAAAATTCCTCCATCATAATTGTTAAAATATTTAATTTTTTCATATCTCCAGTCATATGATGTGAACAACCACTATCTATAATCCAATCAGTTTTCTTTTCAACTTGAGAAACTAAAGATTTTTCTTCTCTAACTTCAGTTTTAGAATTTTCTTCTTTTATAGCTACAAATCCTATGTCATAACTTTCATTATCACTTTCACTTAAGATTTTCTCAATGCTAGCCTCAAATTCTTCATCATTAGCATAATAAAATTCTTTAGACCTTCTAGGTTTAAAGTTATTCTTATATTTCTTTACTCTCTTAGGGAATTTGGATGTGAAATGACCATATTCTTGACATGTCCAACATTTAAATATTTTCTTACCTTTTGGTTCTCTTTTCACAAGCAATGCAATTTCTTCCTCAATCTTTCTATCTTCTTCAGTCTTAGATCTGCTTCTACTGGCATAGTCTCCACTGACATTTGTACTTCTTGACAAAGTAGGGTGAACACTAAGTGTGCTGAATGTTGTTTCAATTCTAGAAAAATCTTGAAATCTTCTCAAACCTATCTCTACTGCTTCTAATCTTCCAAGAAGAGTTTCTTTGGTAAAATTTTTAGTACAATGTATAACTTATTCAATCATCTGTACTGTCTTCTTAAAGATAGGGGTCAGTGTCTTTAAGATCTTCCATATAATTTCATCCTTAGTTTTATTTCCTTCACAAGCTTTGATACCTGCAACAATCTCTAATATCTTAACAATATTACTTCTAAAAGATTCATCTTCCATCATCTTTGCATCTTGAAATAGACATATTCAATTATGTAATCTCATTCTCTTAGCATGTATATCACCTTCAAAAGTAGATTGTAAAGATAACAAAATTTCATGAGATGTCCTTTGAGTTTTTACTTGATCGTATTCTTAGGATGAGCTGACAAAAGTGCTTCTCTAGCAAGTATGTTACACATAAATAGATCTCTTTCCTTATCAGTGCAATCTTCAAGTTTGTATTCTTCAATGATAGTTTTGTCAATCTTTTTAATCAACCAATATCCTAGTCCTAAACATAGTAGACATGTCTTCATCTTTTCTTTCCATCTGTCATAGTTAACTCCATCAAACTTAGGAATTTCTTTTCTGAAATGAATCAGCATAGATCTCCTTAAGTTGTAAAACTTTTCTTTCAAGGATGTTTCACTATGATACCAATTATTAGAAAGTAAAGTCCACCAAGACAACTGAGAGGGGAGGCGGGGGGGGGGGGGGGTGAATAAGTTATCAGATAAAAGAAACTTATAATAACATTATTAGATCTCAAATATATAACCAATATAAACCACAACCATAGAGAGGTAAACATACACAATGACACAAGATATGTTAACTAGGGAATCTCTTAATCAGAGAGTAAACCCCGGTGGGGATGGTACCCACAAAAAATGTACTAATATGAAAATTCTTTGTGAGAGGATGGACTCTATTAGGAGCCTTATGAAATACATTCAGTACATATCAATCCCTATTAGGAGACTTTGAATCCTTGTTGAAAGATTCCAACCTTGTTAAGAGTTAAGGAAGGCAGAAGGACCAACTATCCAAACAACTTCAGGGGAAAGATCACTGAACTCACTATCCAACTTATCTCCATATTATTCAAACATAATAATACCAATAATTACTAATCTCCACAATTTATCTTCACTCCTCTATCTGTGCCAAAACCACACCAAATACTTTACCATATCTTCTTAATTCACATATCGTCTTACAACATCACCATCATCATATCTTTCTTTTATATTTCTCAACTCCATTATAATCAAGGAAAATAATCCTTCCTTTATACCACACTCAAATAATTTACAATAGAGTCAGCCAAATAGGCTTAACCAATTAAAAAATACAAATCATTACACGTTACATAATATTTCATGACCAAGTAAAAATTGTCAACTTCCAAACTTAATAGATCTTCACACGTGAAACCTATGACTATACTGTCTCATCCAGGTCACCTCTGAAATGTCTTCAATATTTGTATGACATCACATATCAAGATTCTATCCTAGTTAGGAGATATAATCCAGTTATCACAAGCCGCTTCTCAAGAATACTGTTAGAATACTATTTCCACTAGATTACTAATAAATGTCATGAATAATTGAATTTGCATATGTAGTCTTAACCATAATCTCAGGACATGATAATAAGGAAGTCCTAAATGCTGCATATCTTGATCTGCAATTCTCCACATGTGCTAATACAAACATTGTCTATTTCTTTGGTAATCTCTAGTAGATCAATGTGTTGACATCAATGCCAAACATAGTAATGAACCTCATACTCGGCAACATTGTTAGTGCAGTAGAATTGTAGCTGATAGGTAGCATAATAAGAACCTCCAAGAGGGTTGACCAATTCAATCCCAGCCCCTGCTCCTTGTTTACACTTGGAAAATTTGAACCTAAGTTTCCAGATAGGGTGATTCTTATTGGAAGGTGTTTTAACATGGGCTTCCATAGTCACCTTCGGTAGATGTGCCTTGATTTGGGGTTCAACAGAGACTTCGGGTGGTGATAGGTCTTCTATGCTTGGGGCTTCCAAGTTCTCTTCCTCAGGATATTCTCTTTTTGAAAGTGGAACCCATTTCATCCTTTTTTTTTCCTTGGCATCATGCCAAACTTTCTCGCATGGGGGTAGGCAACTGTCATCCAAAGAGCTCCATTCTTCCTGTATAAAATCCTTAGTTGTGGGGATATAAGGTTGCTCACAAAGAGGAGATCCATCCTCACTTGAATATGTCATTGTATCCTTTGTAAGCTTAGGCACGTCAGACATTTGGCTTATTATTTGGACCACCGCCTCTTGGCAGTCCTGGCATGTAAATTTTGAGTGGTTCATCTGATGGAGGCAAAAATACCCTAGTAATATTAGTATGTTTGGATCAACATCTCAGCCAAGATGCCTCATATTTTTCATCATACCACCTATGAATTCTACGAGAATCTCCTCGAGAATCTAGGTACTTACTAACCCTTGCATGGGGCTATTGTTTGAGTTCTCCTCTTCTTTGAGATAGAATGTGAATGCATTGTCAAAGTGATACACTCCCAGATCAGCTTGTGAGAATAAGAATTCATTTGGGTCATTGTATTGAGTTATCATTTTTTTAAGCTTAGGCTCTGCATCAATCTTGATTTGGTTATTGAGCCCTTTCCATGGCAGCCATAGTTGAGTAAAGTCAGCGGAGAACCATCCTCTCAAAGATTGGGTCCATTCTTTGTTGAGCAACATGTCATATGTTTCCGTGATGTCCACCACATGTATGCCAATGCAAATCTAGATTTTGGGGTTAGCAGTCAATTGTATGTGTGTATCTTTTAAAACCCCAATGACTCTGACCTTCATTTTGTCAAGTTGGATCACTACCCTGTTAGTTGATTGAGGTCTCATCCCTAGATTTTGGCATATGGACAATGGCATCATGTTACATGAAGCCCCTGAGTCAATTAGATAGTTATGTAGGTTCTTTCTGAAGATCTTGAGGCTAAGTAAGAATGGGGGTAATTTTACCCTATCTTTGAACATGGTTGGCATTGTCTTTGCCACATTCACGTTGGATACATTTCTAGTGTTGTTGCTGGGTGAGGCCAATTTGGAATGATCTAGTGACTTTAAAAGGGCTTCTCTTTGAGTGGGACAACTTTGCAACATGTCATACATTGACATGTTGGTTCTAACTTTCTTCAGCTCCTCCACTACATTGTACTTCTCATTGGCCCAGACTCAATTTTTTAACAAAGTAGGTTGATCTTGCGTTGTTGGAGCGATAATGGGACCAGGACCTCTCTGGGGCATAGGATTATTGCTAGCCCATGGATCAGGTGGAGTGGGCTACATCCCTGGGGGAATGCCATCAGTTAGAGACTCTCTTCTCATCCTCAGATTATAGGTGTTTCTTTTATTGTTCTAAAAAGCATGGACTTCAAAGTATTCTGGCTGAATTTCTTGATTGAAAGGGAAGGCAGAATCTTCTTCCATAGTGTTATCAATAGGAGTTCCATGCGTACTTGGACCATATGACTCAAAGACCATGGCATTGAAGTGGGTCTGGGAACTTTCAGGATCTTGGGCTTGTTGGTTGTCGAATTCACCCCTATATTCATAATCTGGTTGATGCATGCTAGGACCTGTTAGCACCTGCAAAAATTTTCATGGCTATATATTTTCTCTGGTCTTTGTAATGTTTTTCTATATCCCTGGCCTTGAAAACCCTAGGTCTTTATTTCATATTTCTAGTCATTGGAGGGTAAAACCCTAATTTGTCTTGGCCCTATTCTAATTTTTCATTACTTTTTCAAGTCACTTAGGTCCCCTTTCTACACGTGGTCTTTTTCCCAGTCTTCACTAAATCGCTCCATGTGTTTCCTTATTCTTAAACCTTCATGCAATTTGGTGACTGTGTTGTTTCTTATTCACTAGTTTCCTGGCAGTCTCTTGTTAACCTTCAATGATTGGGAAAATGCTTTTGATCATGCAGTCTCTTATTCATGGTGGTTACACCCAAAACATTTAGTGACTCTACTAGCGGTTTATTTTCCCCTCAGTCGCTAGATCATGTGATGGTAGGCCCGGCATCTCAGTCTTCTTTTAATCCTACGGCGGGCACATGATCTCATGAAATCTTAGTGGCCATGAGATCATGCAACAACCGTCTGATCTTCCTGGTGTTTGTTCTGATGTCGTTGTGGGACCTTTTGATAGTGGGCACTAACATGCTTATTTTTCATTGGTCGAGGATAGTGACATGGAATTTGTCAGCGGGGCCTTGCGTTCAGTTGCTTTTAAGATCTAACAGCTAGCATAAAAGTGCATGGAATATTCTTCTTCCATAAGATCATGTGATGTCTATTGATTTGGTATCAAACCATAAGGGAAGGCAATGGGCCCGGTCTATGCAACATGGTAGTTTGTGATTTGGCAAAGTGGCTCATAGGGCAAGTGGGGCCAAGTTTTAAAGACATCCGCAGGAGATTCAAGATTAGTGGCTGGCATATGATCACATGGAATCTTTCCAAGCTATGCGATCATACTATTAATATGATTTAGAACAATAGAGAGGGGGGTGAAGTAGTTGTTCTCAGGTCTTGATGTATAAGACAAACTTAAAAACTTTACTTTAAATCAGATCAAGCAACCAAAACAAACTCGGTCATCACTGATTCATCAATAGAAACATATAACAATGCAGTCCACTACCCAACTATATCTAACTTGTAAACCATAGAAATTTTCACACCAAAACATTCACACACAAGTATGACACTAGGATTTATAGTGGAAACCCAATATGGGAAAAACCACTTTGTAACATGCTACTATTATTTTCACTCTTCTAAACTGAGCTCGGTTAAAAGCCAACCCTATCAAAGGTTACAATGCACACTGTCAAGTGTGACCCGGTTAAAGGATTTAATCACCTTGTTAAAAGTGAGCCTGGTCAAAGGACTTACATACATTCCATTAGAATGCAACCTTGTTCAAAGGATTAAACTTATGACTGTTAGATCAACCTCTGTTAAAAGGATTTTGACTATTACAATGGTTAGAAAGTAGCAGTAGTGTTGATCTGAAAAACATACAACTTACTTTGCAAATATCAGATCCAATTCTGTACACAAATACTAGTTTACTGACTTTGAAACTTTTCCATCTCCATCTCTGATCTGCTCAGAACTTTTCTTCAAGCGATCACCACACTTCACCTTCAGCCTTTTTGCTTATACAGTCAATAAAACTTATCTTCTAGTATTTCAGTTTCACCCCAATACATCAACCTTTTTCTCCACTCTCATACATCTAATCCAATTTTTAGGTTCCCTTAATACTTTCCTCAATTAAGTTAAATCATCTTTTGCTACTTAATCTCATTCCTAGATCTTATGGTTAGGTTAGATTCATTGAATCTAGCCACATTTTGTTCTTCGCCTTCTTTTCTAGAAACACCTCAAATCTCATAAAGATTTACAATAAAATGTTTTACAATGCATTAAATGCTTCCATACAATCAATAAATAAAGTCAACATGTTTTACATAATCCAAGAATTCAAACAATGTCATCCCCAAAAAGAATTCTCTTCAAATATAAAATTGCTGATGCTTGGTCAATACTGTAATCATCCACTCGGTCTTCATGTAGAATGCTCAGTTGTTACTAAAATTGTTTCCTCGGCATGCATTATCTTCCTTGGCAATTTACTGATACTCGGTCGACATAGGATTTTTCTCGGCATCCACTAACTCAGTCGAAACTAACATAACTCGGCTTAAACATGATTTTATCCATTTTTTCTCGGTTAAGCCTACCAATTTAGTCTTCAATCTCACTAAGATAAACAATACATTATCTCATCATTGTGCAACATAGTCAAGTACACTTTTTAGTATCAAGATAACTCAACCTTTCCCTAGGTGCTATTGTTACCAACCTTGCTTCACTCATTCACAACACTTCAATAGATATAGTACTTTCCTAAGTAGCAATAGTCTTACCAGTTAAGGTTTTGACATCAATGACAATACAACAATTGTTTCAATTATAGTTTCCAACAATCTCCCTCTTTGGCATTGATGTCAACACCATATGATATCACCTAAATAACACATGGATTACCAACCAATCCAAAACTTATCTGTCCATCAGAGAAATTTATAATATCCTTAGCTTCATTCTGATTCAGTATCTATAAATCATACTTCTGTGACCATCAATAGTAATCAGATCTCCCTCTATCCTGATCTTTCATTTTAGTTCATCTTCCTCTTATCTTTCAGTATCTTCTCCCTCAGTTTCTTCTCTGTTCTTACTATCATGTGTTATCATTATCAGTATCTTCTCTATTTTTAGTATCATGTGTTATCATTATCAGTATCTTCTCCCTCTTTGACAAAAATGCCAAAGCAGCAACATAACATACATCCAAATGTAGATAGTTTCTTTGCAGTTCAGTGTTTCTCCCTCTGTCATCTTGCTTATGACTGATTCAGTGTTTGTGCTCTTTCTTCACAACTCTAGGGCAGTCCTAAAGTGTGACATTCTTCTGCATCAATGTGTCAGATATTCTGCTATAGCATATTTGATGCAGTGCTCCTAGCTTAACTAGGTAGCCTTAGTTAGGGGAAGGACCCCTAATTTGCTTCTTAGGTACTCATGAGCTTCTCTAGGTAAAGCTTTAGTGAATATATCTGCTATTTGTTCTTTTGTATTCACATACTCTAGTCAGACTTTTTTTGTCTTGTACCAATTCTCTCAAGTATTTGATTGCTATGTGTTTGGTGTTTGTATGCATCACTAGATTCTTAGAAATATTAATAGCACTTGTGTTGTCACAGAAAATAACAACAGGTTTAGTGATTTCTTCCTTCATTCCTACCAACAATTGTTTTATCCAGACCAAATTTGAACAATTTACTGCAACAGCAACATACTCGGCCTTGACAGTAGATTGGGAAATGCAATTTTGTTTCTTTCTTATCCAGAAACTAATCTCTGTCCAAGAAAGAAAGCTCCACCACTTGTACTCTTCCTGTCATCTACATTTCCTGCCCAATCAACATCAGTATAAACTTTCAGTTCAAATCTATCATTCTTCTTATAATATAGCCCATAGTCAGCAATTCCTTTCAAATATCTCATAATTCTCTTCACAGCCATCATGTGTGTTTCCTTAGGATTGGCAGAAAATCTTGCCATAATCCCAACAGCTAATGCAATATCTGGTCTACTATGTACAACATACTACAACTTTCCAATCATGGATCTATACAAAGTCTGATTCACTTCAGCAGCATCATCATTTTTAGATAACTTCTGTCCAGTAACCATAGGAGTTCCTACTGGTCTAGCATCTTCCATCCCAAAAGTTTTTAGTATTTCATTCACATACTTAGACTGTGTAATGAAAATTCCTTTCTTCATTTGATATATTTGTAAACCAACAAAGAATTTGATTTCTCCAAACATACTCATTTCAAATTTAGTTTGCATTTCATTTGAAAATCTATTACACAAATTATCTTGTCCACCAAAAATAATGTCATCAACAAAAAATTTTGCTAACAAAATACCTTTTCCTTCTTCATCTTTCATATACAAATTGCTTGTGTCATTTGTCCTTGAAAATCCAATCTGCATCAGATAGTTATGCAACCTCTCATACCATGCTTTGGGAGCTTGTTTCAATCCATATAATGCTTTGTTTAATTTGCATATCATGTGTCTTTTGTTTGGATCAATAAAACCTTCTAGTTGTTCTATGTAAACTTTTTCCAATATACCATTTAGAAATGCAGACTTGACATCCATTTGATAAACCTTGAAATTTTTACAGGCAGCATATGCAAGCAGAGTTCTTACTCCTTCCAGTCTAGCTATAGGGGCAAATGTCTCCCCATAATCTATTCCTTCTTCTTGTGCATAGCCTTTGCATACTAGTCTAGCTTTATTCCTAGTGATTTCACCATTTTCATTCATCTTATTTCAAAATACCCATTTTGTTCCTATAACATTCTTATTTTCAGGTCTCGGCACTAGTGTCCAAGTATCATTTTTCTCGATCTGGTAAATCTCTTCATTCATTGCTTGTATCCAATCTTCATTCTCCAATGCTTCTCTTGTTGTTTTACGTTCAAATTCACATAGTAGGCATGTTGGATCCTTGATCTTACTTCTGGTCTGAATTCCAACATCTTTATCTCCAATTATCTGTTCAAGCTTGTGATGTCTTCTTACATATTTTGCCAAAATAGTTTCAACATTTTTCTCTTCTATTTCATCAGGTTCCCCAACAAGATTGTTAGATTCAGCTTTTGAATGCTCAATAACCTCTTCCTGATAGTTAGCAGTACCATTCTGTAGCTCGACATGTTCTTGTTCTTTCTCAGCACTATTTTCCTGATGCTTGACATTATCTGTCTATCGCTTGGCATTGCTTACCCAAGACTTGGCATTAGGTGCAAGTCTGTTACTTGCCTCTTCTTCCTGTTTAATGTACACAAAAGATCTGTAATCTTCTGGTTCTCTTTTACTGTCAGCTTTGTTTCTTTCTACATACTCATCAATTCTTACATTCACACTTTCCACTATTTTGTCAGTGTTAGAGTTCAAACACTTATAAGCCTTACTTTTTGTGGAATACCCTAGGAATATGCCTTCTTCACTTTTAGCATCAAACTTTCCATTCCTAGTATCTTTTAGTATATAGAATTTTCTTCCAAAGATTCTAAAGTATTTAACATTCGGTGCATGTCCATACCATAATTCATAAGGTGTCAGATGTGTACCTTTTCTAATTTGTACCCGGTTAAGAGTGTAAATAGAAGTGCTTATAGCTTCTTTCCAGTATTTTTGAGGCACATTTTTTTCAATCATCAATGTCCTTGCACAATCCAAGATAGATCTATTTCTTCTTTCTTCTATACCATTCTGTGGAGGAGTTCTAGGTGCAGACATCTATCTTCTAATACCTCTTTCATTACAAAATAGATTAAATTCATTCAATGTAAATTCTCCACCTTGGTCAAATATAAGACATTTCAGGTTCCTACCTATCTCCTTCTCAACTTTAGCCAAGTACCACTTAAAGAATTGAAAAGCATTAGATTTCTCTCTTAAAAACATTACATGCATCATCTTGGTATGATCATCAACAAACATGATAAAGTATCTAGCACCACAGTAACTTTGTATACCCATAGGTCCACAAAGGTCAGTATGAACCAAATCTAAAATGTTTTCAGAAGTAAAGGATTTGCTCTTGAAACTTGACTTTGTCATTTTTTCTAACTGACATTCCTTGCACATTATATTCTCAGGTTTCTTTAGTTTAGGTAGACCTCTTACTTATCTCTACCAAATTGTCAAAATTCACATGACACAACCTCTTATGCCATAACCAAATATCATCAAGTTGTGCAATTAAACATGTTTCTTTAGATAGGTCAAGATAGAACAAATTACTTCTAGTCTTCTCTCCACTTCCAATCAGTTCACCAGTGGCATCAAATATTTTAGCTTTCTTGTGATGAAATTCTACTCGGTAACCAGTTTTGTTCAACTGAGCAACACTTAACAAGTTATAATTAAGACCATCAACCCAATAAGAATTTTCACAAGATATCTTATCAGTCAGTTTAATCAAATCTTTTCCTCTAATAGGACATGGTGCATCATTACCAAATGTTACACTTTTACCTTTGTAATGACATAAAGTTTCAAACTTATCCTTATCACCAGTCATGTGATGTGAACAACCACTGTCAATAATCCATTTATCATTCTTGTTCACATAGGAAATCAATGCAATTTTCTCATCCTCATCAGATTCATCTTTCATTTCAACATAGACAACTTCAATTTCAACATCATCACCATTAGTGTCAGTTCCTTCTTCAGCAATATAACAAGATTTCTTACCTTTTCCCTTGTAGTCTTTGTTCCTTTGGTAGCTTCTATCATCTCTTCTATCTTTGTGTTTTCTTTTCCTTTCATCATCTTTATCCTTCCTGTCAGGATATCTAGCAGCTATATGACCGACCTTATTACATGCAAAACATATGATAGGGAGTTTACCTTTGTACTTTCCTTTTCCTCTTCTCAGTCTTCTAGCCATAAGAGCTTCTAGATCTCCAAGTTCTTCATCAGAAGTGTCACTGTCACTTTCACTTGCACTTTCACTTTCATCTTCACTTTCACTTGTGCATCTTTCTTTTTCCTTCTTAGGTTTGTTCAAAACTAATTGTGACTTAAAAGTAGATTCAACATTTCCAATACTTCCAATAGTGAAATTATCATAATTAGAGAGTTCAAAAGCAGTCAGCTTACCAATCAAACCTTCCAAAGTGAGTCCATTTGTAGAGTTACATCTAGATTCCTGAATAGCTGAGATCTTGATAGCATATATAGGACACAAAGTTCTTAGTACTTTTCCAATAATTTTTTCCTCATCAATAGTTCCATTGGCTCCCCTAATAGCATTTACAACTTCTTTTATTCTACCACAATATTGTGCAATGTTTTCCCCTTCTTGCATTCTCATTTCATCAAACTTACCTTTGAGACTCTCGGCTTTTTCTTTCAATACAAATAAGTCACCACCATAGATCTTTGCAAGAGTGTCCCACATCTCCTTAGTAGTTGTATAGTCCTTAATGTCTTCAAATTATGGATAGCTTTGGGCAGATGCAATTTCCAGCATTGCCTGATTATGTTCTTGCTTAGCTCTCATTTCTTCGGCAGTCATAAGTGCAGCAGGTGAGACATAGTCATTCTCAATATAGTACTTTGTAGAATCACCAATACTGCCCAGGTGTAGCTTCATCAAGCTTTTTCATGCAGGGAAGTTCTCCTTATTCAGCTTTGGTACATCCTTCTTATACATCTTGATGATTTGCTTCAAGTCCCTTTAAACTTGATTTCTTTATACACCAATAAGCAACACAGCTCTGATACCAATTGTTAATATGATTTAGAACAACAAAGAGGGGGGGTGAATCAATTTTTATTAGGTCCTGATCTATAAGACAAACTTAAAAACTTTATTTTAAATCAGATCAAGAAACCAAAACAAACTCGGTCATCACTGATTCATCAATAGAAACATATAACAATGCAGCCCACTACCCAGCTGTATCTAACTTGTAAACCATAGAAATGTTCACACCAAAACATTCACACACAAGTATGACACTAGGATTTATAGTGGAAACTCAATATGGGAAAAACCACTTTGTAACATGCTACTATTATTTTCACTCTTTTGAAGTGACCTCAATTAAAAGCCAACCCTGTCAAAGGCTACAATGCACACTGTCAAGTGTGACCCAGTTAAAGGATTTAATCACCCTATTAAAAGTGAGCCTGGTCAAAGGACTTACATACATTCCATTAGAATGCAACCTTGTTCAAAGGATTTAACTTATGACTGTTAGATCAACCTTTGTTAAAAGGATTTTGACTGTTACAATGGTTAGAAAGTAGCAGTAGTGTTGATCTGAAAAACATACAACTTACTTTGCAAATATCAGATCCAATTCTATACACAAATACTGGTTTACTAACTTTGAAACTTTTCCATCTGCATCTCTAATCTGCTTGAAACTTTTCTTCAAGCAATCACCACACTTCACCTTCAGCCTTTTTGCTTATACAGTCAATAAAACTTATCTTACAGTATTTTGGTTTCACCCCAATACATCAACCTTTTTCTCCACTCTCATACATCTAATCCAATGTTCAGGTTCCCTTAATACTTTCCTCAATTAGGTTAACTCATCTTTTTCTGCTTAATCTCATTCGTAGATCTTAGGGTTAGGTCAGATTCATTGAATCTACCCACATTTTGTTCTTCACCTTCTTTTCTAGAAACACCTCAAATCTCATAAAGATTTACAATAAAACATTTTACAGTGCATTAAATGCTTCCATATAATCAATAAATAAAGTCAACACATTTTACATAATCCAAGAATTCAAACAATGTCATCCCCAAAAAGAATTCTCTTCAAATATAAAATTGCTGATGCTCGGTCAATACTGTGATCATCCACTTGGTCTTCATGTAGAATGCTCGGTTGTTACTAAAACTATTTCCTCAGCATGCACTATCTTCCTCAGCAATTTACTGATACTCGGTCGTCATAGGATTTTGTTTGGCATCCACTAACTCGGTCGACACTAACATAATTTGACTTAAACATGATTTTGTCCATTTTTGCTCGGTTAAGCCTACCAGTTTAGTCTTCAATCTCACTAAGATAACTAGTGGTATATATGGTAGTTTTTTTTAATTTTTTGGGTTGTTGATGTTATGTTGAAAATCAATGTAAAAGACTAAACAAGGAGAGCTTGGATTTTGGGTTTGTTTCCTAGCATTTTGTTGTCTTAGTAATGTATAGATTCTGCAAATTTTAATGAGAATACACTTGAATTCCAATCTCAAATTTATGTTTGTCTTCTTATTTTGATCCTGGGCTCATATATGTTAATGTCACAAAGTGAGTTAGCATATGGTAGACAAAGAATATTGTGGAATTATCTTTGAGTTCCTAACAAGGTTGGGATTAAAGTCTTTAAGGTAGTTTCAGTGAGTTCATGGTTGGATAGGAATTTGATGATCAGGTTTGGGAGTGAGAGGGATAATAGGCAAAGCGCTTATTTTGAGTTCAAGAGTATTTGATTTAGGATTTTCAGTTGATATATGTTATTGGGTGACTCTATGCCCTAGGTTAAGGCACTGATCCATTCTCTAGAAGCAGTTCATCATCATCAATCACACATTTAAATGATAAAATCTTTAAAACTAGTTTCTAAAGGGTATAGTTGTGTAATATTTTGTGACTCCTTTGAAGAAGTGAGTCAAAGGTACACTCGCCTAAGCATCTAGGTTCAAAGTGTAGGAGGATCCTTGTTGATCCTTGTTAATTGGCCCTTTTCCTTGTAGACTTTAGAGTGGTGATAGAGTCAGTGACATTAGTTTGTCAATCATAGTGTAAACCTGCAAGTAGAAAGAAAAGACAACCAACAAAATGGTGACTCTGCTGGGGAGAACATTACAAAGAAAAATCTATTGAGAATCTCTAGTTACATTATAGACTTTCAATATCATACTATCCAGATTGATTTGCCCATTTGGGTCACCAACAAAATGGCAACTCTGCTGGGGAGGCCATAGTACAGAGTCAAATAAAAAAGGGGGCATTTTCTAAATCTTCTCACTAAGTGTTGAGTGGTGACTCTAAGTCTCTATTTGATCAGTGTTTTGTAACAAAGCATGATGTATTTTCAGTCCTGACAAGTAGTTATCATACATGGTTATGTTGTGATTGTGGGTTTTGAAGAAGGTTTAGAGTTGAGAAAGGCTTTTAGGTAATTCAAATTTTTCCCCTAAAAGGAGGTGGCAACTCTACCAAAGATTGAAAGGTGATTTGGAGGGGACTTCAGATCAATATTTTGTAGCATTCACAACATCTCCAAGTAATCCTATTTTATAAAAAAAGAACAGTCCCTAATTAGGTGAATGAGCCACTGATGAAAAGGGAAAATCAATTTTGAGGTTTAATGAAGTCAAATGGTTCCATGAATTTGGATAGAACTATTGTCATGAGAACAAGCTGCATTGTTTTGTCAGTATTTTAAAATGATGTTTCCAGCTTTGATGAGTCACGATGATGTTTCTAGATCTAAAAATTCTCAGTCAAACCTTAGAAATGTTAATAGAGAAAAAGATATTTATTTGATAAGTCAAAAAATCCAACAGACTTGCATAAGGATTTTAAGATGTGCAATAGGGGAAAGGAAAGAAGAGTCATCCCACTCATACTATAATAAATTTCTTATAGCTTGTGATGAATTTCTTATGGGTGTTCAGCTTCAAGATTTCCAATATCCTGAGATGTTTTTAGAGCTTGGTATGCATGAATCAGTCAGTTGGACTACCTCTTTTAGAAATGAAGCACTATCAAATGTTAAAGAATGGATGGCTTCATTTGTGGATGTTGAATCTTGTCTTATTGATGCTAATAATGGAACTTATGGTTATCAAGAAGTTGAAGATGAATCTACAGTTGATGATAGTTCCTGTAGTGACATCTTTGCACAAGGTATTGTGAGACAAGAGTTTCCAGCCTTTGCTTAAGATGAGGAAGATATTTTCAGTACTAGCAATGAGACCAAAGAGGTAGAGTGTGAAGTTCAGTGCTTACTAAGCAGTGAGAAAATTTTAGAACTTTTGGGAACTGAATTTCAGAGGTACACTCCTGACTATGTTTCTAAAATTCCATGCCCAGTAGATATAGATTTTGATGGAGATAAAGAAAGTAATGAAATGATCTGTGAAACATTTGTTGATGTTCCTGTTGCCCAAAATTTCCCTATCATTTCCTTTTGGCCGCATCTTGTTTGTTCCAAGAAATGCTCAAGTGTCAAAACCCTCTGTGTTTTCTGCCTTTTAGTGTTGAAAGTCCAGTGTGTTTTCTACCTTTTGGCTTGAAAACCCAGTGTGTTTTCGACCTTCTCTCTGAAGGCTCAGGATGTTTTTGACTTTCGGTCCAAAAAATTCTCTTTGTTTTCGACCTCCAGTTTGAAAACCCTCTGTGTTTTTGACCTTCAAGTGCGCAACTCCAAACAGGCGGGTCCCAATTCCTCATAGCCATGCAAGTGCAGTGGAGATCCGAGGGCTGTCACATAATCTCATGGAATCATTCAAGCCCATGAGATCATGCGACAACGGTCAGATTAGATCCTCTTGGCCTGTTCTAATTTTTCATTTACGTTTTGGCGGCCACTTAAATCTTCAATTTACCCTGTGCGTGAAATACTTCCTAAGTCTCTGGTTTAATTTTTCCTAAGTCTCGGTGCACTTTTATTTTTCTAAGCCACTAAACCCCAGCAAGATTTTACGGTTGTCACTATACCACCAGCCCAAGATGCATCCTATTTAAGATCGCGGTCTAGCGGTGACCATTGATCTTTCTTGCTTTACAAAATCCTAATCTATCGGTGGGCCCAGTGGTTGTTTTCAAAGAATGCTAGCGGTCTATCACATGATCACATAGCCTTTTTTAGGCTATGAAAACATGTGACAAATCGTTAGCCACACTGATAAGAGCTTGCAGTTTGGTGGTGGGCCTACAATTTGGTGACATGCCCGCATTTCATTAGTTGGCTGGTGACAAGGTTTTATAGTGGGCCCAAGATGCAAGTGTGGTAAAGATCTAACGGTGGTCACATGTTTGCATGGGATCTTTCAACCCCATGTGATCATGTGACAAACTTTCGATGAGATCCTTCTATTGTGGGTCCGATGTGCCATGTCGTGCTGATGTGCTACTTTCTCATACATTGAGCTGGTGGTGATGATGTAGTTGTAAGTGGGGCTGGATTTTAATGGCAGAGGTTTAGAGGAGGTTTTTCTTTTCTCTTCTAACTTGGCGGTGTTCGATAAAGGGTTTCTTTATTCACATGTTCGCGAGTATGATTTAGCGGGCCTCCAGACTTGGCAAGAGCGTGGTTGCACGGTTAACATGTTTCGCGTGGTTGCTGAGTGGAGCCTGGGGTTAAGAAAAGTTAAAGTGACTTGGCGACCAAAGGGAGAGTGAGCCTGAGGTGTCTTGCATGACCGGATGGTGATTCAGTGAAGCTTGTCGCATGATCACATGAGGCTTTTTTAGCTCATGCGATCATGCGACCAGTGGTATTTTCAAGCAGTGTGGCCAATTTTGGTGGGCTTTTTTCTGTGAGATGGTTGCAGTGGCGGGGTAGCTCGAAATTGATTCTTGAGGACATTTTCTAGTTGCAAAGGTGATGATGGATGATCTGGTTGACAACGCCATAGATTTTGTAGGGTACAGTGCGGTGTTCTTACGCTGATGAAACATTAAAGAGTTGGCACCATCTGTACTTTCAAATTCATTCTTGTGAAGATCAAATCTAGAGCCTTAATGACTCAGTGGGCTTACAGGGAGGTAGATGGATTGAGGTCTTTTGTCTACAGGCATGATTAGTATAGGGGTGGACACACAAGCACATATCTGATCAGTTGAGATATTTTCATGAACATTTATGATCAGAAGTGACTGGTTTAGGGTTGGATTATTTTATGCAGATTTATGTAACCCTGGTTAATTTTGACTCCTGCCTGCGTGCAGTTGAGTGATGTATATAATGTTTTTTGGAGCTTGTAGAGCTCAGAATTCACATTTTTGTAAAAGAGAAAGACTTTTCTTGGAAAACTATCTGTAGCATTTCTTCCTACTCTCTGGTTTTCCACATCTTGTAAATTCTCATTGATAATACAAGTATTACAGAGGCAGTTTGTGACAATCCTTCATGTCCCTGTGCTTCCTTGTTTGGATTATCTCTTATTGGATTGAAGTTTATGAATTCTTTCAGTGATACTTAGGGTTCCTGATCCCTCTTACTTTCAGCTTATATGTGCACTACTATGTTTGATCTGATCTGAGTGAGTTTATGGGTATTCTTCAGTCCCTGTCATTCATTCTCATTCCTGTGCCCTTTTGCTGAAGAAAATGTTTGCTTGCAGGTCATAGGTCGTGTCTAATTTTTAGGCCCTCTTATGAAATACTTATGCAAGCCTATTCAGTAAGTTGTGATCTACTAGACCTAATTCCTCCATTGGTTTCATCCCTCTATACTGAGATCCAAACCCTAGTTTCGGTGCATCACCTAGTAGGTAGATTTGCTTTTAGTCATTTCCCTTTCATGCACTCCTTCTATCCATTTCCCTCAAAAGTTTACTTTCCTATCTAAGAGAAAGCTAAGGTGACTATCCAAGAGGAACCAACCTAGAACTTGGAGGTCTCATCTCGGTTAGCAAAGGTCCCACAACCTTGAGATGATTCCCTTGTTATACTGGATTATCAAGACCAAGAGAGCTTGAGATCAGAGGTGCAAATTTAGTGTATAACATTTCTAGCACACCCAGTGGGACCACAGTGAAGATTAGAGTAAAGTTGAAAGGTGTTCCTGTTGGTTCATCTGCAAAAGGATCAGAGAAATTTAGTACACAAGGCCTATCAGTATAGACTCAAGGTCAAGGATTCCCCACCTTGGTGCCAGTGTATAACATTTCTGGCACTCCGAGTGGGACCACAAAATAAGTTTACTTGAAAAGAATATGGTATCTTTGATATGCTGATAACATATTACAAACCTAGAAGAGGTCATTTTGTTGCATATCTGGCAACTCTGGAAAGTCTACTGGTTTCAAAGGTCAAGTACTGGTATGTTTTTAATCTTCATATTCAAGTTCCAACTGATTACATGAGTAGACATGTCAAGTTTCTATGGACAATCAGGTTACTCACCATCCTATCATGAGAACAATGCTCAATGGGCTGGTTCCCAGCCCTATCAAAGCCTAAAGCCTCCTTTTACCCCAAGCTATTATACTTCTCAAGGGTATCAATATATCCAGTATGCCCTAAATGAGTTCACCCTTGTGCAAAGTTATGAGAGGGCCCTCTGACAAGATGGATCATGGGCACAAGAGGCACAACAATGAATGCAAAGCTAGCTTCCCCATCATGCTTACCACCCACCCTCCCCTTCTTAGCCTATTCAGCAATAGATGCAGACTCTGAGCTCAGACTTCAAGAAGATGTAGGAGGCAAAGAGTGCATTGCTTGATTTGATTAAGCAAGTGTCTGAGCTCAAGGAACAGAGAGAGCAGGAGGCTCAAAGTTATTATGAGGAGTCAGCTGCCTACTAGGAGATAGAGGCTCAAAGCTATGAGCAACGGGAAACTCCTTACCAAATGACAGAGGTTCTTGTTGATGAGAAACAAGCACAAGAGTTTCAAGAAGAGATCAGATGTCGAGCTGAAATTAAGACAACAAGGTTAAGATCACAAATTGCTCAACAAGAGGCTCCTAGGCCTAAGATTCCAAGTTGGAGAGCCCATCTGTCTCAAGAACCTACACATGTGGAGCCTGTAAAGCCTTCATTTCCAAGCTTCGAGATAGGTATGACTTCTACATCTCCCTCTGAGCCCCCTCAGTTTCACATCCCAAGTTTCAAGGCAAAAATATCCTTTCAAGAGCCTATGTTTGAGATGCAGCCCACCACTCTACAAGAGCAGCCTATTCAGAGAAGTGAGTTATCCCAAGAGGCCCCTCTAGTCTCTTAGGATGATGAGGTGATTTGGATACCCCAATGGACTCTCCCTCTTGGTTGTCAAATGCCAAGCCTTTGCAAGGACACTAGTCTAGTGTTTGAGCAAGGACTGGTGGAAAATGAACTTTCATGTGATCAGGAGGAGAGGACATCTAAGGTGTCAGTGCAGAGTGATGAATGTGGTGAAATAGGGCAGCAAGGTGTGGAGATGGACATTGGTACTTAGCCTGAGCTCTTGGTTGGTTTTTATGATGAGCGCCCCCTCTTTGTTGATGATGAGGAAGAGACCATGCCATTACCTATGGCTAAAGGTCAATCAGAAAAAAAGGTTCACCATCAATAGGAGGTTGCTATAGAAGAGGATGCCTTGTCCTTGTTGGATGAGCTGCCCAGTTTTGTTGAGCAGGATGATAAGGCTATGATCATAGCCACCTCTATAAAAGTTGCAACAGCTAGAAGAGATTGATCCTGAGGATATGCTGATTCATGAGCTTGATCTCATCTTTGAGGAGGAGGCTTTCCAATGTGTAGAAGATGACTAGAGCCTTGGGGAGGATTATTTGGGAAGCATCATAGGAGACTTGTGTCTGGAGCCTGATTGTAAAGAGCCAGTCATTCTTGGGGATCTTTGATACATTGACAACTTTGATGAGCTCTTGGCTGGTTTAAAGGAAGAGGATGACAGTCCCCTATCCATGGATGATGAGTTAACATGGCTGTCCATGATGGAAGGTAACCATGAAGATAAAGAAGAAACCATCAAGGAAATTCATGCCTTTAGACTTTCAAGAGGCTGCCCCATCAGATACTTGGCCCAGAAGGAGTTCACTGAGACACCTCCATATGATCCATTTGAGGTGAGTGAACTTGATCTTGTTTTTGAGGAGGCAATTGATAATTGTTTGCCAAATTTTTATGTGCCTCTCATCCTTGTACCTATCCTCATGAGTCCAATGCAAAATATCCTAATGAAGAAGGGTAGCTACTTTTCACAACCAGTGAATGGTTTTGTTTGACCAGGTCCTTGCACTAGTTAGTTTAGGCTAGGTTAGCTTCCCTGCTTTCTAGATTAGTTTTTCCTGCTTTCCAAGAAGTGCCTGTGCACAGTTTGTCTTGCTGGTTCAATTTTGTCTTTGTCAAAGTTTTGTGTTCCTATGATGACTCTTATGCCCAATGGATATGTCAAGGTCACTGGTCCATGTCTAGCAGGATGACATCCTGTAGAGGTCACCAAAATGTTGCCCAAAATTTCCCTATCATTCCCTTTTGGCCGCATCCTGTTTGTTCCAAGAAATGCTCAAGTGTCAAAACCCTCTATGTTTTCTACCTTTTAGTGTCAAAAGTCCAATGTGTTTTTTGCCTTTTGGCCTAAAAACCCAGTGTGTTTTCGACCTTCTCTCTGAAGGCTCAGGATGTTTTTGACTTTCGGTCCAAAAAATTCTGTGTTTTCGACCTCCAGTTTGAAAACCCTCTGTGTTTTGAACCTTCAAGTGTGCAACTCCAACCAGGTGGGTCCCAATTCCTCATAGCCATGCAAGTGCAATGGAGATCCGACAACTGTCACATAATCTCATGGAATCTTTCGAACCCATGAGATCATGCGACAATGGTCGGATTATATCCTCTTGGCCTGTTCTAATTTTTCATTTACCTTTTGGCGGCCACTTAAATCTTCAATTTACCCCGTGCGTGAAATACTTCCTAATTCTCTGGTTTAATTTTTCCTAAGTCTTGGTGCACTTTTATTTTTCTAAGCGACTAAACCCCAGCAAGATCTGATAGTCCTCGCTATACCACCAGCCCAAGATGCATCGTATTTAAGATCATGGTCTAGTGATGACCGTTGATCTTCCTTGCTTTAAAAAATCCTAATCTATTAGTGGGCCTAGTGGTTATTTTCAAAGAATGCTAGCGGTCTATCGCATGATCCCATAACACCTTTTTAGGCTATGTGAACATGCGACAAACTGTTAGCCACGCTGATAAAAGCTTGCAGTTTGGTGACATGCCTGCATTTCATTGGTTGGCTGGTGACAAGGTTTTATAGTGGGCCCGAGATGCAAGTGCGGTAAAGATCTGATGGTGGTCGCATGTTCGCATGGGATCTTCCAACCCCATGCGATCATGCGACAACCTTTTGATGAGATCCTTCTATCGTGGGTCCGATGTGCCATGTCGTGCTGATGTGCTACTTTCTCATACACCGAGCTAGTGGTGATGATGTAGTTGTAAGTGGGGCTGGATTTTGATGGTGGAGGTTTAGAGGAGGTTGTTATTTTATCTTCTAACTTGGTAGTGTTTGATAAAGGGTTTCTTTGTTCGCATGTTCGTGGATATGATTTAGCAGGCCTCTAGACTTGGCAAGAGCATGGTTGCGCGGTTAACATGTTTCACATGGTCACTGAGTGGAGCTCGAGGTTAAGAAAAGTTAAAGCGACTTGGTGACCAAAGGGAGAGTGAGCCTGAGGTGTCTTGCATGACCGGATGGCAATTCAGCGAAGCTTGTCGCATGATCGCATGAGGCTTTTTTAGCTCATGCGATCATGCGACCAGTGGTATTTTCAAGTAGTGCGGCTAGTTTTGGTGGGCTTTTTTTTGTGAGATGGTTGCAGTGGTGGGGTAGCTCAGAATTGATTTCTCAGGACATTTTCTGGTTGTGAAGGTGATGATGGATGATCCTTGATATTCTTGCAAGAGGCATACATCCCCAAATAGAGCCACTATTAGCACCTGCAGAAATTTTCATGGCTATATATTTTCTCTGGTCTCTGCAATGTTTTTCTATGTCCTTGGCCTTGAAAACCCTACGTGTTTATTTCATATTTCTAGTTGTTGGAGGGTAAAACCCTAATCTGTCCTAGCCCTATTCTAATTCTTCATTACTTTTTTAGGTCACTTAGGTCCCCTTTCTGCACGTGGTCTTTTTCCCAGCCTTCACTGAATCGTGCCATGGATTTCCTTATTCTTAAACCTTCATGTGATTTGGTGACTATGTTTTTTCTTATTCGCTAGTTTCCTGGTAGTCTCTTGTTAACCTTCAATGATTGGGTGAATGCTTTTGGTCACATAGTCTCTTGTTCCTAGAAGTTACACCTGAAACATTCAGTGACTCTACTAGCAATTTATTTTCCCCTCAGTTGCTAGATCACGTGATGGTGGGCCCGACATCTCAGTCTTCTTTTAATCCTACGGCGGGCACATGATCTCATGAAATCTTAGTGGCCTTGAGATCATGCGACAACTATATGATCTTCCTAGTGTTTTGTTTGACATCATTATGGGACCTTTTGACAATGGGTGTTGACATGCTTATTTTTCATTGGTCGAGGATAGTGACATGGAATTTGTTAGTGGGGCCCTGCATTCAGTTGCTTTTAAGATCTAACAGTTAGCATAAAAGCACATGGAATATTTTTCTTCCATAAGAGCATGCAATGTCCATTGATTATGTATCAGACCATAAGGGAAGGCAATGGGCCCACTCTGTGCAACATGGTAGTTTTTGATTCGGCGAAGTGGCTCATAGGGCAAGTGGGGCCAAGTTTTAAAGACATCCGTAGGAGATTCAAGATCAATGGCTGGTGTATGATCACATGGAATATTTCCAAGCTATGCAATCATACGACAACCATCTGATTTTCTAGGTGATATGGCATTTTTCAGTGGGACCTCCCTACTAGTTGGCATTGACATATTCTTTCTTGATTGGTCGACATGGATAATGATGAGGATGTGTCAGTGGGCCCAAATCTTTCAAGAGGAATAAGATCTACGGTTGTCACTCTATCACATGGAATCTTTCCAAGCCATTTGGGGCAGCCGTCTGATTTTGGGAGTAGGTGTTTGGGGCATTCATCTGACATTGGTAGTTCCCATGGGTTTGAGAAGGGTTGAGCTTCATCTGGGTAATCCCTCTGGTAAAATGGGACAATGTCTTCTTCATGGCATCTAATTCATTTACTAGAGCATGGTCTAGTTCATTCAGGACAACAACCATTTGTTCACACAAAGCAGCCTTATGCATATCATACCCTAGGTATGTGGTGGCAAGTGGTGGGGCAACAACATATGGAGCTGGCACTGGATTGAGCCTTGGGGCATGTTGCACCATAACTTAATTATTTGATGTGAACAGACTAGTCATAGAAACATTCCCTAATGTTGGTGGAATACCATAATTTCCACATGCCTATGGGTCCATTTGTTGGGTAAACGTGATAGCCTCATCACACACTTTTTCCAGAGTGTCTATGTCCCCCGGGGGTAGCATTTTAAAAAATATGGACGTTAGTGAATCTAGGGCTCGTAGGTACACTTGTATGGTAGCCCCAACTGGGACAGTATATCGAGGCTCAATTTTTTGGTACATCTTATGAAAATGATGATTGAAGATGGGAATTGATTCATTGAGTTCCTTTCTCACCAAGATGAACTGGTGATGAAGCGTTGTCGAATCCACATACAACTTGAATTGATTAAGGAATTTTGATTCAATTTCTACCCATGTAGAGATGGATCCTTGTGGCAAGTTTAGATACCAATTATATGCAAATTCCCCCACTGTGTAGGGGAAAAGGTGGCACATGACATCCTGATGAGAAATCTCCTTACTATTGCACAGTTCCTTGAACACGCGATCGTGTTCATTCACTGTCCTAGATTCTCCATAGATGAAATATAGGTAGAATTACTCAAGATTCTTGGGCAACTGATGGAGCTATCCTTGTATGTTCAATGGAGAGCTTTGAGCATTTTTGAAAAATTCCATTGGAGCTAGTGGTGGAGGAGCAGGTGGCGGGGAAGAAATGGTTGGAAATGGAGGAAGATTAGGATGATTCAAAGTATCCTCTCCGTGCTTTGTTCTGTTGCTATGGTGTCTATGAACTTCTTTAAGTTCAAGGAATTCCACTTTGTTTGGTGAAGATCTGAGGACTCATTCAAAAATTTCAGGAGAGAATGATCTGATATTCCAAGGACTCCCTTTTGAGGGACCTCCTTCTAGCACCACTTCTTTTGAGTGTCATTTTTACATGAAGACAATAGCTAGGAATTTACGTGAGAAAATTCCCCTCTTGGAAGATTGATGAAATCAATCTCAAGGTTCCTTCTGGCTAGGTCTCAATTGCTTGGATAGCTCAACAAAAGATAGATGTGAGTCTGTTAACAAGGAGGACTTTTTTGGTTCTTCTCTCAAGGAAAACTATAAAACAAACTTTAGGAAACTACAATATCTCTTTTGGATTTTCAGATTTAAGAATAAAAGCAATATAATCTATTTAATCTACTAAAAATGATTTGCAAAGAGTGTAAGAAGTAGTAGAGTTACAAGAAATTGGAAAGAATTATTGAAAGGAAATCTAATGGACATAAACTAATACCACACCACTTTGTGAATTAAATAGCCGAGAAGATGAGGAAACCCACAAAAAAATATTAGAACATGTCACAATCTTCAGCTATGTAGATACAATCATTAGTAAAATGAAACAAACATAGATGTATGATAAGCCAAAAATCATCAAATCACGAAGCAACCCTAGATGTGTGCACATGTGAGACAAGTTAATCTTTAAGCATCAAAGAATAATCCTCTCAGAGATTCGTAAAAAAAAATAGTACAATACCAATAAACATCGAACTAAGAAATTGCAGACTTAAAATCATCAGACAATCACTTGGCTCTTTGAAATAAAGAATAAGAAAATCACACATTCACAAATTTCACATAGATAGCAAAAGCATCACACCATGAATGAAGCACCAATTGTATGTATTGTATTAATGATCAAATCGACCCTCATTACATCATTTTATTACAATTTATAGAGCCATGCTCTTATTTTCGTAGCTAGGGTTTGGCTGCAACTAAAACTTGAAAGCAAATCAAAATTAGAGATTGCATTAATGAAACTACCTCTAAAACTTATCTAAAATACCCTAGCATGTAATTAAACCTCATGCATTAAAAAACATTGATCAAATCATGCATTAAATGTCTCTAAAATGGAGCTAGAACTCATGCATGCTCTTGACAATCTTCATGATTGTGGCCTTGATCTTTGGTTGCACCTTCTCCACGTGGTATCAACTAGAAGAGATCCCAAAATCATGCAAAAATGATCCCTAAAAATTCAATCAGTTGACTAGAAAATCAACTCTGAGATAACTGGAGTTAAACTTCAGACACGAGAAAAAATGCCCAAATCCTGATAGTCAGTCTGAAAAAACCAAGTTCCAAAAATGACTAAGTGTCATGTCCTCCATCTCCAAAATTTTAGACTTCAGACTTTCAGAGGCCGAAAGTTCTCTAGGGCCAAAATGCCAAAAATCAGGCTCTGCAAAAATGGCTAAGTATGAAACTGCATTTTATCTACACAAAATTTGACTAACTTTGGACTGGCTGCTTATTGATTGGGGAGCACTTCTGGATGTGCTTTCTGAAACCTATCCACAATCTCCAGTACTTATTCAAAGTCAGGCATCTTGACCCCTTTGAGGATTTCTTTCTATCTATCTTGGAAGGTGATCAATTCACTCGCAAAACTCTATATTTCTTCTTCTCGCAATAGCATTTTCTAAATTTCCTCCTTTTGATATAACATTTGTTGGAGATCTTCTTTGGTTTTCACTCCCCGAAATATGTCTAGGTACTGGTTGACAATGACATTTACTGAATACATGGTTTTTTTTCATCTTTGTCATATAGATCCAGGTCCAGGCCCTCAAAGAACTTATGCAACTCTTTCACAAAAATTACACTGCTATCTTGCCTCTTATCCATTCTCTTGGGTACCTTTTCAAAGATGGTCACTACCGTTGTTATCTCCTGGATCCACTGGTCAAAATTGTGCAATTCTGAGCTTTCATACACTTTTACCAAAACCTAGAAGTGCTACTTCCTTATTAATATTAGGTCATCAAGCAACTTTTGCAATTTCAAAATGTTCTCTACCAAGCCATCTTCTTCACTCATGATATCTACTAATGAGCTTATTCCTGTCAAAATGGCTCTAAGAGGCCTCAAGATCTTCTTGAGGGATAGCTCAGCAAACTGCTCAAAATCCTCCTTCCAATCGACACATGCTTGCAAAAAAGAATGTGGAACATCTATATTTATTTTTCCCCTCTTCTCCAAAATTGCCTGTAATGAGGCCTTGGGGTTATCAGGGTCAATGGGACCCGCTATCTTCAAAATGAACCTCTTCATGGCTTCATTTTGTTCTACCAAAGCCTTTATTATTTCCTCATCCTTGTCCATGAACCCAAGGGCATGTTTCAATCTGAGGGTAGCCAAGGTCTTGCTCCCCTCTCTAGTTAGCTCTCCCAAGTCTAGCTCCTCCAAAATGTAGTCATCGAGAGTAATTTCAACTATACTGACACTCATTGTGGGAATAGCCACCTGTGCCTTACACCTAGCTGGTTGATCATGTGTTACATATGATAGTGTTCTTGCCTAGGTAATTGATGATGTTTGATGGAAGGCTTGTCCTAACACAACCATGTGCATCTCATCATCCTCGTAGACCCTAACCCTTGGCTGAATTTCTTTTGTAAACCAGGTGGGTTTGGAGAAAGCATTTAGTGGTTCATATAGGGCTACAAGAGTAGAAGAAGTTGTTGGATGTTCTATCTCCATCTCTTTGGAACTCTCCTCTCCTTTATCCATTTCTTGTTCATCCATTATATACTACTCCCCCTCCTCTCATGCTTTCTCTTCTTCATCAGCTGTGTTTTGTTCATCAACTACTTGTTCTTCCTCATCCATTTTCTTTCCCCCCTCTATTTGTGGTTCTTTCTCAGCCTGAGATTCTCCTTGATTAGTTGGCTCCTTTGATCCCATGTGTTCTCCTTCCATTCTTTCCTCACCAGCTACCTCTATATATTTCTTTGGCTCTTGCAAGCTTTGAGGCACTGACTCACCTTAGACAAGTGGTGGAGCGAGGGTGACAAAGGGAGTGGGTGAAGGAATTTGAGGAGGAGGTGAAGTTGGCATGGGAAATTGGGATGGTGTAGGTTGTTGAGGTAGCATAGTGGTTTGTATTGGAGGGGGAAGTGGAGTGGTAGGTGGTGTTTGATGTGGAAATGGTGGAGTTGGATGCATAGGTAGAGGTGGAGGCAGAACTATAGGTGAAACCAGAGGGACTTATGTAGTTGTGTCTTCCTCAGAAGTGACCCCAATGGAAGAGTCTTTATCGAGCTCCAAAGTCTCCTTTTGCACCTCAGTTGTCTCTTCTTTGGCCTGCTCTTGGGGATTTTGTCAAACTTCCTCTCTTACCTTTCTATGAGGAACACTAAATTATGTAGGGAAAGAATCAAAAGTCACTGATTCTCTTGTGGCTGAAGCTTCTTTCGTAGATTCCTTGAAGCCATGCAATCCTACGAAGTCCATGATATCAAATTCATTGTCACCAAGAACATCTAGATTTATCAGTTCTTCCTAAGTAGCCCCTCCTCTATCTTCCAGATCATCATATATTACTCTCCTCCTCTTCTTTGACTGAGAGGAACATCATCCAATTCATCTTCATCCTCTTCTAGCAGGGTGCCCATATGTGTAGGCATCGAGCCTTTCTTTCTCTTGTACACATTTCCTTTGATTACTCCTACCAGATTAGGTCCAATTTTCTAGAACTTAGTTTTCTTTGCTGTATTCAGAGAATCTTGACCATTGGAAGAGGGTGCACCTAGAGGCACTATGCTGCCTATCATTCTAGTCTTAACCTTCTTGGAATGAGTGGCCAAACCATAAGTAGTTGGTCGCTCATGCCTGTACACCACTTCTAGCTTCAAAGGTGTAGCCTCTTTGAATTGTGGTTTTAAACCCTTCTCACCTTTCTTCCTCTTCTCTTTAGAGGGCTTCTTTGATAGTTGTTTCATTGGCACATGTTTCATCAGGAATGGGTGGGCGATCCATGGTTTCGTGACTTTGATAATGTGTCAAGCTCTAAAATCAATATCATCATTCTCATCTCTATCCACCTCTGCGTTCATGATAGCCCTTGTATACACCTTATCTATGTTGTAGATGGAATCCAAGATGTCATCTAAATCAACATATTTCACCACTTGAGGGATTTTCAATGAAAGAGTGGTCTGCACCAGCTCCAAACTCATCTGGAAATGGTCACATATTCTCACCTCATAGTCATCCACATAGTTTTCCAAATGATCTTCAATATGTGGCTCATGAATATAATGCCTCCCCATTATATGGCTAAATGTACCAATAAGATCAAAGTGGGGTCTCACAAAGTTGTAAGTTTTCAAAGGGAACTCATCCCATTCCCAGTTCAGAGATTTGGAGACCTTCATATCTGGAATACAATGGGGGCCTATAGAAATTGGGAAATCCCAATAGTGTTTCTTCTTATGTTTTATGTGTTCATGTGCATCAAACAACTGCCTTTCTATCTCCATGAGAACAAGTCTATCCGAAGGGTACCTGGGTAGCTTCTTCAGTGCCAGGGTGCCTCTAGCCACCTGAATGTATGTGAATGTCCTGAATTGTATGTAGAACACCCTGAGCACCTTTACTTTTTCTACTACTTTAGCAAACATCCTTTTGGCATAATCTCCCTTAATGGAGCATATGTTAGAAAAAATGGAAGCATCATTGACAATTTAGAAGTTTGGATTGTTATGCATGTAGAAATCCTTCCACACCAACTGAGGATACATTGTGGAAGGCTAGGTGTTCAGATCCCCCATAACTCCAATCTTGGTTAGGCTTGGATATACTACCCTAGTAGCTAGAAGATACACAACATAAGATGTCATGTAGAAATGAGGATCAATTTTTACTGTGATCAACTGCTCATCTAGATTGTCACTCAAGATGGTGGCCCAGTCGAACCTTACTTGTCTTTCCCTTATCTTCTAGTTGAGCATGATCATCGAAGGCTCCAACTAAATATATTTTGCAAAACCATACACCCTGCTAATCATCGTGATCATTTCTTGGATATCTTCTTGCATGTAGCCTCTCCTCATGTCAATTCTATCTATCTTATTCTTTGGCATGGGTTGCATGAGGTATTCATTGTTTACTATGCTATGAGCCTATTGTACATCCTTATTGTATAACTCCATTCCCCTATTGATGTGGAAGTTGTATAACTTATCAACCCCTTTGGGTAGTTGCAAGACATCCTTGATATTATCTGGCCTCAGGTCTAGAACTACTTCTCCAACACTATTCTTCACCATCCATTCATCAGGTACATAGTGGCTAGCTGAGTTTTAATCTGATTGGAGGACAATATGGAAACCGAGTGAGCTACTACATTCACCAAAGAGTAGTGCACTAATGAAGTACAATCTTCTGACCATCCCACTAGTTGGGCACACTTTGCCAAATAATTGTTCCAACTCACACTGCCAATGTCAATGTTTGTGATGTTGGAATGTAGGTTGGTCACTTTTGAAGGTGGATGGTATCCTTTGAACTAGTATTTCATAGCTGGCGATGCTAAAACTTTCTCAGCCATTTTTATAAAAAGGACAAGAAATGAATCAGTAACAAGAGAGGGGAAAATATCAGAAAAACATATAATTCTTTCAAACTAAGGCTTAAAAAGGGTCTAAAAGACCTTTTCGACCTTTTAGACTTTCGGGGGTATGAGACCCCCAAAAGGTTTGAAACATCGAAACTACAAAAAAAGGCTTAAGTTTAAAACCCCTTAAATTACACCCTTTTGGTCTTTCGGTGAATCAGAGGTGTGAAATCTTCAAAGGCCAAAACCTCCAAAATGCCAAAAGAATGCTTCAGCTTGATGTTTTGCCAGTGCTTGAACTTGAGAAGGTTTTGGTGAGTCAGGGAAGTGACAGTGCCAAAATGTCAAAACATGCATGAGTATTTGTTGAAAACTTGGGTCGTGGTTTTGGTGATTTAGATGCTTGGATGTTTTAGTGTGCAACAACACCAAAATGCCAAAACCAACTAGGCACTTAGGAAATTTTGAGGTTTGACAGCTTCAAAAGTTTCAGACCACGAAGGTTCAAAACTAGGGTTTGGTCTGTTAGACTTGAAAATGAGTCTAACAGTGAGTTTGACCACAAAATCGCTAAGGGGATGAGAGAGGACTACCTCACGACCCCTAAAATAAGACTAGATGATTGACAAAAATACACTAACCCTAGAAAATAGGTTGAAAGGGCAAGAAACCCTAGCTAGTCCCAAAAGGTGTGAAACCCTAATCTAAAACTGAAAGAAAACAAGAAAGAAAGAGGAAGGGGGAAGAGGAAAATCAACCTTGAAAACAATAGAGGTCAAAGACGAATGAGAGAAGACAAGGTGACAAGTGGGAAGAAAAAACATGCAAAAGCTCTAAAAAACATGACAGGTGAGAGCGTAAAAGTGAGTTATAAAAACTCATTTTGCCTTATATAGGCAATACACGGGGCTGACATCAGCATCCCCACTGATCAGCCTTTTAGCCTTTTGGGGGTGTCAGACCTCTGAAAAGGTTGAAAGGTTGACTCCCTTTTGTGGAGTCAGTCCTTTGAACATTTCAATGTTTGAAAGTCTGATAACTACCTGGGTCCAGAAAAGGCCTAAGGCAAGAAGATCGACCACTGCTTAGGACCTTTGCCAATTCAGACCTTTTGTACTTTCAGACACTAGAAAGTGCAAAAGGGAGACAAGACTGAAAAAAAAGAAAACTAACTAAAAACAAGAAATAAAAGGACAGAACAAACTAGAAACCTAAAGAAAAGCAAAAAAGAAGGGTGGCCCCTAAAGCCTAGAGGCAAAAATAGGGGAGCGTGGTTGAGGGACCACAACAAAAAAGAAAGGGAAACAACCTGAGTTTCCCAGAGCCAATCTACCTTATATAATCCTATCTTACAATGAGCCAAATACAAGATCTTTAGTCTGAGTGATTTTCTCAGTGTCATCAAGATCAAGAACATCATAACATCTGCATCCAATGTGTGATCATGTGTGTTCAAATTTCTTAGGAATCCTTTGTCATAAGTCTCCATTGATCATCAACCAACCATTGCCAGATCATTGCCCACTAATCCAAAGTCAGCCAAAAGTCAATTTAACCTTGCTCTACTATCAAGTAGGCATTTATAGCCCTGATAGAGGTTGCTAAAATCACCCTTCCCTTACTGCACATGAGCTTTGATAGAAGTTTCAAACTTCTTTGGGGGGCTCTTAGACTTGATTTATGTCAGTTTTAAAACTGATTCTTTTGAACCATCTTGTTGTGGACAATTTTCTTTTGATTTTGTTCAACATCTTCTATTTTGATATTCCTTGTGGTTTTGTCAGATATAGTTTCTTTGCTCCTTTTTTTTTTTTTAAAAACTGGGGTAGTGCTTAGACTGTGCTACCTTGGCTTTGAGTATTTTAATGTTAATCTCATCTTTATGCATTCCTCCTTTTTTCTTTCTTGCTCTTTTCTTTTAGTTCATGTTCTAGTTAGGATAGGGTTCTGACTCCTGACTTCCTTCGTGACCATGGGCATTTCTTGACTTTGACTGGAATCCTATCATGAGAGGCTTGTGACTTGGGATCCTCTTTTTAAATGTGCGTTAGTGTTGAGGATGGTTGGTTCTGATGAACTCTTTCAAGAAATCTGAAAAGAAAATGTCCTACTTCTAATCACTATATCTGGCTCATTGTAGGACAAAACCACATCAAAGAGTTTGACAAAGGAAAACCCTTATCTCTTGCCTAGACTACTCGATGTGGGTAACTAATCTTGAAAAGCATCTACCACCTGCAAACAAAGACCCAATGAAAAGATGCAAAGGACAAGACACCAAGAAAACAAAAAGAAATGACTCTAAAGTACAAGAATATACAACAGTATACAAGGGGCCAGTCAAGACTCAAAATAGTGCTTTAGAAACTAGTCATTGATTGGAAATGGGACCAATTCCCCGTCAAGAGAACTAATGCAAAAGGTATTTTCTCCCAGGATCTCTGCAATCTGGAAAGGGCCTATCCACAAATATTGAAATTTGGTGTGGCTGCTTAGTTTTTCTTTAGCTTTGTCCCACATTAGAACCAAATTAGAGATTCAGAAGGCTTTTATGGTTCCAAAGCCATGGTTCTTTTCTCCTCAAGGTCCATTAAGTTCATGAGATGAATCTGCACCTGATCCTCACCCTCAACGTATTGATCCATGACTATGAGAATTGGTATTTTTTAGGTTCATCAGAAAGATGGGTTGTAGACCATAGACTAGTTGGTAGGGAGAGGTTCCTACAGAATTCTTAATTCTCACACGATTTGTCCATAAAGCATATTTCAACTGAGTGTTCAAATCTCTAGGATTGTCATCCAAAAGACGTTTGATTAACATTGTTAAGTTCTTGTTCATCGATTCAGAAACTGTATTCCCTTGTGGATAGTAACTGGATGAGAATTACCTGGTTCTTGAAATCCCATTGAATGAGAGATGCTGAAGAGAAATAAGGGGCATTGTCACACACCAAAAAGAAAGGCATGCCAAACCTCGTGATGATGAAATCTTCTAGGAACTTGGTTATCACCTCAATAGTACAATTCTTCATAACCTATGTCTTTGTCCAGTGTGTGTAGTAATAGTTGTAGTCAAGATGTATCAATGGCCTATAGAGGATAGAGGATTGATCATTCCCACAAAATCCAGCCCCCACTGGGTGAATGGACGCACTTCGTAAACTAGTTGTAGGGGCATCACCAGATGCCTTTCTTGGATAGCACTGGTTTGGAAAACATGACAAGAGCACACATGCTCATGAGTTTCTTTGAACAAAGTTGGCTAGTAATAGATGGATCTCAATATTTGATGGGCTGTGGCTTCTGCTAATCTGTGCCCAGTACCATACTTATCATGAAATTGTATGAGAACCTACTCAGCTTTTGTTTGATCTAAACATAATAGGTACAATCCATCATAGTTGCATTTGTAGAGCTTCCCATTTTTTAGCATATATGAAATGCTTTTATTCTTCATTGCTCTCCTTTGTGAACCATTGAACCCCTCTGGGCAACAATTTTGTAACAAATAGTAGACTATGTCTTGATAGCATACATCAGTGACCACTCCTTCGTTGGTGTACACTTGGCACACAAATCCTTATTTTATTTCTGCCATCATCTTGGTAAGACCTTGACCTCTCACTAATTTCATTGGTTGGCTCTCAATGTCGAACTCCTGCAATATTGCCATCCACTTCCCTCTTCGTTCTCTGAGTTTGTTTTGCATTAGCAGGGACTTGACCACTAGATCTAGCACAATAGCAATAACTTTACTTTGAAGGATATAGTGTCTAAATTTTTTAACAGACTTAACCAAGGAAAAAGATTGCTTATCTAGATTTGGATATTTGAGTTCTACATTTTTTAGAGGACAACTCATGAAAGCTATTGGCCGTTCATCTTCTCCTTCTTTCTTCTATGTGAAGATTCCTGCACATGAATGTTTTGAAGCAAAGGAATAAACCTTGAACGGTAAAAGATAATTGGGGCTGACCAAAACTAGGGAAGTGGCAATGGATGTCTTGATTTCTTCAAAAGCCTCTTTAGCCTGAGTACCCCATTCAATCTTATCATCTTTCTTTAACATATCATTCAATGGACGCACTATCTCTGCAAATCCACTGATGAATTTCCTGATGAAGTTAATTTTTCTGAAGAAAGATTTCAACTCCTTCCTACTATTTGGAGGAACCAATTTGAGAATAGCCTCAACCCTCTCTTAGTCAATTGAGATGCCCATCTCAGATATGATGTGCCTAAGAAGCTTGCCTTGAGTCACCCCAAAGATGCACTTCTTTGGATTTAGTGAGGTTCTGTAACGTCAACACCTTTTTAGGACCTTTCATAAATATTCAATGTGATTAATATGGTTGCTAGAGAAAACTCAACGGTCATCCATATAGATGACAATGCATTTGTTGACCAAGCCTTTAAATGCTTCATCCATAGACCATTGGAAAGTAGCTCTCGCATTGATCAAACTGAACAACATATGACAATAAGAAAATGTTCCCCATTTGGTTGTGAAAGCTATTTTTAGGTGATCTTCTTCTTTTACCATGACTTGGTTGTACCCAGAGTAGCCATCTAGTAAAGACATCATTTGGGATCAATTGACCACCTATAATACTTCATCAAGGGATGGCAATGGGTAATTTTCCTTTTGAGAGGACAAGTTCAGGTTTTTGAAATCCACATAGAGCCAAACCTCCCCACTTTTCTTTCTCACTAGGATGAGGTTGGCTACCCAAGTTCAATGTTGGATAGGGAAAATGATCTTGGCATTGAGAAAAATTTGTACCTCCTTTTGGATCACTGGTTTGATCACAGGATTCATTGGCCTTTGTCTTTGGAAAAAATGTTTAGCATCTGGGTTCAAAGGGATGTTGTGAATGATAAGATTGGGATCATATGTTTTCAAATCTTCATAGCTTCATGCTATGACATCTTTGTATTAGTGAGTAGCTTGACCATCTACTTCTTTTCTTTAGGTGTACAGACCTTACCAACATGGACTTCCTTGGGTTCATGCTATGTACCCAAGTTTTAAAGCTCGCAATCATCACCACCTACCACTGGTGTTTTCCCTCTTTCCTGAGCATGTTCATCTTTATCAAAAATCCTTTCTAGAGCTACCATTCCTTTCAGAATGGAGTTGGTCTTCAAATTTAAGATCCCCAAGTCATCAAACTCTTCTATTTCGTCTTCTTCTTCATCAATGCTTTATTTGTCAAAGATTATGACGTTCATGATAAATTCCAATATCTGTGGATCATCTTGGAATACCTGGAAGTTTGTGATATTTTCTGGGACAACTGGCATGACCACATGTTCCATGGAGAATTTCTTCAATTTGGATTTTTTTAGTGGCTTCAAAGAGCTTGCCATCACCACCAAGGCATCAACGACTCTATTCTTTCTTCTTGGGACGCTCTGGATGTTGAAGGCTTCAAAATCTTTGATTAGATCCCAAAAATGATTGTGATAGGAGGCCAATCACTTATTAGTGTAGGAATACTATCTCCATATCTTTTGAACTATCAACTGAGAGTTAGCTTCTACAACTAACGCTTTCACTTTCTTCTCATGTGCCAAGAGAAGACCTTGAACTAGAGCCTCATACTCGATAACATTATTGGTGTAGTAGAATTATATTTGATAGGTAGCATAATAAGAACCTCCATGAGGGTTGACCAATTCAATCCTAGCCCCTACTCCTTGTTTACACATGGAACCATCAAACCTAACTTTCCAGACAGGGTGATTCTTATTGGAAGGTGTTTTAACTTGGGCTTCCAGAGTCACCTCCGATAGATGTGCCTTGATTTTGGGTTTAAAAGAGACTTCAGGTGGTGATAGGTCTTCTATGCTTAGGTCTTACAAGTTCTCTTTGTTGGGATATTCTCTTTTTAAAAGTGGAGCCCATTTCATCCTTTGTTTTGCTTGGCATCATGCCAAACTTTGTCACACAGGGGTAGGTAGCCATCATCTGAAGAACTCCATTCTTCCTATATAAAATCCTTAGTTGTGGGGATCTAAGGTTTCTCACAAAGAGGAGATCTATCCTCAATTGAATATGTCATTGTATCCTTTGTAAGCTTAGGCACGTCAGCCATTTGGCTTATTATTTGGACCACCACCTCTTGGCAGTCCTGGCATATAAATTCTGAGTGGTTCATCTAATGGAGGTGACAATACCCCAGTAACATTAGTATGTTTAGGTTAGTATCTTGGCCAAGATGCCTCATATTTTTCATCATACCACCTATGAATTCTAGGAGAATCTCCTCAGGAATTTGGGTACTTACTAAGCCTTGCATGAGGCTATCATTTGAGCTCTCTTCTTCTTTGAGGTGGAATGAAAATGCTTTGTCAAAATGATACACTCCTAGATCAGCTTGTGAGAATAGGAATTCATTTGGGTCATTGTACTGAGTTATCATTTGTTTGAGCTTAGGCTCTGCATCAATCTTGATCTAGTTATTGAGCCCTTTCCATGGTAGCCAAAGTTGAGTAAAGTCAGTGGAGAACCATCCTCTCAAAGATTGGGTCCATTCTCTATTGAGCTACATGCAATACATTTTTGGGATGTCCACCACATGTATGTCAATGCAATCCTAGATTCTAGGGTCAACAACTAGTTTTATGCTTGTATCTTTTATAACCCTAATGACTTTGACCTCCATTTTGTCAAGTTGGATCACTACCTTGTTAGTTGATTGAGGGCTCATCCCCAAATTTTGGCATATGGACAATGGAATCATGTTACATGAAGCCCCTAAGTAAATTAGATAGTTATGTAGGTTCTTTCTGAAGATCTTGAGGCTAAGTAAGAATGGGGGTACTTCTATCCAATCTTTGAACATGGTTGGCATCACCTCTGCCACATTTATGTTGGATACATTTCTAGTGTTGTTGCTGGGTGAGGTTGATTTGGAATGATCTAGTGACTTTAAAAGGGCTTCTCTTTGAGTGGGAAAACTTTGCAGCATGTCATACATTGACATGTTGGTTCTAACTTTCTTCAATTCCTCCACTATGCTATAATTCTCATTGGCCCAGACAGGATTTTTTAACAAAGTAGGTTGATGTTGCATTGTCAGAGCGACTGTGGGACTAGGACCTCTCGGGGGCATAGGATTATTGTTAGCTCATGGATCAGGTGGAGTTAGATGCATCCCTAGGGGAATGCCATCAGTTAGAGACTCTCTTCTGCTCCTCATATTATAGGTGTTTCTTTTATTGTTCTGAAAAGCATGGACTTCAGAGTATTCTAGTTGACTGTCTTTATTGAAAGGGAAGACAAACTCTTCTTCTACAGTGTTATCGATAGGAGTTCCATGTGTACTTGGATCATATGAATCAAAGACCATGGCACTCAAGTGGGTCAGGGAAATTTTAGGATCTTGGGCTTGTTGGTTGTTGAATTCACCCCTATATTCATAATCTAGTTGATGGATGCTAGGACCTTGGGTAAAGTTGACCTCAGATGAGTTAAAGGCATTAGCATTGTCTGAGGGTATGCTACCATTATTTGGACATGTGATCCATGTTCTATTTGTTCATTGTTGTCCAAACTTCTTATCTTGATAAGTGTTCCCATAACCTCCACCGTTATTGTTGTTGTTATTATTGTTGTAATTGCCACATTTATGATTCTAATTTTTGGAGTAGGTATTTGGGGCAGCCGTCTGACATTGGTAGTTCCCCTAGGTTTGAGAAGGGTTGAGCTTCATCTCGGTAATCTCTTTGGTCAACTGGGACAATGTCTTCTTCATGGCATCTAATTCATTTACTAGAGCATGGTCTGGCTTGTTTGGGACAACAACCTTTTGTTCACACAAAGAAGCCTTATGTGTATCATAGCCTAGGTATGTGATGGCAAGTGCTGGGGCAGTAGCGTATGGAGCTGCCATTGGATTGAGCCTTAGGGCATGTTGCACCAGAACTTGATTATTTGCTGCGAACAGACAAGTCATAGAAAAGTTCCCTAATGTTGGTGGAATACCATAATTTCCACCTGCTTGTGGGTCAATTTGTTGGGTAAACATGAAAACCTCATCACATACTTTTTCTAGAGTGTTTATGTCCCCTGGGGATAGCCTTTTCAAAAATATGGACGTTAGTGGATCTAGGGCTCACAGGTACACTTGTATGGCAGCCCCAACTAGGACGGTATATGGAGCCTCAAGTTTCTAGTACATCTTATGAAAATGATGATTGAACATGGAAATTGATTCATTGAGGTCCATTCTCACTGAGATGAACTGGTGATGAAGTGTTTCTGAATCCACATACAACTTGAATTGATTAAGAAATTTTGATTCAAATTCTGCCCATGTAGCGATAGATCCTCATGGCAAGTTTAGATACCATTTATATGAAAATTACCCTAGTGTGTAGGGGAAAAGGTGGCACATGACATCCTAATGAGTAATCTCCTTATGATTGCACAATTGCTTGAGCATGGACGTCTTCTTCCGCTATCCTAGATTCTCCATAGATGAAACACGGGCAAAATTTCTCAAGATTCTTGGGTAGTAGATGGAGCTGTCCTTGTATGTTTAGTGGAGAGCTTTGAGCATTTGTGAAAAATGCCATTAGAGCTGGTGGTGGAGGAGCAGCAGGTAGGGCAACAATGGTTGGAAATGGAGGAAGATTAGGATGATCCTAAGAATCCTCTCTGTGCTTTGTTCTATTTCTACAGTGTTTGTGAACTTCTTTAAGTTCAAGGAATTCCCCTTTGTTTGGTGAAGATTTGAGAACTCTTTCAAACCTTTCGGGAGAGAAGGATCTGATATTTTGGGGTCTCCCTTTTGAGGGCCCTCCTTCTAGCGCCATTTCTATTGAGCATCATTTTTACACGAAGACAACGGCTAGGAATTTATGTGAGAAAATTCCCCTCTTGGAAGATGGACGGAATCAATCTCAAGGTTCCTTCTGGCTGGGTCTAAACCACTTGGATAGCTCAATGGAAGACATGACGTTAGTGGATCTAGGGCTCATAGGTACACTTGTATGGCAGCCTCAACTGGGATGGTATATGGAGCCTCAAGTTTCTAGTACATCTTATGAAAATGATGATTGAACATGGGAATTGATTCATTGAGGTCCATTCTCACCGAGATGAATTGGTGATGAAGTGTTTCTGAATCCACATACAACTTGAATTGATTAAGAAATTTTGATTCAAATTCTACCCATGTAGCGATAGATCCTCATGGAAAGTTTAGATACCATTTATATGAAAATTCCCCTAGTGTGTAGGGGAAAAGGTGGCACATGACATCCTAATGAGTAATCTCCTTACAATTGCACAATTTCTTGAGCATGGACGTGTTCTTCCGCTGTCCTAGATTCTCCATAGATGAAACGCAGAGAAAATTTCTCAAGATTCTTGGGTAGCAGATGGAGCTGTTCTTGTATGTTTAGTGGAGAGCTTTGAGCATTTGTGAAAAATGCCATTGGAGCTAGTGGTGGAGGAGTAATAGGCAGGGCAACAATGGTTGGAAATGGAGGAAGATTAGGATGATCCTAAGAATCCTCTTTGTGCTTTGTTCTGTTTCTACAGTGTCTGTGAACTTCTTTAAGTTCAAGGAATTCCCCTTTGTTTGGTGAAGATTTGAGAACTCTTTCAAACCTTTCAGGAGAGAAGGATCTGATATTCTAGGGTCTCCCTTTTGAGGGCCCTCCTTCTAGTGCCATTTCTATTGAGCATCATTTTTACATGAAGACAACGGCTAGGAATTTACGTGAGAAAATTCCCCTCTTGGAAGATTGATGAAATCAATCTCAAGGTTCCTTCTGGCTGGGTCTCAATTGCTTGGATAGCTCAACAAAAGATAGATGTGAGTCTGTTAACAAGGAGGACTTTTTTGGTTCTTCTCTCAAGGAAAACTGTAAAACAAACTTTAGGAAACTACAATATCTCTTTTGGATTTTCAGATTTAAGAATAAAAGCAATATAATCTATTTAATCTACTAAAAATGATTTGCAAAGAGGGTAAGAAGTAGTAGAGTAAAAGGAAATTGGAAAGAATTATTGAAAGGAAATATAATGGACATAAACTAATACCACACCACTTTGCAAATTAAACAACTGAGAAGATGAAGAAACCCACAAAATAGAGATTAGAACATGTCACAATCTTTAACTATGTAGATGCAATCATCAGTGGAATGAAACAAATGTAGACGTATGATAAGGAAAAACTCATCAAATCACAAAGCCACCCCAGATATGCACACACATGAGACAAGTTAATCTTTAAGCACCAAATAATAATCCTCTTGAAGATTTGTCACAACAAAATAGTACAATACCAGCAAACATAGAACTAAGAAATCATAGACTTAAAATCATCAGATAATCAATTGGCTCTTTGAAATAGAGAATGATCAAATCACACATTCACAAATTTCACATAGATAGCAGAAGTATCACACCATGAATGAAGCACCAATTGTATGTATTGTATTAATGATCAAATTGACCCTAATTACATCATTTTATTACAATTTATAGAGCCATGCTCTTATTTTTGTAGCAAGGGTTTGGTTGCAACTAAAAATTGAAAGAAAATCTAAACTAGAGATTGCATTAATGAAACTACCTCTAAAACTTAGCTAAACTACCCTAGCACATAATTAAATCTTGTGCATTACAAAACTTTGATCACATCATGCATTAAATGTCTCTAAAATGGAGTTGGAAATCATGCATGCTCTTGACAATCTTCATGATTGTGCGCTTGATCTTTGGTTGCACCTTCTCCATGTGGACTCAACTAGATGAGATCCCAAAATCATGCAAAAATGGTCCCAAAAAAGAAGCCCAGTTGACTAGAAAATGAACTCTGAGATAAATGGAGTTAAACTTCAGACGTGAGAAAAAATGCCCAAGTCCCAACAGTTGGTCCGAAAAAACCAAGTTCCAAAAATGAATAACTGTCATGTCCTCCATCTCCAAAATTTTGGACTTCAGACTTTCGGAGGCCGAAAGTTCTCTAAGGCCGAAATGCCAAAAATCTAGCTCTGCAAAAATGGCTAAGTATGAAACTACATTTTCTCTGCAAAAAAATTGACTAACTCTGGACTAGCTACTTATTGACTGGTGAGCACTTTTGGATGTGCTTTCCAGAACCTATCTACAATCTCCAGTACTTCTTCAAATTTAGGCATCTTGACCCCTTCAAGGATTTCTTGCTATCTATCTTGGAAGGTGATCAATTCACTCGCAAAACTCTATATTTCTTCTTCCCGCGATAGCATTTTTTGAATCTCCTCCTTATAGAACATTTGCTGGAGATCTTCTTTGGTCTTCACTCCACAGAATATGTCTAAGTATTGGTTGATGATGACATTTACTGAATACATGGTTTTTTTGTCATCTTCATCATATAGATCTAGGTCCAGTCCCTCAAAGAACTTATGCAACTCTTTCGCAAAAATGACACTGCTATCTTGCCTCTTATCCATTCTCTTGAGTACCTTTTCAAATATGGGCACTGTTGATATTATCTCTTGGATCCACTGGTCAAAATTGTCCAATTCCAAGCTTTCATACACTTTTACCAAAACCTAGAAGCGTTGCTTCCTTATTACTATTAGGTCATCAAGCACCTTTTTCCATTTCAAAATCTTCTCTGCCAAGCCATCTTCTTCACTCATGATTTCTACTAATGAGCTTATTCCCGTCAGAATGGCTCTACAAGGCCTCAGGATCTTCTTGAGGGATAACTTAGCAAATAGCTCAAAATCCTCCTTTTAATCAACACATGCCTGCACAAAAGAATGTGGAACATTTGTATTTATTTCACCCCTCTTCTCCAAAATTTCTTGTAATGAGGCCTCAAGGTTATTAGGGTGAATGTTACGCACTGTCTTCAAAATGAACCTCTTCATGGCTTCATTTTGTTCTACCAAAGCCTTTATTCTTTCCTCATCCTTGTCCATGAATCCAAGGGTATGTTTCAATTCAAGGGTAGCCAAGGTCTTGCTCCCCTCTCTGGTTGGCTCTCCCAAGTCTACCTCTTCCAACATGTAGTCGTCAGGAGTGATTTCAACTCTACTAATCCTCATCATGGGAACATCCACCGGTGCCTTCCACCTACCTGCTTGATCCTATGTTACATATGATAGTGTTCTTGCCTAGGTAATTGATGTCATTTTATGGAAGGCTTGTCCTAATGCAGCCATGTTAGTCTCATCATCCTCATAGACCCTAACCCTTGACTGAATTTCTTTTGTAAACCAAGTGGGTTTGGAGAAAGCATTTAGTGGTTCATACGAGGCTACAAGAGTAGAAGAAGTTGTTGGATGTTCTATCTCCATCTCTTCAGAACTCTCCTCTCCTTTATCTGTTTCTTTTTCATCCATTATATTCTTCTCCCCCTCCTCCTATGTTTTCTCTTCTTCATCAACCATCTGCTATTCATTAATTACTTTTTCTTCATCATCTACTTTCTTTTCCCCTCTCTTTGAAGCTCTTCCTCAGCCTGAGATTCTCCTTGATTAGTTGGCTCCTCTGATCCCGTGTGTTCTCCCTCCATTTTTTCTTCACCAGCTACCTCTATATATTTCTTAGGCTCTTGCGAGATTTGAGGCACTGACTCATCTTGGACAAGTGGTGGAGTGGGGGTGACAAAGGGAGTGGGTGAAGGCATTTGAGGAGGAGGTGGAGTTGGCATGGGAACCTGGGATGGTATAGGTTGTTGAGGAAGTAGAGTGGTTTGTACTGGAGGGGGAAGTGGAGTGGTAGGTGGTGTTTGATGTGGAAATGGAGGTGGAGTTGGATGCATAGGCAGAGGTGGAGGTGGAACTATAGGTGAAACCAGAGGGACTTTTGTAGTTGTGTCTTCCTCAGAAGTGACCCCAATAGAAGAGTCTTTATCAAGCTCCATAGTCTCCTTTTGCACCTCAGTTGTCTCTTCTTTTTCCTACTCTTAAGGCTTTTGTTGAACTTCCTCTCTTACCTTGCTATGAGGAATAGTAAATTGTGTAGGGAAAGAATCAAAAGTTATCGATTGTCATGTGGTTGAAGCTTCTTGCTTAGATTTGTTAAAGCCATGCAATCTTGTGAAGTCCATGATATCAAATTCATCATCACCAAGAGCATCTAGATTTATCAGTTCTTCCTGAGTAGTTCCTCCTATATCTTCTCGATCATCATCTATTACTCTCCTCCTCTTCATTGATCCTGGGGACCTTGTTCTTTTACTGAGAGGAACATCATCCAATTCATCCTCATCCTCTTCCAGTAGGGTGTTCATCTATGTAGGCATTGAGCCTTTTTTTCTCTTGTACATATTTCCTTTGATTACTCCTAGATTAGGTCTGATTATGTTGAACTTGGTTTTCTTTTCTGTATTTGGAGAATCTCAACCACTAGAAGAGGGCGCACTTGGAGGCACTATGCTCCCTATCATTCTAGTCTTAACCTTCTTGGAATGACTGGCTAGACCATAAGAAGTAGGTTAGTCATGCCTGTGTACCGCTTCTAGCTTCAAAGGTGCACCTTCTTTGAATTATGGTTTTAAAACCTTCTCACCTTTCTTCCTCTTCTCTTTAGAGGGCTGCTCCAACACTTGTTTCATTAGCATAGGTTTCATCAGGAATGGGTGAGTGATCCTTGATTATGTGAGTTTGATAATGTGTCGAGCTCTAAAATTAATGTCATCATTCTCATCTCTGTCCACCTCTACATTCAAGATAGCCCTTGTATACACCTTATCTACATTGTAGATGGAATCCAAGATGTCATCTGAATCAACATCTTTTGCCACTTGAGGGATTTTCAATGAAAGAGTAGTCTACGCTAGCTCCAAACTCATCTGACAATAGTCACAGATTCTCACCTCATAGTCATCCACATAGTTTTCCCAATGATCTTCAATATGTGGCTCATGAATATAATGCATCCCCATTATATGGTTGAATGTACCAATAGGATCAAAGTGGGGTCTCACCAAGTTGTAAGTTTGCAAAGGGAACTCATCCCATTCCTAGGTTAGAGATTTGTAGACCTTCATATCTGGAACACAATGGGGGCCTATAGAAATTGGGAAATCTCAGCAGTGTTTCTTCTTATGTTTTATGTGTTCATGTGCATCAAATAGCTGCCTTGCTATCTCTAGGAGGAAAACTCTATCTGAAGGGTACTTGGGTAGCTTCTTCAGTGCCAGGGTGCCTCCAGCCACCTGAATGTACGTGAATGTCCTAAATTGTATTTAGAATGCCCAAAGGACCTTTACTTTTGCTGTTGTTTCAGCATACATCCTTTTGACATAATCTCCCTCAATGGAGTATATGATAGGAAAAAAGGAAGCATCATTGACAATTTAGAAGTCTGGACTATTATGCATGTAGAAATCCTTCCTCACTAATTGAGGATACACCACAAAACTCCAGGTGTTCAAATCCCCCATAACTCCAATCTTGGTTAGGCCTAGATATACTACCCTGGCAACTAGAAGATATACAATATAGGATGTCATGTAGAAATGAGGATCAATTTTTACTATGATCAACTACTCATCCAGATTGTCGCTCAGGATGGTGGCCTAGTCAAACCTTGCATATCTTTCCCTTATCTTTTGGATGAATTGGATCATCCAAGGCTCCAACTGAATAGATTTTGCAAACCCGTACACCCTGCTCATCATTATGATTGCTACTTGGATATCTTCTTGCATGTAGCCTCTCCTCATGTCAATTTACTCTAGCTTATTCTTTGGCATGGGTTGCATGAGGTATTCATTGTTTACTATGTTGTGAGCCTGTTGTACATCCTTATTGTAGAACTCCATTCCCCTATTGATGTGGAAGTTGGAGAACTTATCAACCCCTTTGTGTAGGTGGAAGACATCCTCATTATTATCTGGCCTTAGGTCCAGAACCACTTCTCCAACACTATTCTTCACCATTCATTCATCAGGTACATAGTGGCTGGCTAGAGTGTTAATTAGATTAGAGGACAATATAGAAATTGGGTGAGCTGCCACATTCACCAAAGAGTAGTGCACCAATGAAGTGCAATCTTTTGACTATCCCACTAGTTGGGCACACTTCACCAAATAATCATTCTAGCTCACACTGCCAATGTTAGTGTCTGTGATGTCAGAATGTAGGTTGGTCACTTTTGAAGGTGGATGGTATCCTTTGAATTGGTATTTCATAGCTGGCGATGCTACAACCTTCTCGACCATTTTTGCAAATAGGACAAGACATGAATCAGTAATAGAAGAGAGTAAAATCTCAGAAGAATATAGAATTTTATCAAACTAAGGCTTAAAAAGGTACTAAAAGACCTTTTTGGCCTTTCAAAATTTTGGGGGTAAGAGACCCTTGAAAGGTCTGAAATGTCAAAACTATGAAAATAGGCTTAAGTTTGAAACCGCTTAAATTACACCCTTTTGGTCTTTTGGTGAATTGGAGGTGTGAAATATTTGAAGGCTGACACCTCTGAAATGCTGAAAGAATGCTTCAGCTTGATGTTTTTCTTGTACTTGAGCTTGTGCAAGTTTTGGTGAGTTAGGGCAAAGATTTTTTTAGCGTGCAACAACTCCGAAATGGGCACGGGTGTTTGTTGAAAACTTGGGTCCTAGTTTCGGTGATTTAGATGCTTGGATGTTTTGGTGTGTGATAACACTGAAATGCTAAAACCAATAGGGCACTTAGGAAATTTTGAGGTTTGACAGCTTTGAAAGTTTCAAACCACAAAGGTCTAAAACCAGGGTTTGGTCTGTCGGACTTGAAAATGGGTCTGATAGTGAGTTTGACCACAAACTCACCAAGGGGATGAGAGGGGACTACCTCATGACCCTGGAAATAGGAACATATGACCAACAAAAATACACTAACCCTAGATGACAAGCTGAAAAGGAAAGAAACCCTAGATAGGCCCAAATGGCGCAAAACCCTAACCTAAAACTGAAAGAAAATAACAAAATAGAAAGAAAGAGGAAGGGGGAAGAGGAAAACTGACCTTGAAAATAATGGAGGTCAAAGATGAACAAGAGAAGACAAGGTGACAAGTAGGAAGTAGCAATGTGCAAAAGCTCTAAAAGCATGATAGGCGAGAGCGTAAAAGAGAGTTATAAAAACTCATTCTGCCTTATATAGGCAATACCAGCGGCTGACATTAACATCCCCGCTGATTGGCCTTTCAGCCTTTCAGGGGTGTCAGACCTCCAAAAAGCTCAAAAGGCTGACTCCCTTTTGGGGAGTCAGTCCTCTGACTATTTTGGCATCTGAAAGTTTGATAACTGCCTGGGTCTAGAAAACACCTAAGGCAAGAAGATCGACCGCTGCTTAGAACCTTTGCCGTTTCAGACCTTTCGCACTTTCGGACACCTGAAAGTGCAAAAGGGTGACAAGACTGAAAAATAAGAAAACTAACTAAAAAAAGAAATAAAAGGACAGAACAAACCAGAAACCTAAAGAAAAGAAAAAAAGAAGGGGGGGCCCTGAAGCTAAGAGGCAAAAATAGGGGAGTGTGGTTGTGGAACCACAACAATTATCAATGGAAATGAATTAATAAATTGTATGATAGTGTTTGGAACCTCAAATACTATGATGCACTAGAAATACTAGAATCCTTGGGTTTGAATGTTGACACTACCCAAGACAGGTTTTGTGTTTTGGATTCAAGGGAGGTTCTTATGATAGGTACTATTGTTGGAAACTACAATTGAAATAATTGTTATATTGTCATCAATGTCAAACCTTAACTGGTAAGATAATTGCTATCTAGTAGAGTACCATATCTTTTAATTGATGAAGAGGATTTGAAAAGAGGAGATAACAAAAGGACCTAGGGAAAGGTTGAGTTATGAAATACTACAATGGGTACTTGATTAGTTGGCACATTGGCAAGGTAATGTGTTGTTTATCTTTAACACTAAGTGAAGAAGTCAGATGATTTGAAGCATAGGCTTAACTGAGCAAAAGAGAAGAAATTCAATTTAAGTCGAGTGATGCTAGTGTTGACCAAGCGCTAGTATAAGCTGAGTAAATTTTAGTGTTGACAAAGCATCCATAATTGTTGAGTATCAGAGAATTAACTAAGTGAAGACAATGTTTATCAAGTAAGAATAGTTTTAGTGATGACTAAGTTATTCAGTGATGACCGATTAGATGAACATGATATTGACTGAGTGTTAGTAATTTACAATTTTTGAAGGAACTAAGAATCCCAACTGATATAGTTGAATTCTTGGGATATGTAAAACATTTTGACATTAAGTATAAATGACCTGGAGCATTTAATGCATGGTAAAACATTTTATTATGGATTCAATGAGAAGTTTTGATAAGTATCTACAAGGATAAGGAGGAGAAAAAAATGATGGAAGGATTTGATGAATCTGGCCTAAACCTAAGATCTACGGAAGAGATTAAGAGGAAAAAGATTAATCTACCTAATCAAGGAGGTATAAGGATGACCTAATTGTGGGTTATATAGATAAGGGTAAAGAGGTTGATGTTATTGACTGGTGAAACTAAGCAAAAGGATAAGAAGAGACGTGAAGAGTTGAACATAGTTGAGGTGATTGCTTGAAGGGATTTATGAGCAGATCAGAGATGGAGATGGTAATGAAGGTCAGTCAATAAATCAACATATAAGCGTATTGGATTTGTATTTGCAAAGTGAGTTGTATATTTCAAATTAGAACCTACTATTACTTTCTAACCATTGTATCAATTAAAATCCTTTTAATCAAGGCTGACCTAACAGTCATTTTGTAAACCCTTTAATCAGGGTGACAATCTAATGGAATGTTCTTAAGCCCTCTAACTAGACCACTCCTAATAGGGTGATTAAATCCTTTAATAGGGTCATACTTAACAATGTGTATTGTAACCTTTAACAAGGTTGGCTTCTCAAAGAGCTCACTTCAAAAGAGTGAAAATTTGGTAGCATGTTTCTGGTGGTTTTTCCCATATTGGGTTTCCACATTAAATCTTGGTGTCATACTTGTGTGAATGTTATTTGATGTATTATGTTTTTGAAAGTTTTATATTCTACAAATTGATTACTTTTGGACTGTTGACTACAAGTTTTAAATTACTGATATATTCTATAGAGACCAAGTGAATTGTTGAATAGATCTAAGTTTGTTGAAGTGTTTAAAAGTGGAATTGGTACGTTTAGACCTAAGGATAATTGATTCACCCCCCTCTTAGTTATTATAAAATTATTCTAACAATTGGTATTATATTTCTTGGTTCTTTTAAGGAGAAAGTTTAAAGGTACTTGAAGATAATGATCAAGATGTACAAAAAGGAGGTACTAAAGCTGAACAAGGAGAACTTCCTTGCATGATAGAGTTTGATGAAATTCCACCTAGCTGGAATTGGTGATTCAATGAAATACTTTATGGAACATGATTATGTACCAGTTGTTAAACCTATAATAGCTAAGGAGATGAAGGAAAAGAAAGAACAAAACTAGACAGTGTTAGAGATTGCATCAACCCTAAGTTATCTTGAATTTGAAGACATCAAGGAATGCACTAATGCAAAGAAAATATGGGACACACTAGTAGTTATCTATGGAGGGGACACAAATGTGATGAGAGACAAATTTGAAAGCTTGAGAGTTAAGTTTGATGAAATGAAAATGTTAGAAGGTGAAAACATTGTTAAATATTGTGGCAAAATTAAAGAGGTAATGAATGCTATTAGACGAGCTAATGGAAACATTGATGATGAAACTATTATTAGAAAAGTTTTGAGAACCCTACTTCCTATCTATTCTATTAGAATTTCTACAATACAAGAATCAAGATGTACTCTTGGTAACATCCTAACTTTGGAAGGTCTTGTTGGTAGGCTTACTACTTTTGAGTTGTCAAATTGTGATAATTTCACTACTCATAATATTGAATTTGTATTCAAGTCTCAAATGGTTCTTCACAAGTCTAAGAAAAGAAAAGAAAAGAAAGATGTGTGAACAGTGACAGTAACAGTGATAGTGACACTTATGATGATGATCTAGATGATCTTGAGGCACTTATGGCTAGAAGGCTACCGAGAGGAAAATAAAAATTCAAAGGTAAACTTCCTATAATTTGTAACAAAGTTGGCCATATTGCAGCAAGATGCCTTGATAGGAATGACAAGGATGAAAGAAGGGAAATCAAGTATAAAGACAAAAGGAATGATAGAGACCATAGAAGGTATAAGGAATACAAAGATAAATGTAAGAAGTCTTGTTATATTGTTGAAGAAGAAATTGACAGTGAAACAAGTGAATCTGATGATTGTGATGTAGAAGTTGTTTATGTTGCTATGAAAGATGATTATGATGAAGATGAGAAAACTAAACTTATTTCATATGTGAGTAAAGGTGATAAATGGATTATTGATAGTGGTTTATCACATCACATGACTGGTGATAAAAGTAAGTTTGAAATCTTAAATCATTACAAAGGTAGGAGTGTTAAGTTTGGTAATGATGAACCATGTCCTGTCAAGGGAAAAGGATCAATAAGATTGACTAATAAGATTAGATTTGATAATGCTTATTGGGTTGAAGGTCTTAACTAGAATTTTTTAAGTGTTGCACAATTGAACAGTATTGGTTATCGAGTTGAGTTTCATCACAAGAAGGTTAAAATATTTGATGCCATTGGTGAACTAATAGAAAGTAGAGAAAAAACAAGAGGTAATTTGTTCTATCTAGACCTATTTGAAGAAACATGTTTGTTTTCACAATTTTATGATGTATGGTTATGGCATAAGAGGTTGTGTCATGTGAACTTTGACAATTTGGTAAAAATTAGTAAGATGAAGAAATTTAGAGGTTTACCAAAATTGAAGAAACTTGATAATGTGATGTACGTGTAAACAATGTCAATTGGAAAAAATGAAAAAGACTATTTAAAAGAGCAAGGCATATACTTCCAATAATATTTTGGAATTAGTTCATACTGACCTTTGTGGACCTATTGGTGTGAAAATTTACTATGGCAATAAATATTTCATTATGTTTGTTGATTACTATTCTAGAATTATGACTGTGATGTTTCTGAAAAAAAAATCGAATGCCTTTTAGTTTTTGAAGTGGTATTTAGAAAAAATTGAGAAAGAAATAGGTAAAAGCTTGAAATGTCTAAGATCTGACAAAGGAGGAGAGTTCATATGAAATGAGTTCAACATATTCTGTAATGATAGAGGAATAAAGAGACAAATGTTTGCACCAGGAACACCTCCACATAATGGAATAACAAAGAGAAGAAATAGATCAATTATAGATTGTGCTAGAACACTGATGATAGAGATGAATGTTGAATAAAAATATTGGAGAGAATTTTTAAGTACAACTATTTATACTGTGAACCAAGTACAAATCAAGAAAGGTACAAATTCTATACCTTTTGAATTATGGCATGGTTATGCACCTAATGTGAAATATTTTTAAGTCTTTGGAAGAAAATGTTATATATTGAAGGATAATAGGAATGGAAAAATTGATGCTAAAAGTGATGAATGCATATTCCTAGGATATTCCACTAACAGAAAAGCTTACAAGTATTGTAATTCTAACACTAACAAAGTTGTGGAAAGTGACAATGTTAGAGTTGATGAATATGCAAAAAAGAATGAGGTTGAGTGCAAGAAAGAACTTGAAGATTATAGATCTTTTGTATACATGGAAGAAGGAGAGGCCAGTAATATACCTTAACAAGAAAGGAAAATTGTCAAGCAATAGCATGAACCTGCCAAGTCATATCAAGAAAATGTCGAGCATTAGGAGGATACTATTGAGAAATTAGGAGAGGAGGCAGAGAATCTACAAGATGAACCTGAAGATCAAGAACAAGAATAAAGGAGATCTGAGCCTACATTAGCATAGTATGTTAGAAGACATCATAACCCAGAAAAAATCATTGGAGCTAAAGAATCTGGAGTCATGACAAGAAGTAAGTTGAAAGATCAAACATGCTTGTTATGTGAGTTTGAGCCTAAGACTGTGAAAGATTATTTGGAGAATGAAGATTGGGTTCAATCCATGTGTATCATCTTAAAATGGAATCACTTCCATGATAAGAGTGTTTAGCCCTCTGAGTAAGTGGTCTGGGGTCATGTTAAGCTCCTTGATCATGTCTTTGCATGTATCTGGCTTTTCCCCCTGTTCTGCTTCCCTCTGCACCCATTTTCCACTTCATATCTGCATTTCCTGGAAATCTGGGCTAGGGTCTTGAGGTTTTTGACCTCAAGGTCAAAGTCCACCTTGACCCTAACCTAGGGAAGAGTTGACCTCATCCTTGACCCCCAGTCTAGATTTCAAATTCCAATGATTTTCGGGTGTCAGGTTTCGGGGATATTTGTTTTCCCGCTTCCAGATCAGCCATTTCAGGTTTCAGAATGGTAAATCCTTAAATTTCATTTAATCTATTTATATTTATAAAGGTTAGGACCTTATTGGGATTTAATTCTCCAAGGTGGCCCCTCTAGAGGATTGTGCCCTAGTTCATTATAAAAGGAGACCTTCCTCTCTCATTTCAATCCATCTCTCAATCAAGTTTTCACATCTCATCTTCAAGCAATTTCATGAGCGAGCTCTCAAGTGCAAGAAAGTGAATTCAAGCTTTCAAGAAAGCCTTCAAGCATTCAAGTGTTCAAGCATTCATCCATCAAGGAGATCCATTGTTAGCCATTGAAGGATTCAATCTCTTTGGAGCCCCCTTGAAGATCCATTCTTCTACATTCATCCAAGCCTCCTCATATGCAAAGATCTATTCAAGATTGGTGTTGAAGATCAAATGCCATTGATTTGTGACATCCTACATTCATTCTACATCCATTGAAGCATTCCTACTTGTGGATTTGAGGATTCGAATCCTCTACAAGGACTTCAACATAAGCGAGGTGAATTGTTTCATTTGATTTGTTTATGGATACTACATTTCAATTCAATTTCAAGGTTAATTCCTAAATTTGGGTTTGACCAAGGAAAACCCCCATACAAACAAAAACCCTCTTTTTCTTGTAGGTATAGGTGCAAAATTTTAGATTTGAGATCAGATTTGGATACCCTTTTCGGTGAACTTCTGAGATCTGCGAACAAAGTCAAAATTGACCTTCAAATAAAGAATGTAGCCTTTGACCTTTTATGAGGGCTAAAGACTACCTACTATTGGAAAGACAAAAGATTTCTAGATTTTCTTAATCTTAGCATTTCCAATCCGAAAAAGGTTGTAGAATTACCCGAAAGTACACACAAACATCAGAAATTGGCATTTTCTAGATTTTCCCTATTTTGAGGTTAGTACTTGTATTTCAATTATTTTAGATTTCAAGCATAATTCTCCATAGGGAAATATAGGATTTTTCTCTGTCTTTCATATTCTCCATAGATTGATTTGATTGTGCATTAACCTTTTGGTTGATCAAATTGGATCTCTCCTTTGAGAATTTGGATTTAGAAGTGGATCTCATATTTCCCCCATACATTACATTGAATAGAGGTGATTCCATTTTAACACTATTCATTTTGGTGAACCCGACTAGCTTACTCTCTTTCTTTTTGGTGTTAGATTTCCCTTTGTCTTATTGTGTGTGTTCACCTTCACTATTCATTTTGGTGAACCCGACATACTTACTCTCCTCTCTTTTGTGGAATTGGATGCCCTATTGTGTTTTGTGGTGTTAGATTTCCTTTTATCTTGTTAGTATTAGATTTATTTTTTTGTGTTAAATCTTGCATGCTAATTAGATTTCAAAAATACAAAAATATTTAGCTTTATGTGTTCTTAGTTTAGCTCATTTGCATTGCATTGGTTTATGAGCTTTACTACTACTAGTCCTACTTATAACATTCTAGTTAGAAGAAGTTGTAGACTCATGGGTGCCTTCGATCCTCAATCTTCCTCTCCTTTCCTTAGGGTCCTAGATGATAATTTGATTCTTCATGATTCCAGTCCTACAATGGAGCAAAAATCTTCTCATTCATCTCATGATGAGGATGATTCTTTAAGAGTTCCTCCTAAACAAGTCCAAAAACTTTCAACTGAACTTGATAAAATGGGTAATTGGCTTATTCAAGAGAACCATAATCAAGATTCTATTCAAGCTATAGAGGCTCTTAATAAAGTTCTTTGTGATAGTGATCAAGGTGTTAATCTCTTGCGTGGTGTCACTCACCTCATGCATTCAAATGTTAAACCTTTAGCTCAAGAAGCTCAAGATTTAGGGTTGATTCCTCCTATCACTAGTGTAGAACCTCCTTCTAATCCTTTACATAGTATTCCTACCTATACTCCTTCTTTGGTGACTATGACAGTTCCCTCTGTTCCTATGAGTGTTCCTCCTATGTCCCTTCCTACATCACAACCTTCATATCATAATGTTCCTTTTACTTATTCCAATCCACTTCCAACTGTAGTTCCTAGTGTTCCTCTAGTTGTGTCTTCTATTCCTACAGCTTCTTACACTTTACCTAGTGTGTCTAATGTTGCTACTCCTATTTCCTCTAATGATTCAACAATCATTAGTTTGGCTCAAATTGTGTCATCCTTACAAAAATAACTTGCTTCCTTAACTCAAAACAAGTTTAGTATCCCTACATGTGACATGGGAAGTCCTTTGTCCTTGGATATTATTCATACTCCTGTTCCTTAGCAAGGTGATATGCCTCATCTTGAAAATTATAATGGAAAAGGAGATCCCATTCATCATGTTAAAACATTCCAAACCCTTTGTAGTGATTACGCTCATGACCATAGGATTTTAGCTAAACTCTTTGCTAGAACCTTCCATGACAAGGCCTTACAATGGTATTGTTCCTTGCCTCCTTATTCTATTAATTCCTTTCCAAAACTTGCTAATGCCTTTATTCAACAATTTTAAAACAACATTGGCCTGCAAGTGTCTTTGACTGATTTAATGCATTGTAAACAAAGTGCTAAAGAAAAATTAACTGAATTTATTGGTAGATTTAAGCATTTTCATGCTCAAATTTCCCATCATGTTCCTGATATTGATATTCAACATATGTTTATTTCAAATTTACAAAAGGATATTAGAGATAAGATACTGCTTATTGAATTTACCTCTTTTCAACAACTTTGTGCAATGCTTCATCATTATCAATTATAAGTGAGTCAATTTGAGAGCAAAACTCCAATGGCTCTTGTTCTAGTTGATAAGAGTGATGCTGCTCCTAATCCAAAAAAATTTCAAAAATTCAACAACTATGTCAAGATAAACAAACAATCAAATGCAGTTGCTGATCAAGTTGTTGTTGCATCTCACAATGCCACTTCTGCATCCACTTCTTTTTGATTAAATCATATGTTTACTCCTCTTTCTAAATCTTTACATACTATTATGAATAGGTTGTTAACTACTAATATGATTACTTTACCTCATTTTTTACCTCTTTTACCTGCTATGATTGCATCTAAATCTTTTCATCAAAATGCTTTTTGTCAATATCATCGTCAGAATGGTCATGATACTGAGAAGTGTTATTCTTTAAAACATAATGTTCAAGACTTAATTGACTCTAATACCTTATCTGTTGATAATCTTGATGGTAGTGGGAACAAATCTGTCTCTCCTCCTAATCAAAACCTTCAAATCTATACGAATCCTTTACCTACACATGATATTAATACCATTGCTCAACCATCTGCTGTGGAAATTGTGTATGATTCAAAGATGGATGATCTCAATCATGTTGTTAATCAAGTGGAGCATGTTGGTCAATCTGTATCTCCACCTCAACCTCCACCTCAACCTCAGATTCAACCTCAAGTTCAATCTCAACCTCGACCAAAACCTAAACCTAAACTGAAAACTCAACCTAAACCTCGACAACAACCTAAGAATAAAAGACCTTAGAAACTTTTGATTACCTTTGATGACTCTAAGACTATTAAGGCTCCTGATGGTCCCCTTTACATTTATGCTAGGATTTTTTAGAAACCTACTCGTGGTTGTCTTGTTGATCCTACATCCTTAGTCAATGTTATTACTGAAGAAAATCTTTTTATGAAAAGCTTACAATGTGATTCTTATGATACATCAAATGTATGGATTCAAAATTGAAATGGTTTTCTTTATCCATCATTTGGCTCTATTACTTTACCGGTTGAAGTCTGTGGAAAAATTGTGAACACTACCTTTGTTGTTGTTCCTACTTTTGATCAATTTCAAGTTAAGCTAGCTTTTCCTTGGTTGAATGAAATGCATGTTGTTGCTTCACCTATCCATAAGTGTCTTAAATTTGTTCATAATGAAGAAGTGAAGATGGTTAATCATAGTTTATATCAACCTTCCAGGCCTAGAGATTGTGCTGCTCTGGATTTCTTTTGGCCTTCATTACCTAATTCATGTCCTCCTTGACCTAATAATCTTTTCCATTCATATCAAGCCTATAAACACCATAAGATTATTAAATTAAGCATTCCTCCCATGGATCTTAATCGTGGTCTTTTTCCTACACCTTCTATACCTCCTTTAACTATGACTTCTAGTTCTATTAATCAAGTTCCTTCTATCACTCTTCCTAATGAACCTATCAAAGATCCTATGATCATTCCTCCTATTGTTGATAATCCTATTGATCTTCCTAAAGAACCTATGAAGGATCCTGTGATTACTCCTCCTAGTTCTCAACCTATTTCAAATAAATCAAAATGTAATTGATCTGCTAATGAATGTCATAAGAAGCGTCATGATAAAGCTTGTAATTATATTCTTCAAAGATCTCTACCTTCTTTGGATAAATCTATGCATGATGTGTTAGAAGAATTTGTTACTAATAATGATGTTAAGATGCATTATTATGATGATTCTATTCGTATCTCAGATCTTGTTTTGATTAATTTGGATGAGAAGATACTCTTAATGATACTGATGGTGTTAATGATGAATATGAGACTATTGACATTGACATTGATTTACCTAATATGCTTTCATCACAATTAACTCTTACACATAGTGTCGAACATTGTGATTCTCAAGAGGATCCTTGTTTGGAGTTGGCTATCATTCCTACTGTGTTGGATATAGTCCCTCTTCTGAGTTACCCACCTTCCCTAAATGATATACAATGAGATGGGGAGAGTAGGTGACATGCTTGATCATCCCATCCTTCATGGTAGCTTTGTTGTGTGTTTTCCTGTTGTATTGTGCTACTCCTATAATGTGTTTGCTAAATGTTGTTAGATTCTTCTATACGATCATTGTTACTCAGTTGGTGCAAGGTGATAAAGGAATCAAAATTGTTGTTCAAATTCTTCTATATGTATCTCTATTCTTCTATGTGTTATTCCATGTTATGTTGTAATTGTGCTATTGTTCGTAAATGTTTCCTTGTGTAATCTACTTGGATTCGAGATATGGTAGCACTAATTCTTTTTGGTCTCCATGTCATGGTTTGAAAATATTCTCCTTTGTATATCTTATGTGATCTTTCCTCCTTTGTGATCATAGTTCTACTTTCTTTGGGGAATGATGTCAATCATTTGCAATAATATCATATAAATATTATCTTATGATCATACTAACCCCATGGTAGGTAGATCCCTTCTGTGTTCTTTGTATGTTTTTGTAATATTTAGCTTGATTTATCTTCATCTAGGGGCATCTCACCATGGAAATGTAATCAGTGGAGTTGTTTATGTTTTTGTTAAAGTGTCAGTAATGCCTTTAACATGGGGGCATATGCTCTGCTCACCTATTGCACACACGTACTTTTTGATACGCACAATTTTTTTCAAAAATACCTTTTCTCCCTTTTTGGATTAGTAACTAATCCTTAAAGCATGGATTTATATTTTAGGATCTCTTGATCCCTCCAGTTTCAATTATACAAATATTTTAATCCCTTAAGGTCAGAGGTGTCCTTAAGACTGGATCTCTTTTGTTTTTTTGGTTTTATTCTTATGGATTAGAATATTTCTAAGGGTAAATCCTTGATGGGTTGACTAGTGAGTAGCCACATTCATTAGACAGTTCAATTCCATGTTTCTAGTTGTGTCGTTTCCTTGTGTGGTTCACAATGGGACATAAGTTCTCATTGGGTGAGGTAATCACACCCTTTCTTTTCTCTCTCTAGGGATGTATCTCTTATTATGATCTGGGAGTTGATGAAGACTTGAGTCCCTGGGGGCTTAAGGTTTCTCTTTGTCCCTTGGGTTATGAAAAGATTATTCTTTTCATTCTGATCTCCTTTACCAAGAGTTTGCATCGAGTCCATACTCTTGCTAAAGTGCGGGCTTAATGTATCATCTTAAAATGGAAGCACTTCCATGATAAGAGCATTTAGCCCTCTGAGTACGTGGTTTGGGGTCATGTTAAGTGCCTTGATTAGGTGTTTGCATGTATCTAGCTTTTCCCCCTATTCTTATTCCCTCTGCACCCATTTTCCACTTCATATCTACATTTCCTAGCAATCTGGGCTAGGGTCTTGAGGTTTTTGACCTCAAGGTCAAAGTCCACCTTGAGGGTCAAAGTTGACCTCAACCTTGACTTAGGTCAGGGTCAACCTCAACCCTAACCTAGGGCAGAGTCAACCCTATCCCTGTCCCCTAGTCTAGATTTAAAATTCCCATGATTTTTGGGTGTTGGGTTTCGGGGATATTTGTTTTCCCACCTCCGGGTCGGCCATTTCAGGGTTTGGAATGGTAAATCCTTAAATTTCATTTAATATGGGTATATTTATAAAAGTTAGGACCTAATTAGGATTTAATTCTCCAAGGTGGCCCCTCTAGAGGATTGTGCCCTAGTTCATTATAAAAGGAGGCCTTCCTCTCTCATTTCAATCCATCTCTCAATCAAGTTTTCACATCTCATCTTCAAGCAATTTCATGAGTGAGCTCTCAAGTGAAAGAAAGTGAATTCAAGCTTTCAAGAAAGCCTTCAAGCATTCAAGTGTTCAAGCATTCATCCATCAAGGAGATCCATTGTTAGCCATTGAAGGATTCAATCTCTTTGGAGCCCCCTTGAAGATCCATTCTTCTACATTCATCCAAGCCTCCTCATATGCAAAGCTCTATTCAAGATTGGTGTTGAAGATCAAATGTCATTGATTTGACACATCCTACATTCATTCTACATCCATTGAAGCATTCCTACTTGTGGATTTGAGGATTTGAATCCTCTACAAGTACTTCAACATAAGCAAGGTGAATTGTTTCATTTGCTTTGTTTATGGATACTACATTTCAATTCAATTTCAAGGTTAATTCCTAAATTGGGGTTTGACCAAGGCAAACCCCCCATACAAACAAAAACCCCCTTTTTCTTGTAGGTACAGGTGTGGAATTTTAGATCTAAGATCAGATTTGGATACCCTTTTCGATGAACTTCCAAGATCTACGAACAAAGTCAGAATCGACCTTCAAATAAAGAATGTAGCCTTTGAACTTTTATGAGGGTCAAAGACTACCTACCATCAGAAAGACACAATATTTCTAGTTTTTCTTCATCTCGGCAATTCCAGTCTGAAATAGGTTGCAAAATTGCCCAAAAGTACACACAGACATCAGAAATTGGCATTTTCTAGATTTGCCCTATTTTGAGGTTAGTACTTGTATTTCAATTATTTCAGATTTCAAGCATAATTCTCCATAGGGAAATATAAGATTTTTCTATCTTTTATATTCTCCATAGATTGATTTGATTGTGCATTAACCTTTTGGTTGATCAAATTGGATCTCTCCTTTGAGAATTTGGATTTAGAAGTGGATCTCATATTTCCCCCATACATTATATTGAATAGAGGTGATTCCATTTTAACACTATTCACCATGAATGAAGAAATTGAGTAGATAGAAAAGAACAAAACCTGGAAACTAGTGTCAAGACCAGAGGATAAGAATGTTATTGGAACAAAGTGGGTTTTCATAAATAAGCTAAATGAACATGGAGAAGCCACTAGGAACAAAGCTAGATTTTTATGCAATGGATATGCACAGGAAGAAGGCATTGACTATGGGGAGACATTTGCCCCAATTGCTAGATTGGAAGGATTAAGAACTCTACTTGCATATGCAACTTTCAAAGGATTCAAAGTGTATCAAATGGATGTCAAATCTACATTTCTAAATGGAATATTGGAAGAAGAAGTATACATTGAACATCCAAAAGGATTTGTTGATCCAAGCAAGAAGAACATGGTTTTTAAACTACACAAGGTATTGTATGGATTGAAACAAGCCCTAGAGAATGGTATGAGAGATTGCAAAACTACTTGATAAAGATTAGATTTGTAAGAACAAATGAAAAAAATAATCTGTATTTGAAGACTAAAAAAGGTAAAGGGATATTGTTAGCTGAAATATTTTTTGATGATACCATATTTGGAGGACAAGATGCCCTATGTCAAATATTTTTGAATGAGATGCAAACTGAATTTAATATTTCTATGTTTGGAGAGATCAAATTCTTTGTTGGTTTGCAAGTTTATTAGATGAATAAAGGTATTTATACTACAAAATCTAAGCATGTCAAGGAGAAACTGAAAATGTTTGGTATGGAGGACTCTAGAAAAGTAAGTACACCCATGGCTATTGGACAAAAAATGTCAAAAAATGATGATACAGCTGAAGTGAATCAAACCTTGTACATGTCTATGATTGGAAAGTTGCAACATGTTGTCCATAGTAGACTAGATATTGCCTTAGTAGTTGGGATTGTTGCAATATTTTTCACAAATCCTAAGGAGAGTCACACAATGGCAGTGAAAAGGATATTGAGATATCTAAAAGGAATAGAGGACTATGGATTGTATTACAAGAAGAATGACAAGTTTGAACTAAAAGTTTACAATGATGCAGATTGGACAAGAAATGTGGATGAAAAAAAGTACAAGTGGTGGCACATTATTTCTAGGAAAGAGATTAGTCTCTTGGAAAAGCAAGAAACATAATTGTATTTCCGAATCTACAGCAGAAGATGAATATCTACCAACAACAATGAATTCTTCAAATTTAGTGTAGATCAAGCAATTGTTAAAAGGTACGAAGGAATAAATTACTGATCTAGTTGTTATTTTCTATGATAAAACAAGTGCTATCAATATATCAAATAATCCTATAATGCACAGTAAGACTAAGCATATTGCTATCAAGTATCATTACTTGAGAGAGCTAGTTCAAGACAAAGAAGTCAGATTGGAGTATATAAATACTAAGGAATAGTTACCAGATATATTCACTAAGGCATTACCTAAGGATGCTCATGAATATCTAAGAGGTAAACTAGGGGTGATTCCCCTAACTAAGGCTACCTAGAATTATATAGGAGTATTGCATCAAATATATTAAATTAGAATATCTGACAAATTGATGCAAATAAGGTCACACTTTAGGAGTTTCCTTAAGTTGTGAAGAGTCAAGAAAAAGATGTTGATCATTCATAAGCAAGATGATAGAGGGAGTAATAAAATTTAGAGAACTGACATGAAGATATCTACATGGTGAAGATGAATGTCTTTGGCATTATTGTCAAAGAGGGAGAGATTTAGTAAACACAAGATAAAGATATAGAAGAAATTATACTAAGCAAAGAGGGAGAGATTGAATAAGATGAGGGAGAGATTCGGTAAAATATTGAATAGAGAAATTTTTTGGATTGTATGGTGACTATACATATGGAGTTTATGGTAGAACATGTACTATTGCCATCAATGCCAAAGAGGGAGATTCTTGGAAACTACAATTGAAACAATTGTTATATTGTCTTTGATGTCAAAGCTTAACTAGTAGAGTACCATATCTTTTGATTGATGAAGAGGATTTGAAAATATGACATAACAAAAGGACCTAGGGAAAGGTTGAGTTATGAGATACTATTATGAGTACTTGATTAGTTGGCACATTGACAAGGTAATGTGTTATTTTTATTTAACACTAAGTGAAGAATTCAGATGATTTGAAGCATAGGCTTAACTGAGAAAAAGAGAAGAAATTCAGTTTAAGCCAAGTGATGCTAGTGTCGATCGAGTGCCAGTATAAGAAAAGTAAATTTTAGTGTTGATCGGGCATCAGTAATTTCTGAGTATCAGAGAATTAACTGAGAAAAGATAGTGTTTTTTGAATAAGAATAGTTTTAGTGATGACCAAGTTATTTAGTGATGACCAAGTAGATGAACACAATATTGACCGAGTGTCAGTAATTTATAGTTTTTGAAGGAATTGAGAATCCAAATTGACATAGTTGAATTCTTAGGATATGTAAAACATGTTGACATTAAAGATGAATGACCTAGAGAATTTAATGCATGGTAAATCATTTTCTTATGGATTCAAGGAGAATTTTTGAGAAGTATCTAGAAGGATAAGGAGGATAACAAAATGATGGAAGGATTCGATGAATCTGACCTAAACCTAAGATCTATGGAAGAGATTAAGCGACAAAAGATTAATCTACCTAATCAAGGAGGTATAATGATGACCTAATTATGGGTTATATAGACAAGGGGAAAGAGGTTGATGTTATTGACTGGCAAACCTAAGAAGAAGGCTAAGAAGAGCTATGAAGAGATGAATAGAGTTGAGGTGATTTCTTGAAGGGATTTTTGAGTAGATTAGAGATGGAGATGGTAATAAAGGTCAGTTAGTAAATTAACGTATGAGCATATTGGATCTATATCTACAAAGTGAGTTGCACATTTTAGATCAGAACCTACTATTACTTTCTAACCATTGTATCAGTTAAAATCCCTTTAATCAAGGTTGACCTAATGGAATGTTCTTAAGCCCTCTAACCAGGCCACTCCTAACAGGGTGATTAATCCTTTAACAGGGTCACACCTAATAGTGTGTAGTGTAACCTTCATCAGGGTTGGCTTCTCACAAAGCTCACTTTAGAAGAGTGAAAATTTGGTAGCATGTTACTGTTGGTTTTTTCCATATTGGGTTTCCACGTTAAATCCTAGGGTCATACTTGTGTGAATGTTATTTGATGTGTTATGTTGTTGAAATTTTTATGTTCTACAAATTGATTACTTTTGGACAATGGACTGCAAGTTTCATGTTACTGATATATTCTATAGAGACTGAGTGAATTGCTGAATAGATCTAAGTTTGTTGAAGTGTTTAAAAGTGGAATTGGTACACCTAGACCCAAGGATAACTGATTCACCCCCCTCTTAGCTATTATAAAATGATTCTAACAACTATAAGGGCATTTCCTTACAAACTAGCACCATTCCATGATAGGGATTTGACCATGAGTGTTCTAGTTATAGATATCCCTCCTTATTATGGGATGTTATTATCAAGAAAATGGAGTGCTTCTATGAGAGGGAGTCTGTAGTGTGATTTATCATATGTGACTTTCCATATTGATGGTGAGCATGTCAAGATTGAAATAGAGCTAAGAGTGTTAGATATGATAGAATAAGATATTGATGAAAACATGACTTGTTTAATTGACACTAGTATAAATGTATTCAAAATTGAGGATTTACCAAGAGAAGAAGAAGATCAACTTGCATGATTAAATGAAGAAGTGGAAAATTCATTACATGATAAGAACCTTTGGACCATATATTTTGACGGAGCTTGTTCAAAGGAAGGCTCAAGTGTAGGAATACTATTGGTATCACCACTTAGAAAAACATTTAAGTTTTATTTTACTCTATTTTTTATATGCATAAATAATGTAGCAACATATGAATCTTTGCTATTGGGGTTGAGATTTGTAGAGAAATATGCATAAATAATCTCAAAGTTATTGGAGATTCAGAGATGGTCATATCCCAAGTAGGATCAAAATAAATGCATCAAAAAATAAAAGATTGAAATTATAGACAAATGTAGTGTGGGATGAGATAGAACACTTTGATGCATTTAGGATTGATTGGATGGAGATAAGCCATAATAAGATGGATGATTTACTAGATAATATTGTATTAAAGCTAGATGATAATACTTTTGCATAAATTTCAAAGGTTGAAGTTAAAACAAGGCCATTAGTCCTTGTTAACATTGAAAGCTAGTAAGTTTTCAATGATGATAATGATATTTTGAGATTCTTGGAGTGTATAGATGAGTATAATGGAAAAGAAATTTATTTCAATGCTTTTGTGGAAATAATGGATGGAAATGAAACAATTTATGTGAATGAAGTCATTTAATTGAAAACAAATAAATTTCCCAAGGGTTTAATTGTGTTAGAAAGGGTATTTGATAATCATGATAAAGAAAAGTTTACAAATATTTCCATATATCTTGAAGATTTAGAAGAAATAAATCTTGGAATACAAGAATCACCAAAGAAAGTGTACATTGGTAAGAAGATGTCACCTTAGGTAAGGAAAATATTGATTGATTTATTAGGAAAATATAGGCATATTTTTGTCTGGTCTTATGATGACCTAAAGGCTTATAGGGAAGATTTATTCTAGTGTGTGATTCCTTTGAAGGAAAATGTCAAACCTTTTAGGAAAAAGAAAAGACCAATTAAACCAACCTTAGCACCTAAGATGCAAGAACTTATGAGGCTAAGGGATGCTAGTATTATTAATCCTATTAGACATTCATCATAGGTCTCTAATTTGGTACCTATAAGGAAAAAAAAGGATATATTAAACTATGTTAATTTTAGAAATCTAAACATATCTTCATTAAAGGATAATTATGGTTTACCCAACATGGAAGCTATATTGTAGAAGGTCATAGGCTGTGATATTATGTCCAAGATGGATGGATTTTTAGGGTATAACTAAGTGATGGTCAAAGATTCTGAACAATATAAAATAACATTTACCACAACTTGGGGGACATATGTATATGTAAGAATTCCATTTGGACTCACTAATGTAGGGGAAACATTCCAAAGAGAAATGGATGTTTCTTTTTCTAATTTTATTGACATGTTCCTAGTTTTTTATCAAGATGACTTAATAGAGTACTCCAAAAATGAATACGAGCATTGTGGTCATCTAGAAAAGATCTTTAACAGAGTAGTGGAGTATGGTGTATCTTTGAACCTAAAGAAATGTGTATTTGGGGTAACTGAGGCTAAATTGATGGGCCATACTATTTTGAAAGATGGAGTAAGAATTTATCCTAAAATGGTAGAAGTAATTGAAAATTTACCTAAACCTAAAATAGTAAGGGGATTCAAGAACTGTTTGGGAAAATTAATTTTTTAAGGAGATTTGTAATCAAATTTGTTGAGATTAGTAGACCAATTTCTAAGATGATGAAAAAGGGAGAAAAGTTAGATTAGGAAGGAGAACTAACTATGGATTTTCAAGAGATAAAGAAAGATATTAAAGATGCCCTAGTTTTGAAAACACCAAATTACAATGAACCCATGCAAATATTTTCATTTGCATCTTTCCACACTATTGTAGTCATTTTATTGCAAAAGAATTTTGAGAGTTTTGAACAACCTATTGCCTTTTTTAGTAAATCATTATAGGTTGTAGAACTAAAATATGAATTGAATGATAAATAAACATGTATATGTACTAGTGAAAGTAGTTAAGGATTTCAAATGTTATTTAATAGGAGAAACAATGATTGCTTATGTGTCAAGCATTGCAGCAAAGGACATCTTCACACAACAAGAAGTGTCAAGGAGCCTATGTAGATGGATCAATAGGATCTAGGAGTTCAACATTGAAATTTAGATCACAAAATTGGTGAGAGGACAAGGATTAGAAAAATTAATTGCTCAAAGAAATTTGGATGCTAATCATGTGAGTTTTTTAGAAGAGCAACATAGAGCTTATATCCATGACATGGATTTTTGTGAATGGTATATAGATATAATATACTACTTACATAAAATGACATACCCTAAAAATATGGATGAAAATAAGAGAGTAACACTAAAGTTGCATGCTATCAAATATGCAATAGTGAATGGTAAAATTTGGTGGAGAAATATAGATGGTGTCCTGCTAAAATGTGTGGACAAGGATCAAGGCAAGAAGTTGTTATCAAAGATGCACAATGGAGTTTGTGGAAGACATTACATGGATAAAATTAATTCACACAAGATATTAAGGGCTGGGTTTTGGTAGCCAAATTTTTTAAAGATGCACACTGGCTAGTTATAAAATGTGATGCATGCCAAAGGTTTTCTAGGAAATTGAAATTTTTAGAAAATTTACCATTGAAGCCAGTTGATGTTCAAGCTCTTTTTCAGTAGTGGGGCATTGATTTTATTGGTGAGATAGCATGTAAGTATATTGGTGGCCATTCTTGGATCTTAGTGGTCACTAACTATTTCAAAAAGTGGATTGAGACAATTCCAACCATAAAAGAAATAAGGAAGGTTGTGATTGACTTTCTAATGGATAACATATTAATGAGGTTTGGATGCCCAAAAATAATAGTGTTAGATAATGAAATATTTTTTATATTAGAGGAATACCCTAATTTCTACAATAAATTTGGCATCCAAACATCATATCCCTCACCCTACCATCCACAGGGAAATGGGCAAGAAGAATCAATCAATAAAAGCTTGATGAAGATCATTAAGAGAGTCCTAGAAAAGAATAAAAAGGCTTGGGAATCAAAGTTGAGAGTGGAATTTTGGGAAGATAGGGTAAAAATAAAGAATGAAATAGGATGTTCTCCTTTTGAATTAGTATATGGAATATAAGAAAGGTTACCCCAAAATAACTTAATGAAGATGTATAAATTTTTCCAAACTTATGATGATGAAGTGGAAGATGGTATGCCATTGAGGATTGATGATTTAATGGAATTGGATGAAACTAGAAGAGAAGCTCATGTTAAAAATGCCAACCTAAAAATGTAATTCAAGAACTTGTATGATAAAAAGACAACTACAAGGAGTTTCCAAGTAAATGACTTAGTCTTGATGTGTGATGCTAGATTGGAGGTTAAAGAAAAGCATGGTAAGTTTGATGCCATCTAGTGAGGCCCATATTTGATTCAAAGTAAGTGGGGGAGATGATTCTTATTTTCTTCAAGAAATGACTGGTGATATTCTTGAACTGCCAGTTCATGGATAGTTCTTGAAGCCCTACTTTTCTTGTAGTAGTTTTTATTCCATGAACAATAGAGATAGGTCTTGTAAATAGTTAGAGTAGTTTCCCTTTGTATTAAGTTGTCTTGTTTGGGAAACTTATTTTTGGTATGCTCTATAAGTGGTTTTCTTCACATGAGATTATGGATTTCTTTCTTCATTCCAATGCAATGAACATCCCAAACTAGAGACACTAGTAGTGTATCAAAATGTACCTTGCAAAAAAAATTCATTTGGCTTGGTTTTTTTGGTCATATAAAATTAATTTGGCTCTTTGTTATGGTTTCTAGGGCTTACTCTTTAATGATTTTTTTAATTTTAATTTTATATTATGTAAAAACCTATCTCTGTTATATTTTGACATTACTTTTTGGTCTTTAACTTAAAAATACGTTGAGGATCATGTATATCATTAAAAGGGGGCCATGTTATATCCCTAGGTTTACTTTTATGTTTTGGCCACCCCTTTTAATTTTTCCTAAGTTTAAAGTCCCTTAACTTAATGTCCCTGTGGTCACATTTTTATGAACAACTTTGTTAAAGTAAAAATATCCTAATCAACTAAGGGGGGGGGGGGGGGGGGGGGTTGAATCAACTATTGCATACTTATTAGTCTTAATTATAAATATAAACTATATGAAAAAATAAAAACAACCATAAAATGATAACACCAATATTGTTTTTGAGGAAAACCCTATTAAGGGAAAAACCCCAGTGGGGATGGTATACACAAATCAATACTATGAGTATAATAACTCGGAAAAAAGCTCTAGCCTTGTTAGGAGCTGATCAATTACAATAGTACAATACTTGTTAGAGGAAATACCTTGTTAGGAGTCACAACCCTATTAAAGGTTTTACAATATGACTCATAGCTAGGTCACTTGACCAAAGGAGGGTTATAGCCACCTTCAAGACTCATTTTCCAAAGATCACAAAGATTTACAATAATAATATCTGAACTAGCCTCTAGAACCAACCTCTTCTAAGAAAGTTTCTTCCTTGTTCCTTAATGCACCACCTCTTCTCTATATTAGTAGTCCTTTCAGCCCACGGGCTCACACATTATTCACACTTCATAATTATAAGGAAATACTTCCTTATATACAAGTTACATACATAATTCTTAGGTCAGCTAGTTATAGGACCTCTCATATAAACAAAACATTATATAGATCCATGCAAAGATACACATATAATCCTTAACAATATTAAAACAATTAAAAATAATAAAATATTCAACCGTACAACATTGATCCATACTTGATTAATCAAGAATACACTACCACTCTTGGGTTGACTTCCAAATGAATCTTCGCTGGACTACACGCTACAGATGATGTCACCAAATACAAAAGTACTCTATGATTACACAATAGACTCTCCCATGTGTCTTCTAACATTCCTTAAGTTTTCAAGGCTTAATCCAATTCCACATTGAAGATATACTTCACATACAGAGACCAACTCTATGAGTTTCCTAGTTATTGGCCCTATAACCATTTTTTTCTAATTCATCCATAATTTGAGAAGACAAGCATGTAAATGTATGAAAACATAACCATATGTAGTAAACATGAATTTATACTCAAATCTCAGCTTGCATGATCTAAGTCACTTTACACTATCCCTACAATTCTCTGTAACCTGTCTATCTGGTCTGTCAGCAACTTTTGGATTCCCTTACTGAAATATTTGTTAACATCAATGAAAAAAAAATGAATGCCAACAATTCCAATTGCATTTACAAAAATCTCCCCCTTTGGCATTGATGAAAACATATAAGAAAAACCATCAATCCACAAATATGCTCTACACATCTCCTCCTAAACTAGTAAGGGTTTTTTACCAATATCTCCTCCCCTTTGACATCAACAGAAAATGGTGTCTTTTCAAACATCCTTTTCTGGCTGCATTGCTAGGTGTAAATTTTTCAAATCTTGAAGACCATCAACTACTAGGTGCAAGATCACCTTGATCTGATCAACTATGCTCAAACCATTACTCCCCCTGAGGAGTAGACCTCTTCATCAAGTCCAAAAATGATATAGCTCTGAATGCTAATGGACTTATGCACTACAACATTTCATTAATTATCTCTTGGTGGGGTTCTAATCCCAAGATTACTTTTGAGATATTCAAAGGTATCTTTGTTTAGTGGTTTGGTGAAGATTTCTTCTATCTACTCCTTTGTGATTACATATTCAAGCTTCACCTATATCTCTTTCACTTTATCTCTTAGGAAGTGATACTTGATTGAAATATGCTTGGTTTTTTAGTGCATCACTAGGTTCTTTGATATATTCATTGCACTTGTGTTATCACAATGTATGATAACTGGCTCTCCAAGGTTCACACCAATGTCTTCCAACATTTGTTTCATCCAAACAATTTGTGTGCAATTAATTGTAGAAACAACATAATCTGATTCAGTTGTTGATTGAGCTATACAATCTTGCTTCTTTCTCAACCAAGAAACCAACCTCTTCCAAGGAAAAAGGATCCTCCACTTGTACTCTTTTTGTCATCTACACTTCTGCCCAATCTACATCAGTGTATTATTCTAATGTGAAGTCTTTTGACTTATCATACCATAGGCCAAAATGAACTATCCCCTTTAGGTATCTGAATATCCTTTTAACTACAACTAAATGTGTTTCTTTTGGATTATCTTGGAATCTAGCAACCATTCCAACTGCACTTGTGATATTAAGTCTAGTGTGTGTAAGATATTGAAGACCTCCTATCATAGATCTGTACTTTATCTAAGGTACATTTTTTTCTCATATGAATTAGACAACTTGTAAACTATTTCCATAGGATTTCCAACTAGTTTACTATCTTCCATGCCAAATTTCTTAAGAAACTCCTTTTGATACTTGGACCGAGATATGAAATTTCTATTTTTTCTCTGATTTATTTATAGCCAAAGGAAGAATTTTATCTCCCCTATCATAGACATATTAAATCTACTCTTCATTTCTTCTGCAAACTTGTTACTCATAACAACATTACCTCCAAAGATAATGTCATCAATAAAAACTTCTACTATCAAACTACATTCATCATTACATCTTAAGTATAAATTTCTATCTACATTACCTCTTTTGAAGCCAATATGTAGTAAATACCTATCCAATCTAGCATACCAAGGTCTAGGTTCTTGTTTTAGATCATATAGTGCCTTCCTCAATCTGTAAACCATGTCTTCATTTCCCGATAGAGGAAAACCATTAGGTTTCTCAATGTAAACCTCTTCTTCTAAGTCACCATTAAGAAATGTTGACTTGACATCCATCCAATGGACCTTGAAATCCTTGTATACAACATAGGATAAGAGTAACCTAACTACCTCCAACCTCACAACTGGTGAAAAATTTTCTACAAAGTTAATTACTTCTTCTTATGAATATAATTTTCATACAAATCTAGCCTTATTTATGGTTATAACACCATCTTCATTCATTTTATTTCTAAATACCCATTTTGTGCCAATCACATTCTTATCTTTAGGTCTAGGAACTGATTCCCAAGTGTTGAACTTTTGCATTTAATCCAATTTCTCTTGCATTTCTTGGATCCATGATTCATCTTTGCATGCTTCATTAGTAGTCTTTGGTTCAACCGATGAAATCAAACAAATTGCATCCCTAGTGTGCAGCCTTGTTCTAGTGACTTTACTGCTATCTCCAATGACCAAGTACTTTGGATGATTCCTCTAACCATATTTAGGTATCTTAGACACCTCTGTCTGCTCATCTATATTGTTATCGAACATCAAAATCTCTTGTGAATGGTCTTGATAAGTCTCCTATCCATGTTCCTCATTCTGACCTTGATTTTGACTCTAATTCCTCTAATTTAGTCCATCTTCCCACTTTGGATCATGAGAATCAATTTTGTAAGCTCTTTCCTATACTTGAAACTTTTCATCAATCTTTACATTTGCATTTTCAATCATCTTCCTTGTTCTTAGATTGTAGCATCTATAAGTCTTACTCTTTATAGAATACCCAAGGAATATTCCCTCATCACTTCTTTCATCAAATTTCTCTTTGCTATCATCCCTCTTAATGTAACACTTGATACCAAAATTTTTGAAGTACTTAATAGTAGTGTTATGACCAAACCTTAAATCATAAGCTATCTTACTAGTACCATCTTTGACTTGAACTCTATTCCTTGTATACATTGTTGTGTTAATTTATTCTCTCTAATGCATGTGTGCAACTCTTCCCTCAATCAACATAGTCCTCACAACATCAAGAACTGATCTATTTATTCTCTTGGCTACACCATTTTGTTGTGGTGTCCTAGGTGCTAATGTCTGCCTCGATATGTCATTCTCTTCACATAAAGAATAATTTTCACCTGATATGAATTATCCATATCTGTTTGATTTCAGACAATTGATCTTCAAACTTGTTTGTGTCTACACTTTTACTTTAAAAAACTTGAATATCTTAAAATCTACTGATTTATCTCTAAGAAGTCCCACCCACATCATTTTAGAATAATCATCAATAAATAGAATGAAATACTTGTCACCAAAGTATGGCCTAGTCTGAGTAGGTCCACATGTTGGATGTTGTTGATGAATTTAATATGTTTAATCACTATATTATCTTGTTGATTGTTGTTTTCATTCTTGTTTTGTCACTGATGTCAATATATGTTTCTGTGAAGAAAATAGACTAGTTATTTTAGTGTACAAATACTGTACAGTTCATTCAAAATGAGAAAACATAGATATGTGTACATGGAAGTGTTGTGATCTTATATACAAGATCACATGCCGTAATAATCCATATTTCTTGAGTTACAAAATATTTAGTAAAGATTGGTTACTGGACTGTGATAGTGGAAGTTGATAGAGTAAGTCTCTATGCTTTGTGTATATCTTACAAGCGATGTGGATTCAGTATATGTGAGTTTAAGGAATGTCAGATAACATACTGAGGAATGCTCATTGATCTTAGCAAGTTAGGGAAAGTAGGATGATGCCAGCTGTGGCATGAGTTCTGGAGGAGACCTATTTGGGGCCAAATTTAGAATTGAATCATGTATTATGAATATCAAGCATGAATTTTAGATGTCCGACATTAATTGTTGAAATATAATTTTTGTATACTTGTTATAGATACCATGTGTATCTTAGAAAGGGGTTATGTAATTATTTGTATAAATGGGAAAGCCTAATTGGCTGACCTGATCATTTATGTGAGGCCTTACCCCAAGCTCGACATAGCTTTGTCGTTTACCATTAGGATAGACCTAGTTATTGGCTTAATATTTTGGTTGGTTTAGGAGATTTAACCCTCTTAATAGGAAAATTGTTTTCATTAGATGATGTACATTATAGTTTATGGCTCTTTCCATACTTATGATGATTGATTTAGATAATTATTGTGATGTTGCAATTTGGGTATATATGCAAATATGAGTTATTTTGGAAAATGACAATTGGGATATAAATTATGATGATATGTAAATTTCATTAATAGTTAAATGTTAGGTGATGAATTATTGATGATGATTTAATGATAAAAATATAGATTTGCATTTATGGTTATTTTGATTTAATGAATGTTGTGAGGATGTGATGGATTTTATATGCTACATGATTAATTAGGAAATGAAGAGTTGATTTGATTATGATAAAATGAGATTTATACTATGAATTGAAAGTTAATTATTTAAATATAGTTTATGAGTGCACTTGATGCCAGGAGTGAAAAAGGTTAAATTGATTATGCAAAGTGAATTCCAATTTGTTATGTGATGTTGTAAATAATTTGTAAAAGTTGAATGAAGTTTATTTCATATATGTTGTGGATTATATTATTTCTTGGACTACTTATGTTGGATTTAGTGTGCATGGAATAACACAATGGTATTAAATTGGGAAACCAAATCTAGACCTATGTGAAATTAGTGCAAGCCAAGGTTGCATCTAATGAAAGATAAAACCTCATTGTGTTGTATTTTATTTGTAAATGTAATGAGCTTGTATGTATCAATTTAATTTGTAATTTGTAAATTTGTTTATGTGAGAGCTCAAGTGGAAATGCCATGTGGCTTGTGATGTGTAAGTGTGCTTGTGTCATTTAACACTTTTAATGTGTACATGTGTCCATGACATGTTCCACTTAAGGATTGGATGCCCGCCAACCTAGGAGAGTACCCTTTTAGGATCCCCATGTAAATCCCTTGGTCAGGGAGCTTGAGGTATGGTCATGTCTTTGATTTTTGAAGTGAATCTTAAAATAGAATTTTGGGCGGTTAGAAAGGTACCTAGGGGTGTCTTTATGCCATTTTTAGTTAGCCCACTTAGTATACCTATGGTTAAGGGTAAATTGTAACCATAGGACAACCCATAGTTGACCAAAAGACCCTTCCAAAAGTTTAAATTTCAAAATGGCCTAAAATCAACTTTTGGAAGCAAGGTCTTGGTTAGCACACCCATCCATTAGGATGCAAAGTCCTTGCCCACTTTTTGGCCAACCTTTTTAGGGACCCATTTTTGGAAAAATTGTAAGGGGCTTAGGGAAGACCAACCAATTACAAGGCTTACCTTATCCCTAGGGTGTTGTGGGAAGTTGTGTGGAGGCCTTTTTAGTGGGGACTCTCCATTGTGGAGAGTTTGAACACCCACTCTCTAACTTAGAGACTAGACTAGATTTGGAGGAGCTGAGAAGAAGGGAAGGCTTGGAGAAGGAGATCACCTTCAAACACTTTTCCATGTGCTTGGACTTAGATTGGTTGCTCCAATCTCTTTTCTTGTTTCTCATATGTAGTAAAAGAAAATGTTGTTGTATTGTGTAAATGAGATTCTTCATGTGTTGTCATTTAATTCATGTAGTTCTTCTTTGTGATAGTGTAAAATTCTTCATTTGAATGGTCCTGCAAATTTTATTTATTTTGGTAGTCACAAGGTCCACTCACCCTTAGGAGGGAATTGTAGCCTTGGGGGTGAAGGGATTTTAGGACAACCCATGGGTGTAGATGCTCTCCTCAAGGAGGAGAGGGATAAATCATGGAGTATGGGCTCTATAAAGCCAACCCTTTGGGGGTCATAAGGGTGTATTTGTTTGGCTTGAATGCCTTGGGTGTCATAAGGGAAGTAGATGAGTATGGAGATAGTTTTATTTTTCATGCTTGTTAAGTTGTTGCTATTTCATGCCTTGTGGTAGCTTGATGTTTCATTTTTGGGTTTGGCTATCTTCCCATTGGGTACTTGGTCCACCTTCACCCCAAGTTTAGGGTCTTGTGTGACCCATTGTGAAAACTTTTGGTTGGGAGTTTCTTGTGGTTGAATTGTTTTCAATGTTTGTTGTTTGTTTTTGTTGAACTCGTGTGTAACCCACCATGGTTTTGGTTTTGCAAGCTTAGGGGTGGCCTCTTAGAGGCCTTGGATGGGAGGTGAGCATCCCATGGTCTATTTAAAGATTTTATTTATTTACAGATTTTGAAGCCCTATGGTTCTTGAAGAAATGAAGATTTATGCTCCTTGTTGATAGATATGAAGGAAGGAAGAAGAGTTTGTAGATGTAGAAATTTGTTTCCTATGTTGTAGTGTGATTTTGTTTTATATAAATTCCTTTGAGGGTCCCTTTGAAATAGCTTCTAATAAAGAATAATGTTTTTAGATATCTCCTTTAACGATTTTTCTAGTTTAAATTTCAAATAAAGTACTGAATATTCAATAGTAAGCTAAATATACTATTTTATGAGACATGTAAAATTTTTGTTTATAATAGCTAGTTCTTCTGCTAAAAAAAAAGTGTGTGAACAGATTTAAAACATTTTTTCTTACCTTTGAAATCATAGAGGGTTGCCATTTCAATCAATCAAGTCATTGCATTTGATAAAAAATATTTTTTAAGTAAATAAGGACATTCAGTTTATAAGTAGATTTATATAAATAAGTTTCCTTTATTGCTATGAAGTTTCAAAAAAAAAGTAAAGAAATGCTCCTCTTAGAATTGTTGTTCTTTTGAAACATTTCTTTTTAAAAAGTATTCTTCTCTTGTGTGTCATTCTATTTTTTTTTTTTAAAATAGAGTTGTGATTGTATATAATAAATATATATTCATATATAATCTGCTGATTATATTTAGATATATATTTACAAAAAATATAAAACTTCACATATGATATATATTCATTCTTACAAAAATATATACAAAAAATAAATCTAGAGGTTGACTAGGTTTTAAATCAATTAATAAAACTACTTTAAAAAAAATAATGAATTAAAGTCCAAGCTTATTAACAATTAATTTTCAGCAAAAATAAATTTAAAAAAATTATATTATTTTTGGGTCGAAGCCCTACCCCGTATACGGGAGTAGGGCCCACCAAGGTGACAATTGTGGCAGCCGCCACAATCGTGGACTATGGCGGAGGCCATAGTGTGGCAACCACATTGTGGTTGTGTGGCCGCCATGAAAGGGGGATCATGGCGGAATGGGGACTGTGGGTTGGGCTTCGGCCCATCAAGGCCCCTTTCCTTCTCCAAATTTTTTTTCATTTAAAAAATAAATAAATTAAGTTTAAACAAAAAAATATAACTTATAAAAATAAAATGTTGTAGCATACCAACATGTGAGGAAGATATTGGACTGGATATTGATGTCTAGATTTCATGGGGTTTTCTCATTATATTTTAAAAAATATATACATATATACAGTTGGTATATATGGATATATCTTTTTAGATGCATGAACCTTGTTCCTCCATGGCTTCTCTTCTGAAGCACACTTGCATTGAAGAATTAAAAAAAAAAGATATAAACCATGTAGGGTTTGAGAGGGAGGTGAAAGAAGAGTGGAAATAAGAAAATGAGGAAGTTATTAGGTGAAGTCAATTCCACCCTAACCCCAATTTTGAAATTAGGGCTAGGGTAAGGAAAAGTCAACGCAAAATTTGAACTTCTTGCCTCTCCCTTCTTTTTGGAAAAGGCTCTTTTTGTAGAACTTATTATGTTCTTTTTGTTATTATAAAAACCCTTATTGGTGGGGGTTGAAAATATTTTCCCACCATGAGTTATGTTTGATAAATTTTTATTTAGATGTGATTAAACCCACTAATGAATATTTATTATTATTTCAATCAGATTATTCTAGAAACTTTAATTTAATTGAATCTCACATTATGGAAAGGTTAATATATTTAAGATTTAATTTAAGGCTTTTTTTTCTAAAGGACTTGATTAAGTATTATTCAGATAGTAGAGGGTTTTCATGTAAGTTTAGTTCACTTAACGAAAATGATGTTAATATCTAATAGGTATTTTAAGGAGATTTAATTTGTGTTTGAGGAAAAATTCATTTAAAAAAAAATATTTTACGTACATTAATAACTAATTTGTTTAAACTCTTTTTAGGGATTATAATTAACTTAGATTTATTCGTAATTAAGTAAAAGGTCATTTGAAAAAATATTTAGTAATAAAGATCTTTATTGGAAAATATTGTTGTTGAGTTTTATATTAAATTTTTTGATTAAATTTTAATTAATATTTTAATGGGCACTTTATGACTATAGGTTTATTTTAATATGATCTTTTAACTAAGTGTAACTTGGCTGAAAATCTTAAGTGAAAGGAGGAAACATTTATTTATTAAGTTATAGTAATACAATCATAATAAATGGAATATTCTTTTGGTAAACCCTAGTTATATATATGGCCTTTATCATGCAAAGGATGTTGGTGATATTGGAAGCCCTCAGAAAGATTCCCCACCTCTAACATTTGATATTTTAACCTCTCTTAGCTTTAGTATCATTGGTGAAGTCAACCTTAAAACCTTTAACATTAAATTATAACCTTGTAATTAATATATAAAATAAAGTTGGTGTGTTTTGCCTGTTAGATTTGTGGCATGACAATTTATTTGTAATAAGGTATATATGTAAGATCTTTTCTTTTGAAAAGGTATGTAGAGTAGATGGAATGTAAAAGAGGATTGTGGAAGTTGCGAGCTTGTATCTGCTAGATGTAGAGTAGAGGTTAGTATATACTTCATTGGAACTGATCAAGAAAAGATCGTTGCTATCAGACAGTTCACAAGGATTGTTTATTTACTTACATACACTTGTGTTGCAAACAATGAGTTTTGAAGGTGGACATAACCTTCTTTGGGCAGTGAACCTACTCTTTTCTTTGATTCCTAACAGGGTCTATCCTTTAACAGGGACTGTGTACTATAATGTTTTAATAAGCTCCTAATATGACTAGATCTTTTAACAAGGATACAATACTCTCAGTACATCATTTGTAAACCTACCAATTCCCACCGAGGTTTTACCTTTAACAAGGTTTCCTTGACAACAAATATTGTTTTATTGTGTTTTTATTTACTGTGTTCATTTGATTCGGTATAACTACTATTCAAAGTTCAAAGTTTAATAATCTATCATACAACTAATTCACCCCCCCTTCTCAGTTGCATTGGTGGACTTTTATTCCTAACACCACATAGATCTATATGAATTAGATCCAACTTGTTTCTAGCTAAAAAATATTTTCTATGAAAGCTACTTCTTGTCTACTTTCCCATTGCACACTCTCTGTATGTTGTATTAGTTGGCTTCACAATCTTAGGTAGATCTTTGATTGCATTAATATTACTTGCCTTTATAATATTATCAAAGTTCATGTAACAAAACCTTCCATGCCACAACCAACTATCATGAAATTTATCAACAAAAGAACTTACTTCAGTAGGGCTCAATTTAAATACATTACCTCTTGTCTTTGTACCAAATGCAATCAAATGTCCTTTAGCACTTCTGATTGTACAATGTGCATCCTTGAATTGTAGGTGATAAACCTTGTCTACCAATTTTCCAACACTTAATAAATTATGTTTCAATCCATCAAAAAACAAAACATCATCAGTGTTAGTTTTACCATCCAAAGTAATAGCTCCTTTTCCAAAGATTATCCTAGGAGTATTGTCACCGAGCCTAACAACACCACCATCATACTTTCTTAACTCAAAAAAATTATCTTTGTCAACAATCATGTGTTGTGAACATCCACTGTCTATGATCCGGTCATCTTTTTTCTCAACATGAGATACTAATGCCTTTTCTTTGTGGATATGTACTTCCTCTTTGATTTCCACAAAACCAATTATATCACTTACATCTCCATCATCATCAAATACACCATCACTAACATAGTAGAATTTCTTATCTATCATATACTTACCATACTTAGGTTTATGCTTAGGAACTCTAGTTGGGCATATAGAAGCAAAATGACCCAACTTATTACAGTTAAAGAACTTTAAAGGTAATTTTCCTTTAAACTTACTTTGACCTTTCCTTTATCTTCTTGTGATCATGGCTAGGATCTTCTCATCCACACTATTTTCTAGTTCTTCATTTTTCTCCCATTACTCATCATAATCTCCCAATTCTTCCTTATATTTTCTTGTCCTACTGGAACCTACAAGACTAGTTCTTGCATTTATGTCTTTATACACTATTGCCTTGAATGTTGTCTCAAGTTTTGGTAAAGCCTCCTTAAGTTCTATGGTTTCAAATATTGTTAGCTTGGACACTAACATTTCCCTTGTGAAATTATTAGTTAATGGAATGATCTCCTCTATGCATGCACTTTAGTTTTGTATTCTGATGTCAAAGATCTCAAAATCTTTGAAATGAATTCATCATTAGTGTAAGTTCCTCCATTGTTCCTGATCTCGATCACACATTTTATAACCCTTTGAAAAAAAATCGTTACCATTTTATCTTCTTTCATCTGAAGTGTCTCCATCCTTGCTCTTCAATTCTAAAGTTTGGCTCCTTTAGTGTATATATCTCCTTTATACAAAGCTATCAATCTTTTCCATATATCATGTGCTTTGTCTAGATATTTGATCTCAAAGAATTCACCTTCTAATAATGCACTTATCAATGCTTCTCTAGCTACCATGTTTTACTGAAACATCTTCTTTTCTTCATCAGTTGTAGCAAGGTCTTCTAACTCATCTTCAGTCTTGAGTACTACATATTTCTTACCAACCAATAATCTAAGCCCAAATAGAACAAATGAGTCTTCATCTTGTCTTTCCATGCATCAAAATTATCTGCATCAAACTTGGGACTTTCTTTCTTATAGTAAGACATCTTAGATATTTTTCCTAAAGTGGTCAAAATTTCTCTCCAAGGACCAACAACTTTGATACTAATTGTTAAAGTAGCAATGTCCTAATCAACTGAGAGGGGGGAAGGGGTGAATCCGTTGATGCATACTTATTAGTCTTAATTCCAAATATAAACCATATGCACAAAGAAAAATAACCATACCAAAATAACACCAATATTGTTTTCAAGGAAAACCCTATTAAGGGAAAAACCCCGGTGGGGATGGTACCCACAAATCATTACTATGAGTATAATAACCTGAAAATAAGTTCTAGCCCTATTAGGAGCTAATTAAGTACAATAGTATAGTCCATGTTAGAGGAAAGACCCTGTTACGAGTCACAACCATGTTAAAGGTTTTACAAGATGGCTCACAACCTGGTCACTTGAGCAAAGGAAGGTTTAATCCACCTTCAGGAATCACTATCCAAAGATCACAAGGATTTATAATAATAATATATGAACTGGCTTTCATAACTAAGCTCTACCAAGACATTTTCTTCCTTGTACCTTAATGTGCCACCTCTGCTCTATATTAGTAGTCATTGTAGCCCATAGGCTTTCACATTATTCACACTTCATAATCATAAGGAAAGACTTCCTTATATACAAGTTACATACATAATTCCTAGGTCGGCTAGTTATAGGACCTCTCCTATAAACAAAAAATTACATATGTAACACCCCTCCAACCCTAACATTTTGATATCCCTTTGGAAGTTAGGGGAATGTTTTAGAGGCTTATATGCTTGGATAAGAGTGGGTTTCTACTTGAAGGTTGAATAACAAATTCATTCTTAATTATAATACTTTTACTTTCATTTAGGTAGTGATAAATGGTTTTGGTATATTCTTGCATGTGTACTCATATCTTGTTATGATTTCATGGGGTTTTGATGATATGGGGGCACCTAATAGATTTTTTTGAGCTAGTATTTATCAATGGTTATTATCTCTTAGATAAATTAGGGTCAATATTAATACTTCTGTACTTAAACTTTAATTGATAAACAAATGCTATGGTTTCTAGATCTCTTTAATGGTTTGATTATTTGATTATGATTATGATTGACGTGACTATCATTCGATGATTACATGAATGACCATGACTATCTCTATGGGACTAACCATACTTAAGTGATGGGTTATGACCTAACCCTTGTACTTGTAGTACCCTCTCTAGTAGTTCTACTTGTTACATTGAAGTTGGATAGGATTATGACATTCTATCATTTATGGACTTTATGTTTCTTTCTTACCTTACTAGATTTAGATAATAATATGTTTTTGGACTTGTAGATTATAATATTTCCCTCGAATAATATGCTTAGGACCATTATATTTTATACTTATGTTTACATGATTTGGTTTATATCTTGTGGTTGATTATAAGAGTTATCTTTCTAAGTAATGATCCATACTTTTTGCGTATATTTATGATTATAATTATTGGTATAACCCTGCTAACCCATGTTATGATCTCTATGTATCCTTCTTGGCATGGTTACCGAATGAGGGGAGGTAGTCGTAGTGACTCCTTCAGGAGATCTACACGATGTCACACTCCTCCTTCCTTGTCTATCATTATTTTTATATAGATATGTATACATGTTTCTTTTATTTCTTGGTGATGCATGTTTGTGTAGGTACTAGGCATTGACTCCACTTGGTTACACGGGTCTGAGCGTGCCTTAAAATCCTCAAACTAGTTATTGTTGTTCAGAGATGGTCCAAAATCCACACATGGGAAAACCCTATGGTTTGGATTATATTGTCCAGTCTCTTGATTTGGTTTTGGGTGGATTTGAGTTCCTTATTTTATATATCCTTTGATGTTAGTCTCGTTTATATGGTAATGAGATGTGTAGGACTATGATGTTATTTTCTCTCTCTAAGTGTTAATCACATATACAAAGTATGCATATATGGGTGCACACGTATATGCATACTTGTATATATTCAATTATTGAAGTATAAGTAGTTATGCTCATGAGTGTATTAGTAATGATCATGATTCTATGTATTTTGATGCATATTATGACTTTAAATAAATAAAATAAATAAATAATATATAAAAATAATAAATACAACTAATTACCTACTCCTACCTTATCTCTCTATCTCTTAGACTCTCTCTCTTGTATGTCTTGTTAGTGTAGAGGGTGGGAGTGGAATTGGGGACCTCCTATTTGTAAGGGGCCCCAAGTTGCCATTGGGGTAGTGACTTCCTTGGGAAGCATACCAAAATATATTATATTTATATAAGAATTAGTTTCTATTAATTATAAAAATAAATAAATAATAAAACTATATAGGTGGAGTTAAATTATTTAATATTCTTGTTTGGGGTAAGTTAGTACGGGAAGGGTAGGTAAGTTGGTTTTCACCAATAGGTGAAACTACCTACCTAATTAATTAAATTAAATAGTTATTAATCTTACTCAAACATTAGAGAAGGAAAGTTGCTCCATGGAAAGAAACTCCCCCAACTATTAGGATTAACAAGACTTAAATAATAGTTACATGCAAAATATAACCAAGATCATAAAATAATAATCCACACATAAAAAGAACACAAGAAACAAAGATTTAACATGGTTTACCCAATCCATGGGCTATGCCCACCAACAATGAGTCTAATATTATTATTATCCAGTGATTACAACTTGATTACAATCCACAATCCCTTACAACTCAATACCACCACAAGAAGCTACTAAAACATGCATTATGAAATCCCTAACCCTAAGTCATTTTATACAAGATTTTTTTCGCTTTAGGGTTAGAATCGGTTACAACATGTTGGCCAAAAAAACATCCATACAAATGAAAAGTGCACAATACTTTCCTGATCAGTCAGCACAAGCCAACAATCTCCCACTTGGTGACTGATCAAAATTCACGCTAAACAACAATCTCCCACTTGGAGATTGATCCTGTAGCAATACCGCTACCATATGAGGCTCCCACTGGATTGAACCACCCTGGACTCAATTGTTCCTTTATTATGTTTAGTCTAGAAGACCAACTAAAGTTGAACGGGAGTTAAAATTGTCCCTTGTTACTACCTATATAAACATATTTGTTAGATTATCATATGTATGTATCTTTTCCAGATTTAATTGCCCATTATCCAAAATGGACCGAATGAAATGGTACCACAACTGTATGTGTTTTGTCTTTGAGTGCAAAACAAAATTCTTTGGAAGATGAATGGCACTCTGGTTTTCTGTATAGAGATAATAATCCATCTACGGATGTCCCAATTATTCCATGAATAATTGAAGCCATATCATCTCCTTGGACACCTCTGTAGTAGAAACATACTCTGCCTCTATAGGGATAAAGAATTCACCTTTTGTAACTGAGAAATCCAACTCACTACTGTCCCACCAACAATAAATGCATAGCCTATAGTACTTCACCTGTTATCTATATCTCCTACTAGATCTGAGTCAATATAGCCTTGTACAACACTAGTAGATCCCCCAAAGTGTAAACACTTACTGGATGTACCTCTCAAATATCTAAAAATCCATTTGACTCCATTCCAATTCTCAATCCCAGGATGACTCATATACCTGCTAACAACTCCCACTATGTGTGCAACATCTGGCCTAGTACATACCATAGCATACATTAAACTCCCTACAGCTAAAGCATAAGGTACCTTGGACATTTTAGCCTCCTTTTATGGTTTCTTTGGACACATCTCCTTAGTCATTTTGAAATGACCAGGCAAAGGTGTGCTAACAGATTTGGCATTCTCCATAGAGAAATGAAGCAACACCTTCTCAATACAATCAGCCTGAGATAAAGTTAATTTCCTATTTTTTCTATCTCTACAAATTTTCATACCAAGGATTTGTTTTGCTACCCCCAAATCCTTCATAGAAAATTAATGTGCTAACTTTTGTTTCAACCCATTAATGTGATCCATGTTAGACCCAACTACAAGCATATTATCAACATATAAACATAAAATAATGTAGCTATCATCATCCAACCTCTTAAAATAAATACAATGGTTAGAATGACACCAAGTGTATCCATACTCATTCATAAAAGTGTCAAATTTAATATACCATTTCCGATGTGCTTGCTTCAAGCCATATAAACTTTTCTACAATCTACACACTAAATTGTCCTTACCCTTGAACTCAAATCCTTGTGGCTATACCATATAAATTTTGTCATCCAAATCACTATGAAGAAAATCTATTTTAACATCAAGATACTCTAAATGCAAGTCTTCAATAGCCACAATACTTAAAATAGTACGAATAGAAGTCATTTTAACAACTGGAGAGAATATCTCATCAAAATCAATACCTTTTTTATGTGCAAATCCATTTACGACTAATCTAGCTTTAAATCTTTTCTTACCTCCATCCTCTTCTTTCATCCTATAAACCCATTTATTATTTAAAGTCCTTTTACCTACAAGTAACTTACATAAATTCATTTGTCATTGTAGACTCCCACTAAAGCTTTGTATCCACCTACATAGCTTCATCATAACATTTTGGTTCGCCAGCATTTGTTAATAAAATAGAATACAAAGAGGGAGAAAATCTTTCTAGAGGTCTACTTAGCCTTGTTGACCATCTAACATTCACTAGGGTTTGTGTTATTTGTTATTTATGTTGTTTTGGAGCATAAGGAACTACTGGAACATCATCTTTTGGAGTATCATCTAGTACTACATAATTATTTTCTTTCTTCTCATGCTACTGCAATGGATCTTTGTACAACACTTTCTCATTGAATATGATATCCCTGCTTCTTACAATTTTATAATTTTCAAAATCCCAAAGCCTATAAACAAATTCATCAATGCCATATCTAATAAATACATATTTCTTTGACTTAGCTTCCAGCTTGGTTCTATTTTCAGAATCTATATGTGCAAATTCTCCACAACCAAAGGTTCTGAGAAAAGAATAAGTCACCTTCTTACCAGTCCATGATTTCTCTGGAAAAACACAACCCAAAGGAGTAGAGGTACCTCTATTGATTAAATATACTATTGTATTAACATCCTCCACCCACATGTTTAAGGGCAGCCCATCATGCAATGTCATACTCCTTACACGCTCCATTATTGTCCTATTCATGCATTCAACCACTCCATTTTCTTGTGGAGTCCTTTGTACAATTTTCTTCCTATGAATACCATTAGAGGAACACTAATCTTCAAATTATGTGTTGCAATACTCACCACCATTATTATATTTGAGACATTTTAGCATTATGTGTTCGCACGTCAACTTAAAGAGGGGCATTTGTAATCACCTAAAAATGGACAAAGATCAAATCAAACAAAATTGAGTCAAATCAAAGCAAATCACGAAAAAAATTGAATCAATTGAATCACAACGCATAATTAGCCAATCAAAATTAAAATCAAGTCTTAATTCGAGATCAATCAAAACTGAGAGCATTTTAATTAAGTGTAATCAAATCAAAATACAATTAAATCAATTAATTGTATAGTCTTGGATTAAATTAAATTCAACCCATTCAAGGGGTACATGGCTAAAATAAATCAATTAAATCAATTAATAAATCTCAATTACTCTCAACAACCCAAAAGGAGAGGAAATTCGGGCAACCAATGAGATTTGAGGAAAGGCATTCACATGGATCAAGCCAAATTCAATCTCAATCACTCAAAGTGAAAGAGAATCTTGACCATTGATCTTTCTACTTGTCCCTGTGTGTGTGAATTTTGTACCTAGCTATAGACATGACACTTTAGTAAAACATTAGAGGTTAGTCAAAAAAAAAAATCGTGCAATGAAATGGAAACTAAACTAACCAGGTGATTTACAGCCTTCTAGTAGGTGCGAGTATGATACTCTCAGATCATACCGAGACTAGTGACAATGCAACACCTAAATGAAGGATTTGAATGCAAATAATGAAAGATTATGAATGCAGATTGAGCTATATTTTTGGATTTTCTGTGCAATAATATGGAAAATTGTAGGAAATTAATCTAGAATGAATGAAATTGGAATGCAGAATTGATCTAAAAATGCTATGAATGAGTATGAAACTATGAATAAGAAACTATGTAAAAGCTAAATAATTAACTATGAAAGATCTCACAAATCGCCTATCGCAAATGCTCAATCCTTCAATCGCCAATTCGCTAGAGTAATTGTGCAAATTTGAGTGTTGTAATTATGAAGAGCTGAGTCTTATTTTTATAGAAATCCAAGGCTTTGAGGATGCAAGAGAAAAGCCATAAATCACTCTTAATAAACTCAGGTTGATTTTTGAGTTATCAGGAAATCAGAGATAATTAACTCACAAAATCATGCAAAAGCATGCAAGAACAACTTTTTAACTCAAATCAGAAGTTTAGATAAGCTTTGAACTCAAAATAGAATGTTGAGTTTCCAAAAGTTAACAACTTGCATTGATTTCTTGATTTTGAGTTTAACTGCTCTTTGAATGTGCACAATTAATTATGAATTAATTAAATAAATAAAGTGATTTATCCTCAACTTAACTGATTTTTGAATTTAAACAATTGATTTATGGGTTAATCAATTATTAAATCAAAAATTATATTATTAAATATTAACAACTGACTTTAATTAATTAAATAAGAATTTAATCAATTAGTCATAAGATTTTAGATTTATTATCAAAATTAAATAATACAATTTAGGAATAATTTAGTTAAATTCAATTAAATAATTAAATGGCAGTATTAAATTTAATTAATTAAATATTCAAAATATTCAATTAATCAAACTTTAGAATAAATAGGATTTATCGCCAAATAATTATTAAATTAAAGATAATAGAATAAATAGGAATATTACTAGGAATATCCCCCAATGCAGAATTTAGGATAATCAATTAGGATTCAATAATGTGCAGATGTGCCTTAGGTTAGGACTTTGATGTCGATTTCATTTGATTTGAGGATGTAGGAGGTTAATGAACCTATAGCCCATTTTTGGGGGTATTACATTTTGCCCCTCTTTGAATCACTGTGCAAAGCGTAGTGGTTCAAAGAATAGCCTATGTATGATAAAGATGTATGGAACTGATTTGATTTTAAAGAATAATTGATTCCGAGATAGAAATCGATTGAAAGATTGGAAAAAGAGATACCAACCCAGGCCTAGAATGACCAGGAATTGAGATGATGCTAGCTATATTAACAATGAACCAATGATTACGAAAAAGTGCCAAAATGCCTGATTCTAAACCTTATGATTGTGAAGAAGTGAGTGACCAATTCTAGACCTCAATGTCCTTGTATGAATCATATTGGTATCACATCCTAAGCCCATCAGTTACGAAGAACCAAGGAAATAACACTAATGAACCGATGGTTATGAAAAGCTGATATAGTTTACAAAATAGATTTAGGATACCAGATTGCAATAGATTTTCCCCAAGTGATGAGGACTTTAGATGAATCAGCAACTAGACGTGGTTATTGTCTTGATCACTGAGAGAAAGATTTGATTTGATAAAATTGAGATTTAGAGACTTTGAATGATGTGTAATACCATGCCCCCTTCGAGATTAAAATTGAAATCTGACAAGAAAAGTCAACCTTGAATGGTTTAGAAGCATGTTAATTGATTTGAGAAGTGGTTGTACACATTTGAGAATGTGTTCTACATCATTTGGAGGTCCAAAAGACCAAGTTTGACTAGGTTAAACCATGAGTTGACCATAGTTGACCAAGTTGAAATTTTGATAGTTTGATGTAAGATAATCAGTTAAGTTGAATTCTAGATTTTTGTGATGATTGAAGGTCAATTATGTAAGTAGTTAATACTATGAATGATCTCAGATTTCAATTTTGATCCTGAAAAAGGATTCTACTTGCTGTTTCGTTGGAGGAACCTTCATACAATGCTCAGTCCTTGTGTCATGTTTAGCATTTTTGGTTTTGAAGAATCATTTAAGTGTTCAAGCAATTTGTGAGATCATGCAAAGTGAAAAATGAAATGCAAACCTATGACCTAGGACCTAGTCACTGATCATGTGTCGATTTGTTGTCATCATTGAACTTTTGTTTTTAGGTAACTAGATAAATCAATACAACACCCACTAGTTAGGAAACTATAGACATATGAATATCAATTTGTATGCATAGGAATCAATACAATGCCCACTGGTCATATAACCATGAACATATGAATATTGATTTTGTTTTCAGAATGTCGGATTAGATATAAGCACCAAGGCACAAATGCTAGGATGACCTAAATATCATGTCCATTCTGATATAGCAATTTGTATAAGCATCAAAAAATAGACATCGTGATGACTAGAATACGCCTTGTGTAACAAACACATCAAGTAGTCAAGAGATCATCCTAAATCCAATGTGAATTACCCGTAGTGACCCTTTATCGTTCACATCCTTAGGTAAGATTGCACTTCACAGTAGGAGAAAGAACTCACTCAAAAAGATAATAGTTAGATCAAACTTCCTTGAATTTTTTGGGTATCAATGGTTGAGGTACTCATGGCCATCCAATTCGAGATAGAGGCTCTTACAGATGGACACCATTTCAATCTAGAATTTCCAAAGTTGTTAGATTTTCCCATACAAGAAAAAGACAAAGAAAAGATTATGCCCCTAGTCATCACTCTCTAAATCCTGTAAAGGACATCATTGAAGAGCTCAAAGGAAACAATATGCAAAAATATCAATGTGAATCAATAATCATACAAGGAGATAAAAGCATGAAGAAGCATAGATTGTTTTCAGTTTGTATTTGATTGCGTTGTTGTAGATGCAAAATCCTTTCTGCAGATGAGACTGACTAGCTGACTCAAATGAAGCTTCAAAGGACTTTGACTAGATATGATACATCTAAGATGTACTGGAGGCCATAGGATATGACATTGATTGCCCCCAAGTTTTAAAAATTGATAGGATACAGACGCTTGAGCTGTTTGGTGTAAAAACTGACTTATTGAAAATAGGAGTGTGGGAACAAACTAGGAAATATGTACAAACTAAAGCAAGACTGAAAGCTGGGAAAGACCAAGATTGTGCTAATAGATGGAGCATTTTGAAACAAGTGGTGTATGTTTGCTAGGTTTTCACCATCTTCTCAGAGATTCTTTTTTTTTGCTACCAAGGTGCCTATTTCTAGGTTTTCACCAAGGCACTTTTTCTTTTTTCTCATTTTCTTGTATTTTTCATTTTTCCAATTTTTTTGTACTTTTGATATTTTTTTACTTTTTTTGTGAATCATCAAGGCGCCTATTGCTAGGTTTTCACCAAGATGTTCATTTTTTTTAGGACTTTTTCCAATTTTTATAATTTTTTCATGACATTTTACCATAGATTTAATGTCTTAGGCGTAGAATTTCTTTAGATGGAGAATGTTGATTGGTTCTTGGAGCTGTTCTCCTTCAGTTGTCAAGATTTGATAGGCACTAGAGCCAAAAGTAGCAGTGATAACAAAGGGACCCAACCAGTTGGGTTCAAACTTCCCCTTGCACTCTCTATGTGATTGATTTTTAGGATTCTCTCTTAAGACTAGATCGCCAACCTAAAATTCTCTGTGTCTGACTTTATTGTTGTAGCCTCTAGACATTCTCTTTTGATATACTCTGAGATGATCATACACTTCTTTTCTGCTCTCATCTAGTAGTTCAAGTTCTTGCAACCTAGACACTTTGTAGTCATCATTAGTTACTAGACCATGGATTATGATTCTTAGTGATGGGATTTCAACCTCAATAGGAAGTACCACTTCAGACCCATAAACTAAAGCAAATGGTGTAGCCCTAGTAGATGTTCTTATACTTGTTCTGTAGGCCTAGAGAGCTAGATTGATCATGAGATGCCAGTCTCTTCCTATTTTATTAACCATATGGTGCAATATTTTTAATAGATTCTTATTTGAAGCCTATGCTTGTCCATTCCCTTGAGGATAGTATATAGATGACCAATGTTGTGTAATCTTTAATTTGGCACATAGATCATCCAAGTCTTTATTCTTAAATTGTCCACCATTATCTATGACTATAGAATGTGGGATACCATACCAACATATGATGTAGTTCAAGATGAACATAGATATTTGTTTTCCAATTACTTGTGTCAAAGGGACTACTTCTACCCATTTTGTAAAATAATATGTAGTTGTGATTATATGGGTATGTCCATTAGAAGAATGAGGATGTATGGCTCCGGTAAGATCAAATGCCCATTGATGAAAAGGCCATCGAGTAGTGAAGGGAATTAGATCTCTCCCTAGAGCATGAATTAAGTTTCCATGCACTTGGCACTTTTGACAGTTCTTAGCAAACTTGATAGACTCTTTCTCCATTTCAGGCCAATAGTACCCAGCTCTAATAAGTTTTTGAGCTAGTGTCGAACTGTTCAAGTGTGACCCAAAAATACCATCATGGACTTATTCTAACACACATTGAGACTCTTCCCATTCTAAACATCTAAGTAGCATACTATCTAGACCTCATTTGTACAGATCATGACCAATGATGACATATCGGGAGGCATTTCAGATAAGGTATCTCTTTTCATGGCGGTTAAAGGTATCGGGAATGATTTGGTCTTTGAGATAGGAGAATAAGTTTTGATAACTGGATGAATCATGACCCACAATAGTACAGATCATGCGGGTTTTAGGGGAATCATATGTAGGATAAGATAGTGCTTCCACTAGGAAATCATAGTGTAGCTCATGTTCAGGCTGCTATAATAAAGTAGATAATGTTACAATTGCATCGGTAGTCTTATTCTCTATTCTAGGTATTTGCTCAAATGTGATAGATATGAAATATTTCTTTAGATCATCTACCATTCTCTTGTATGGAACAAGCTTTTCATCCTTTGTTTGGTACACATCATTGACTTGATGTATTACAAGTTGTGAGTCTCCATGAATGTGTAATTTTGTTACCCTCCACTCATTTTCTATTTTCATACCATTCAAAAGGGCTGCATATTCAGTAATATTGTTTGTATAAGGAAATTTAATTTTGAACACCTTAGGAATGAAGTATCCTTGAGGAGTGATAAACAAGATGCCTACTCCGGATCCATTTTGTGTATAGGAGCCATCAAAGAATAATTGCCATTCTCTAAAAGAAATATTCATGATAGAGGAATCTAGGAATTCCATTTGCATTGGTGTGTCATCAAACAAAGGTGCATCTGCTAACTGATCAGCAATAACTTGTCCTTTAATAGATTTTATTTCAACATATTCAATGTCAAATTCACTTAAGAGTATGACCCATTTGGCTAATCTACCCGTGAGGGCAGCTTTGCTTAGTAGGTACTTTAGTGGATCAATTTTAGCTACTAAATGTGTGGTATGAGCCAACATATAATGTCTCAGTTTCTATGATGCAAAGATCACAGCTAGACAAGCCTTTTCAATCATAGAATAGTTCTTTTCATATGCCACCAATGTTCTACTGATATAGTATATAGCTCTTTCCTTTTTATTCTCATCATGTTGTGCAAGAAATGCCCCTAGTGATGTATCTATTGCGGAGACATATAAGATCAATGGCTTCCCTTGAATAGGAGGCATCAAGATAGGAGGATTTGATAGATACTTCTTGATATACTCAAAATTCTTTTCACATTCCTCGCTCCATGCAAATGTCACACCTTTATGTAATGTCTTTGTAAAAGGTTGTGATATGTCTGCTAGCTGAGATATGAAGTGTCTGATAGACTGAACTCTCCCTTACAATGTTCTCATTTGACTAATATTCTTGGGAGGCTGCATCTCCATGATAGCTTTAACTTTAGTTGGATCTACTTCAATTCCTTTCTTTGAAACAATGTAGCCTAAAAGCTTTCCAAAAGTGACACCAAAAGCACACTTCTTAGGATTTAGTTTGAGACTAAATTTTTCTATTTTGTCTAGTATCTTGCTCAAGTCATTTAGATGTTTAGCTCTAATCATAGATTTTGCTAAAGTATCATCAACATAATCCTCCATAGTTTGGTGCATCATGTCGTGAAAAATAGAATTCATAGCTCTCTGATATGTAGCACCAGCATTCTTAAGCCCAAATGGCATGACATTTCAGCAGAAGGTACCCCATGCACATGTGAAAGTAGTTTTCTCTTGATCCTTTGGAGCAATTTTGATTTGATTATATGTAAGGTCCACCCCATTTCCACCTTTTCCTCGACACTTCGACGATGAAAGATTAAGGGGTGTTGTAGTATCTGGATGATTGGTAAATCCCTAACGGAATTGTACCTCAGGATAGACCTACATATTGTACCTTCATATCAGTACCTATCAACTAAGTGTCGCAATGACAGAGGTGATATATTTGAGTTATTAATTGTGTAAGTGAATCTTGGATGCAGTATGTTACCCTACAAATCATAGATCCAGCTAGACTATTAAGGTTCCATTGAGTACTTTTGTTGAAAGGATTAGATTCAAGTAGTCGAGATGTAAATGCCAAATTAGTATGTGTTAAGTCGTAAGTTTATCTTGGATTAAATTAATAAGTTGATGTGATGATTCTAGTAACTCCTACGAGGAGGATGAGTAATGTTTTGATGATGTATTATATGGTTATACCATAGTGACAATTTGGTGATATTTTTAGAACCCTGAACAAGGATTTGTTAGATCCTAGACTAATAGGATTATTCTGCATTTTGTTTTCCTAGATTAGGAAATTTAATCATACTTGTGATAAGAATTTTATAGGACCTGATTGTTATGGTTACCCCCTTACCGATGTTGAACTATCGATTTATCTTAAATATCATGCTAAGGAAAGTTGAGAATCTTTGAGATTAGGAGTACTATGAAGTTATGCAATCAAATTATGTAGATTGAATTGAATTGAAATAATGAATGTATTCTATATGTTTGCAAGCTTGAATTTGGATTATGATCTATATGTGGGCATTGTACTTTATGTGACTTTGAGTACGCAGTAGAAATTATAACTTATGTGTATAAAATTATATGCAATTAAATTATGCACTATATGAAAGTGATTAGATGTATGCATTGAATCATGAATTATGAGAAAGCGATTGTAAGAATGCAATCGAATTCTATGTGCAAATGAATATCATGTTAGACATGTTCGCTGCATTGATGTTATGAGTAATTGATGATTACCTTGTGATGATGTTAGATTATTGATGATCATGATTTCAATTGAATTACAAGATTAGTAGGCATTAGAGATGCAATTGAATTATGAAATTGAACTAAGCAATTGAATTTTGATTAAATTGAAGAAGTTATATCTTATATGTTTATTCGTATTGGTTTTTCTTCCTTGAATTATTGATGCTGCATTGAGGAGTGTGCAGGTAAGAGAACCATGGAATTAATCGGAGAACCAAGGTTAAACAAATGTGAATTGAGTAAGCCAAGGCTTAATCCAATATGGGATTAAAAGCCTCGTTGTAATGTGAACTCCTTGTAAATGTGGATCTTTGCAGGTGTGTTATTAGTTAATTTCTTGTTGTCATCCAGGACATGACCTTGGGTATGTAATGTGTAATCGTTAGTGTCATTTGACACTTGTTATGTGCTTGTTTTAATTCATCCTTGTTCTAGTCACTTCTAGAGGCCAATAAGGGGTTCTAAGGGTCATTTTTGGCATAATTTAAGTACCTTATGGATAGGGTTATGAGTTAAGAAGGTTTTGAGCATGTCCCTAATTCCCTAGTGACCTTGGTAACCTATTTTATGACCCATTTTCCCTCAACTTCGAAATTGGATAAGTCATGATCTTTACCCAACTCCACCTTTTCTTTCAATCATGCATTTATCATGAGGGGACAAGGAAAGACAACAAGGCCATAGAGTCAAGTCTACATTTATGGATGGTGGGTGGGTAGAAATTTGGAGGCCTTTTAGAGGCCCTTAGGAGATTTAGGGGGTGTTCACCCACTCTCTACATTTGGGGGGAGACATTAGGGTTTGGGTTGAGGAAGGATAAGGGGATAAGCTCTTCTCAAATTTTCATTTCCATCACACTTGTGGAGGTTGGTTACTCTTCTCATGGAAGCCTTTCTACTTGTGCATTAGATTAGCTTGTATCTTTCTCTCTCATGTATATGAATCTTGATTCTTGTTGTGACAATGTGTTGTAAGGGAGGGATTTTGGGTTTGATTTCATGGTTGATCTTGTTCTTTTTGCTTGATTGAGGGAGTTCTTGTTTATGGGTGTGAGGCATTACTCACCCTTTGGGAAGGGAAGAAGTGGCCTATGGGTGGAGGGGTTAGTTGGGCTCTCCATGAGGTGAGAGTCTCTTCTCTTGGAGAAGAGGGATAAGTCCATGGTGTATGGGCACCATGGAAGCCATTGCATTCTTGTATTTTGAAGAGGATGTTAAGAAAAGTATGTGTATGAAGAGGCATATGGATATGTAGCCTTGAAGAGGCATTTGGATATGAATGGATATGTAGCCTTGAAGAGGCATTTGGATATGTAGTCTTGAAGAGGAATTTGAATACTCATGGTGAGAAAATTTTTATGTAATGGCATTCTCCCCTTGGAAAAGCCCACCTCCACCCTCTCAATGAGCTTGTAAGACTCATTTGTGTAACCTTGGAAGGGAGTAATTTGTTGTATGTGCATTTGTGTAAATTGTTTGTGAGCATCTTGTTGATCTTGTTGCATACCCATTTAGCCTTGGTTCTCCAAGCTCGGGGGTGGTCTCATAAGAGACCTAGGTTGGGTGGTGAGCACCCATGGTTCTCCATTTTTTTTATTTGCAGATTTGTGGCAGCTCAAAGAGGAGCTGTCATGGAGGTTTTCATCTTTTGGATGGTTGAGAGAAGACATCCCTTTTATTCCACTGTGAATCACTATTTGTATTTAGATATCATTTGATGTAAAAGATAATGTAATGCCTTTCATTTGGAGCTATTGTGAAGATGAAATGGATGAGAGACTGTTATTATCTTGATCTTTCATTGTGTGGAATTATTCATTGCAATGCTTTGTTGAAACTAGGATGTTGTAAACTTTATTGATGTATTTGTAAATGAGTTGAAATGGATTTCTTAATGTTTATGATGAATCCTTGCATACGTAATTAAAGATTTTGATCTCTTACTATAGTTGAAATTACTCTCCTTTTTGCAATGAGTTCTCAATATTGATAGAATAGATATTGTATCAATTTCAATAAGATTTCATATCTTGGTTGAAGTAGGAATATTGCAGATTCATATATGATGATTTAAATGTCATGATCATTGAAAATAATCTCCATTTGATTCATATCACCCTTTTAGTTCTATAAATTGTAATGGAACAACTATGAAAAAATGATCATGTTAGTTTCTACGTGGAAATCTCATTCAGTTTTCAATCAAACTATATTAATCCTTGCTGATACACTATCAATTTTAAGTCCATAGACTTTCTAATGCATTAAGGAAACTAATAAAATTATGATGTTATATTACCCATCATTAGCAAGTTTACAAAAAAATAGTGCACTATTAAAATAGCACTCTTCAGATTTTGGAGAGCAAAAACATTCTCTGGATTTTGTATGGGATAAAAATCCCATTCAAAATCCTACCACAGTCATTTTTTAAATAATATAAATTATCACTATACTTCCTTAGGAATAAAATATTTAATATATACTCTCCCTCATAACTTCACTAAAGTGGCGTAGCATGGGGATATCTACTTTGGCGTTGTTTAAATCTATGTTTGCAATAAATATTAATGCTTTGACCACTCCCTTAGAAGACTGGCGCATGTATGAGGTGGAGTAGTCATTGTTTATTTTTTTAAATGCATTGGTGGGGGCGCAAGTCACATAAAGGTCAGACCCAAACTTTATGATGTCCCCTTCTTAGTCCAATTAGGCGCTGCTTATGGCTTGCTATCTTCCCTTGGGTTCTGATTTAGTTGGTGGGCCCCAAGTCTTTTCAAGCCTGTCCCATCTTTAGACAGCCTCTTTAATTCTTCCCTTTTAGGCGCCACCTTTTGGGAGTCTATTCAACTCCCCTTAATTAACGCACCCCCCTTCATACCCTAAGATGTTGACCCTTCCCTTGGGGCACGTGGGTGGAGGGAATGTACTAGGAAGCTAGGAAGCAAGGGAGTAGCTTAGGATGTTTAGAGTAGGTTAGAGTAGGTTAGTAGGTAGTTAGTTTAGTAGGATGTTTAGATTAATGGGTTAGTTAGTGTTTTAGTTAAGATTAGCTTAGGATGTTAATTAAGTATTAATGTCATGTTAATAATAATAGTTAGATGTTATTTAGCAATGTTTTAAATATTTATTTTGCTATTTATATATGATATCATATTACTAAATTTATGATCGTATATAATGTTAATTAATATATTATGGTATATTAACTAATTAATAATTATATTAATTATTTAATATATTATAATTAATTTCATATATAATTTAGTTTAAATCTTTGAATGTATATCATTAAATAATGTTTCCATTAGATTTATTAATTAGTTAAAGGTACATTGATTAATTGGTATAGACGACTATTGAAATTTATATTCAATATTTTTCATTAGCTTTCAATTTAATTTTCATAATCGAATTGGTCTTGAAATTTACATAATTGGAAATGGTTAACCTATCTAAAGAATAATGTTATCAATAAACAATCTATTCCTCTTAGATAATCTAAAGGATTAATAGATTAACGTTTGACGAAATTGATCGTCAAGTCAATTAACGAACTTTGATTATATTGAATTTCATCTAGCATCTTTTGGAAAACAACTTTGTTGAGGTTTGACCTCTTGTCACTTTTGGACCTTGTCATTTGCACTTTTGTCCCGCATCGTGAACATGGAAACTTTTACCCTAAAAAAAAAATTGTTGGTTGTGTTTTGGCCCGAACTTTTGGGCATTACATTATATCTAGAAAAACCATCCATCAAAGAATACATCTCAAAGCCTGCAATCATGTCCACTATCATATCAATGTTAGGTAATCAAAAATCATCCTTAGGGCATGCTTTTTTCACATCTCTGAAATCTATGCATACTCTTATTGATTTTTCTAGTTTTGAAACAGGTACAATATTAGAGATCCATTCTTTATAATCAATAACTCAGATAAATCTAGCTTTTAGGAGCTTCTCTAATTCATCCTTTACCAAGAGTGCAACATGTGGATGCATCTTTCTCAATTTTTGTTTAACAGGTTTAACATTTGGAGCTATAGATAAATGGTGCATTATAAGATCAGGATCCAATCCTGGCATATCTGAATATTTCCATGCAAATTTGATCTTTTTCTCTATTAAGAATGTTGTAAATTTTTTCTTTTCTTCTTCTAATAAGGACTATGCTACATGGATCAACTGTGGTTCTTCTGCTATTCCCAAGTTGATGGATTGAGTGGGCTCAATTAGAACTAGAGATCTATCCTATAAATGACTCAGAAGGACATCAAATATCTCATCTTTAGGAACCTCAGAGAGGTTTTCACCTTTGAATACATCTTTTATTTTTACTTTTGTAGGTTTTGAGATTGCCACAAAGTGGTTTTCACCCTCAGAACTCCTTTTCTTTTTATTCTTATTCTTATTTTTCTGACTAAGATACTTGATGTCCAACTCCGTCATGCTAACGCTTGGTTCACTGATGGAATTCCTCATAGGTTCAACTACATTTAGGTAGAAAGCAAGGGCATAGTCATTTGGGAAGGTATAAATACCATAGCTCAATTTTTTGGAAGTTTGGTCAAGAAGCTTCGGATGTTGGATAGTCAAAGTGGTAAAAGATTGGGAAAGAGTGTTTACAGATATGGATCTATCATCATTGGTCCTAACCCAATGCTCGAGTTCAAAGTTGATATTACAACTTAAGATATTCAATTCATGAATAGGCTCAATGTCATTGTGAAAATCCACTTCAGCCATTGGTGGATCAGACTCGATAAGTTCATCATTTCAATCTATACTTACATTGGGTTTAGGTGCATATTGGTGAATAACATCAACATGCTTTTCTATAATAAGTTCATCTGGTTCTAGAATGACTCCCCATTCATAGTCATTTGATTCATCTTCTATTTCTTCATCTAGACCTCTAGGAAATCTAAGAACATAAGTAAAGTCAGGATGAATACCCTAAGAAGAGTTTCCCTCAGATTTTGATTTGAATTCATACTCATGGGAATCTATCTCAAAATAACTACCACCTTCCTCTTTGTCTATTTGATTGCCTTCGAGATTAGCTGGTTCTTGTGTTACAACAATCTCTTGCTCTATAGTAGGTTCTTGTGTTTCTACTACATTAATTCTTTTTATTGGATCATCTTCAACTTCAAGGGAGTCTTTGATTTCTTTAGGAAAATGCTCATAGTGAATAAGATATTCAGTGGTATCTGAATCATCACTATCAAATTGTTTTGTTGTTTCTCCCTTTAGTTGATTCGCTACAGAGGGCTCAACTTGTTCTAAAACATACAGGGAGTTCTTGCTAAGACAAAAAGGCTTCTTCATGTATCCTAGACCTGTTGTATTCTTGTTTTCTCAGCCACAATGATCAAGAGGTGATAGAAGACCTTTACCCTATAGTCCTAGAGGTCCTTTTCCTTTATATCCCATTTTTGCAATCAATTTGTCCCCTGGGCCATATGACTTAGAAGGGATATTCAATATTTTAGCATCACATTTTTTAACCACTTGAGATTTAGGTTCATCTTTGTATAGCCATGCAAGCAAAACTCCATCCTCTTCAAACTCCTATTTAGATACTTTTTCTACAACAAAATTTCCTTTATATGCTTCAAGAGGTTTGTTAGACTCCTTTTTAGACTATTTTAGAGTTTGCCCATAAAACTTAGGAGAGATAGGGAGAGATGTCAAAGATAAGACTAGCTCTATAGTATATTCTCCCATACCATTGTCTTTGATCTTAACCTCTTTAGTAATGTCTTCCATCTTGGACATGGATGCTACATCTATTTTCTTAGTGGAAGATTCTCTATTATTGCGAACAAGTTTATCAGCACTCTCTTTCAAGGTATTTCAAGTTGTATACAGATCAGCTGGAATTGTCACCTCTACTCCCTCATAAGGAAATTTTAAACACTGATGGAATGTAGAGGGAATGGATTTCATTTCATGTATCTAGGGTCTCCCTAGAATGATATTGTAAGCCAAAGGTAGATCAAGAACTTGACATATAGTATCTCTGATGATAGGACCTGCTCTGATAGGTAAGACAATAGTTCCTTTAGAAGATCTTTCTTGCTCATCATATGCTTTGATTACATGGGGCACGAATATTATCAACAATGCCATCTATGACAACACCTTTATTCTTGTTCCAGTTTTTGTTCTTGTCTTTAGAACTAGATCTAGATTCATACTTGTCTTTTTGAAGTGTGATGTCTCCTTTTTTCACAAGTACTTTCTCAATTTTGATCGCATTATCTACCATCTTGTCAAAAGATGTATGATTTTGCATTTGTGAAGGGTAGTTGATTTTTGGAACAAGATTGTTGATTAAGATTTCCAACTTCTTAGTTTCAGGAATGGGTCTAGCATATAGAGAAAATTTCTTCCTCCACCTCTTGAGAAATGTCAAGAATGGTTCTCTTGGATACTGTTTCAGATTGCAGATGTTGATCATGGTGACTGGATGTTGAATATTGTAGGAGTATTGTTGATATAGTAGTTTGATTAACTCCTCAAAAGTTTTGATAGTAGGAGGCATTCTAGAGAACCAATGAATGGCTGCTCCTCCTAGAGATCGAGGGAAAAGACGCATTAAGTAGGTTGGTTCATGCATAAACTCCATAGATTGAGTACATAATTCTCTGACATGATCTTGAGGGTCAGAGTTTCCATCATACTTATCATATTTAGGCATCTCCACTCTTTTAGGGAATGGCAGCATGTACAAGTCTTTATCAAATGGAAAAGGGCATAGAGCTTCCATGGAGAACTCCTTAGGTTCCTTTTCTTTTTCAAGTTTATTAAGTTTGACTTGCATGGCATGCATCTATTTCATCATAACCATGATAGGAGTTTCTTCCTCATGTCTAATGATATCTTCCACATTAAAGTTTGGAGGAAGTTTAGCTCCTTGATGAGCTAACTCTAGAAAGTATGCCTCTATCTTCTTTCAAGAAATGCCTCATCATTTTCTTGAAGTCATCATTGTTTTGATATCGAGCAATTTCAGAAGGTATAGGTTTTTGATCCACTCCATGTTGAGAATGGTGTCCTTGAGACCTGTGTTGTGTCCCTCCATGAGACATGTTAGGATTTTTAGGGCTCTCTGGATTAGATTGAGGAGGGGGTATGTAACTAGTTTTCAATCAAAAATTGCCAAGACCATCATCTTCGTAAAGACCAGAATTATAGAGTTGCTCAAGAGTGGGACCCTTGTGAATAGTCAAAGGTGCAGTGCTAAGTGCTTCTCTAGATTTCTTGTGTGATGAAGCTCTAGTTTCCACCATTAACCTTGGGTGAAGAAAAAGAATGAGATGAAGACAAATGAAGAATGAATTGATTCAAGAAGATCAAATGACACAACCTTGTCAAGATTGCAGTGATTAAAGATTAGATTGGGCATAAATGAAGGATATTGTGCCATAGTAGTGTGGGTAGATGCCCAAAAAATGGTGGGCACGAGCTCACAACACTTAGCCATTTAGCAAGAAGACTGAATTTAAAGATAATGTTGACAAGGTTTTTGACACAAGATGAAAAAGACTCAAATCAATAACCCAAAGGGCAAGATCAGACTCAAAGGCCCACTTGAGGAAAATAAATGATTTTTTTCTAGTTTCTGCTATGTTCCTAACATAGTGATTTGTTCAACAAATTCTGGAAATAGGCTGTAAAAACTGAGTTTCTGACAATTCTAACCACTTTCTAGCAATTTTTCTCAAACGAATTTTTGCAGGATCGTACGACAATGGGTATGTCTCGAAATGACAATTGACAAACTTGTACAACAATTGCAAAACTCACACAAAAATTCATAGCAGATTTTTTACTTTTGTTTTTGACTGGTGGCAAAACTCGTACGACACTATACAAGCTGTCATACAACAATACAGGGGTTATGAAATGACACTTGCCAAAACTCATATGACTTTTTGACCTGATGGGATGACTTTTGACTCCAGAAAGGATTTTTACTTTAGATTTTGCAAATTTTTGGTTTTCAATTTTAGATTGTTCACAAATTTCTCTGTCCAGGTTTGAAGATTATTCTTAGATCATTCATTTTCGGTAGCCAAATAGATAAACATGCACGCAAAATAGCAAGCAAGTGATTCCAAGCACATTCAAAAACAATGAACAGGGGACAAAGCAACCCTGTGCATGAACAATCAAGTGACTGAATGTGCTAATCCCTAGGAGTGCTAATTGTGTATGTTCTAAAAAGTTTTTCAATAATGCACATATTCCTAGAAAAATAAAAATTTAGCCTCACTAGGGTTTGTAGTAATGGTCTGACTCTGCAACTTTTATGATCTCAAAATGGCAAACTCCAATCCAGGCGCACTAGGGTTTTGACATGGTCTAAGAAATTAATCAATCAGGAGCTGCTAGGGAGATCTGACAGCCCAACAAAAGACCACACTTGTGAAGATTTCCTCCACAAGGACATTTATATAGTGGTTGCTGCTGCCATGACGAAAATGACTATTACCACTTGAGGTTCCATCCACGTGGTTGACCCAATTAAGGGAATGTCCACTACTATTAACCCTCTCTAAAGGTGACTCACAAAAGATACCACATGGAGACTAGTTCCAGATTCAAGGATCTGAGTTTCTGATACTACCCAAAAAGGGAGTAGAGCATAGTCCTCTAGCCTTTTCAATTTTAACCAAAGTAAAGTAGACAAATTAATCCAACATGCTAAGACCAAGATTATCTCACAAAGATCTATGACGTCCACGGCTTATGATCTATCAACATCTCCGGAGAGAGAATGTATCAATCAAAAGTTAAAGACACACGAATCTAGTAGAACGTGAGACTCTCTCAGTAACCTCCCTACCTACAAGGGGATCTATCATCAAGAAGAGCTTTGCATGCATGAACAAGCTAAATAAGCCCACTCTCTCAAGATCATCTGCAAATAGTGTTCATAGGGCCTATTTACTATGTGTAACAGATATGCAGAAAGCAAATCTATGTTTGTTTTATATCCCAAAATGAAGTCTGTGATATGAAAGCAAAAAAAATCACACAAGCTTGACACATGAGAGTTCATTTTAACCCAAATCAAAATTTTGTCAGCTTGAGAAGAATACTTGAATTCCTCGAAATGCGCTTAGTAGATTTTTACCTATTTTAGCAATTTAGTTATGCTTTTTCCAATCAGATTCAACAAGTATCAGTCAAAAATAGAAGATTTCAATTATTAGGGTTAACTGTTAGACCACATCTGAAAAACTACCAAAAATGTTGAAACGACAATTGAATTCTGGAGTCAAAACTCATACGATAGTGGATTACCTCTCAAATGACAGTCTAGAAACTCATATGACTGTGGGTGTCTTCTCATACGACAATCGGGCTTCCAAATGACAGTGTGTACTCTTTGATATGAGTCTTGAAATCTCAACCTGTCGTATGATAGTGGGTATCTCCTGAAATGACTTTCTGACAAAATTTCTACGAAAAATGTACGGACAGAAAATAAAAATCATAGTTTTAACCAGAAAATGATAATAAATTGATAGAAATTGATAGAAAGGTGATGGAAAGCCATTTCAGGGCCCCATGGTGAGTGCTAGAAATGTGTGTGTGAATTTTGTACCTAGCTGTAGACATGACACTTTAGTAAAACATTAGAGGTTAGCCAAAAACCAAAATCGTGCAATGAAATGGAAACTAAACTAACTAGGCAATTTACTGCCTTCTAGTAGGTGTGAGTATGATACTCTCAGATCAGACCAAGACTAGTGACAATGTGACACCTAAAAGAAGGATTTGAATGCAAAGAATGAAAGATTATGAATGCAGATTAAGCTATATTTTTGGATTTTCTATGCAATAATATGGAAAACTATAGGAAATTAATCTTGAATGAATGAAATTAGAATGTAGATTTGATCTAAAAATGCTATGAATGAGTATGAAACTATGAATAAGAAACTATGTAAAAGCTAAATGATCAACTATGAAAGATCTCACAAATCGCCTATCGCAAATGCTCAATTCCTTCAATCATCAATTCGCCAGAGTAATTGTGCAAATTTGAGTGTTGTAATTATGAAGAGCTGAGCCTTGTTTTTATAGAAATCCAGGGCTTTGAGGATGCAAGAGAAAATCCATAAATCACTCTTGATAAACTCAGGTTGATTTTTGAGTTATCAGGAAATTAGAGATAATTAACTCACAAAATCATGCAAAAGCATGCAAGAACAACTTTTTAACTCAAATTAGAAGTTTAGATCAGCTTTGAACTCAAAATAGAATGTTGAGTTTCCAAAAGTTAACAACTTACATTGATTTCTTGATTTTGAGTTTAACTGCTCTTTGAATGTGCACAATTAATTATGAATTAAATAAATAAATAAAGTGATTTATCCTCAACTTAACTAAATTTTGAATTAAAACAATTGATTTATGGGTTAATCAATTATTAAATCAAACTTTATTCAAAAATTATATTATTAAATATTAACAACTGACTTTAATTAATTAAATAAGAATTTAATCAATTAGTCATAAGATTTTAGATTTATTGTCAAAATTAAATAATACAATTTAGGAATAATTTAATTAAATTCAATTAAATAATTAAGTGGCAATATTAAATTTAATTAATTAAATATTTATAATATTCAATTAATCAAACTTTAGAATAAATAGGATTTATCACCAAATAATTATTAAATTAAAGATAATAGAATAAATAGGAATATTACTAGGAATATCCCCCAATGCAGAATTTAGGATAATCAATTAGGATTCGATAATGTGCAGATGTGCCTTAGGTTAGGACTTTGATGTCACTTTCATTCGATTTGAAGATGTAGGAGGTTAATGAACCTATAGCCCATTTTTTGGGGTATTACAATCCCGAGCTTTGAGGACACAAACTTTGCATTATCTTCAAAGGGTGGAACCAAAGACTCAACCAAGGTTTAATCATGATCAAACACAACTGCACCCCCTACCATTGGAAAATCTATAAAAGGAAGGCCTAAATTCCTTCATAATTGATAACCACACATCTGAGAATTGCATTGAACCTCTTGCAATTTGAGTTTAGAAAGGCATTGGAGAGCATAATTAGCATTTACTTTGATAATTGTTAGCAATAGCATTGTTTATCTTTATCATTCTCATTCTAGGATTGTCATTAATGAGAGCTTGCTGAGAGCTTATTCATTAAAATCTTAGTTAGAGAGCCATAGGATGCTCAATTGATCATTAATTTTGCTAAATAGTTGCTCTATTATGGTTTAAATTAGTTACTATTTCATTTATTATTGATGTTTAACCTTAATTCTATGAAGATACTTTCCTTAGTATACAAAATGGCACCCACCATGGGGCCCTAAGCCTCATTTGATCAATTTCCTCATTTGGATCATATTTTGTATGCTTGTATTTTCAATTTTCCTTGAATATTTTGTAGAAAATAGGTGAAGTCATGCATACAATCAATTCAATCATGCCTACAGTCATTCTGATGATGTTTGCAATCTCTGTTTCGACACCTATTAGCTAAATATTGGGGCCTAGTTGATAACTTCTATTCAGTCTTAGATTATTTCTTGTCGCCTACAACCTAGATGCTCACACCTGTGAGATAAAGTTATCCTACCTTTTTCTCAGAGAGTCATGCCTATGAGTTAAGAAGTGTCGCCTATCAATTATCTTTCGTCGCTTGTGATAGACCTTTGCGAAGCACTTTACAGACAAAGTCAAGCCTAGTATCAACTATCTTACGCTTAGTATTGTTAAAGTGTCACTTTGAGTAGATCAATTTATGCAATTTTCAATACTCTTTGTGCCTAACAATAAACTATTTATGCTTGATTAACTTTCAGTGTCACCTGTGTCACTGGAAAGTGTCGTTTGGTATCATTAAAGTTACACCTAAAAACAATTTGATCACGCGTATTAGCTGGACAATGTCTCTTTCTATTTGTTGTCTTAATTTGCTGTCAGATTGATCAATTCATTTATCTAACTCTTTTTTTGTACATTTTGACTGTAAATGAGCAGGCACAGAAAGGTCCAAAAGCTAGAAAGCAGGTTTAATCAAGAAGAAAAGGCACTAGCTAAAAGGATCAAGAAGGAAAACTTTGAGCATATTAAAGCAGTTCTTGAAGAATCACAAGAGGAAGAAAATCAAGTATACCAAAATTATCTTAAGGTTGTAGATGCTTACAAGACAAAATTTGTATCTCTCAATTGAATTTTTACTCCTTAATTCAAGTTTTTCCTTAAAAATTTGCAAATAAGGTGCTTAAGGTTCAATACAAAAGTCTTTGCTTCTTCAATTTTGATTTGGTTTCCCTCATTGTGATTGGTTGTGTTCACTAACTTTCTGGTGGAAAAACACATTTGGGAAGAGCTATTGCCAAGGTAAGGTAAAAACAATGGAATCAATAAAAAATGCCCCTAACTTCGGTTAGCTACAAAGAATAAGGTAAGCCTCAACTAGTCAATATTTTCCCTTAGCTTGTGGCATTGGTGCATTTCATAATCTAGTAATTTGGATAGCTAGAAGGATAAATCAAACACTAAATCAAAACCCCTTGTTTGTGGAAGAGAGTAGAAATACTCAAATCCCTATAGTTAGTGGGTGAAATCAATTGAACAAAATTTTCTATTGTGTTTGGGAACCAAAGGAAAAGTTAGGGATATGCTCTTCACCTTTTTGGTGAACCAAATTCCCAAAATCTTGACCTTAATTCCATTTTCTTCGCTTTGAATGAACATGCTAGAGAATTAGTGGGCTCACCTCCTGAGTTGTGCCTTAATGAGGCCGGTGTGAGGGATAGTCCAAAGTGGGATACACTGGCTTTTTTCCACGGGAATCCAACCCACTCTCAAATGAAATGTATGCATCCTTAATGGGGTGTATGACAAACGGATTTTAATTTTTCAAATTTCCTCTAGCAATCCTCACGGATTGCACAAAATCATACCTCGGTGCATGTGGGAATCCCCTTAACATACTTGGGGGATGAGAGATTAAAGTCTATTTGAACTAAATAAATACTAAATCCTTGATAAAATAGCAAGACCACCTTCTAGAGCCATGTTTAAAAACCAAATCTTGTGCTAGGTAGGTGCTTGAAGTGTCTTTTTGTGCAAAACCCATGACAACGTTCTTCATATCAAACATTTTGTGTTAAGAGGGTAAAAAGAGACAAGTGAATGTGTTATTTTTGTGTTTGAAATACATAAACAAGTGAGAGATATCCATTGAAAACTCATCTTACATTTTTAAATCTCTTCAATATAAAATCAACAATTTTTGAATCAAGGATCATTCCCACTCAAACCCTTGTTGGATGCTAGTTTCCACGTGGTCCCACACATATAGGGCAGCATTACTAGGAGATAGCACTCTTTTTGCAAACCAAGGGCAAGACATTGAGTATCAAAGTGTTTTCAAGGACCCTAATCAAGAGGAAATTTTTCCAAATCTATTTGAACCAAGACTTGAAGAGATGGCGGATAGAAATTCAGCATATCATAATCACAATACCAAAAATGCCAATTATAATCCTAAAGAAACACTTGAAGAAAGGGTTGAGAAAGTTTCCCAAGACCTATATTTCCTAGAGGTTATGGAGAAATTAATAGACAAAGATAAGGAGAACTTCTTAAACCTAGCCCAAAAGGGAGTAAAGCTACCCTATGATTTTGATATTGATCAACTCAAGAAAGACCGACACCAAGATGACCCCATGAATGTTATGACTAGGCAGATAAAGGCCTTCCAAGAGCAAATTGATACCATGAAGAAGGAAGCTGAACCTAAGGTCTTTTCCATTAAAGCTTTGTGTCCTTTCCCTTTTGACAAAAGCTTAGCTATGGTATCTTTTCCTTTTAATACCATCTTTCCTAAATATCATAAGTACATGGGGAAAACAAACCCACAAGATCATTTAAGGGAGTTTTGTGCCCTAAGCATAGATTTCATGCACAATGATACATATCTAATGAGACTCTTTCCTAGAAGCTTAGGAGGTCCCGCAATGGAGTGGTTTTCAAAACTAACCCCTGGAATAAAGTCCTTTGAGGAGTTAGCCTCCAAGTTCATAACCCATTACTCTTATAACATTGAGCACGAAATCACAATGCTCAAGTTATGTGATACTAAAAAAAAAGATGGAGAGTCCTTTTCAGGATTCCTACAAAGGTGGATTGACTAATTAGTCATAGTAATTCAACTGTGCCGGGTCGTATGTTGTAAAACTTTTCTCTTTCAAATCTACCAAAAGTATTTGTTCATTTCGATTCTTTCTATATAGAGTATAGGGGATTCAAAAATGAATTACCTTTTTTACCTGATAGATTGATATCTATCTCAATCTATCAAGTTGGTATTGGGCCGAGCTGGATTTGAACCAGCGGAGGAACATTTTTGCAAGGTATCCACGAAGTATCCCAGAGAAGGAGACGATGGAAATCTTCACCAACAATTTGACCTTGGAAATGAATTATAGATTACAACATCAATGTCCCACAACATTTGAGAAACTCATCGAAAATGGGATCAAGATTGAAGATGTTTTGGTCAAAAGAGGTGAAGTCAAATTATTTAAAGATAACAAATCCAATAGCAACAACAACAACAATTATGTGCCTAAGTATTTCAATAATCAAGGGTCCAACAATAATAATGATAAATCCAAATCATGGACGAAGAATAACAACAAAAACCTTGTGAATGATGGAGTTGTGGAGGCCCACACCATGAAGTCAACCCCTTTTATCCTACCATATGGAGCAAATTCTTCAAATAATGTTAATCAAACAAACAAAGCTCCATATAATTCCAATAATAATTCTAACACTTCCAACAATAATGCTAGTGGGGAAAAATCAAAATCATCCTACTCCAATTATAATAAAAAGAAATTCACCTACTTAGGTGAACCTTTGGAGAATGTATTAAAGACCTTGGTTGCCAATAATGTCATCACATTACCTGATATGAAATATTATGAACCCGAAGTTAAACCTTATTGGTGGAATGCATCACATCATTGTGAATATCATCAAAATAGGGGTCACCCAACAAATGAATGCATGAGGTTAAAACACTTGGTGCAAGATTTAATTGACAAGGGAACTATTCAAATAGAAGGACCACAAAATAATGGAGATCATATGGCCTTCAAGAACCCCTTTTTGAATCATGAAAAGGGGGATTCATTGAATATGAATCAAAGTTAAAAAAAAAAGGGCAATGAGAAGGTGAACTTTTCTCACACACATGATAACACAATAAATACTCTAAGAGAAGAGGATCAAACCATAAATGTTATCATAGTGAAAGATAAGTCAAGGGAAGTATCATCAAATGTTGTCACTAGGGGGAAAGCATAAAAAATTATCCTACCTACCAATACTCCAAAAGTGGTGATATCAAACCAAGCTTCAACATCATCATCAAAGCAATACAACTTGGTTGAGCAATTACAAATAACTCCCGCTCAAATCTCTATTCTTGAGCTGCTCAAATTATCACCAATTCATAAGGATATCTTGGAAAAAGCCTTGTTGGAAACATATGTGCCTCTAAATATGGAGGTAGACAAATTCCAAAATATGGTGGGGCACCTAATCGCACCTCATTGCCTATCATTTTCTGAACAAGATGACATGTCCCCTAATCATCCCCAAAATATGCCCTTACATATAGAAGTATTGATCCATAAGCATAGGGTGAAAAGAGTCCTTATTGATGGAGGAGCTGGCCTAAACATTTGTACCCTTAGTTTGGTGAAAGCCCTAGGATTTTCTAAGGAGGCTATTGACCCTAAGAAGAAGATAACCATAAAAGCCTACGATGATGAAGAAAGAGCCTCAAAAGGAGTCATAGTATTACCTATAAGAGTTGGTCCCATGCAAAAAGAGACCATATTCTAAGTGTTGGACCTAAATTTGACTTATAATATCTTGTTAGGAAGGCCATGGATCCATGAAATGCAAGATGTTGCTTCAACTTATCACCAATGCCTAAAATTCCCATATCTAAGGCAAGAGATAATGATAAGTGGGGATCTAAACCCATTCCAATATTGTCATAATGTCAAGCCTATCAATGAATCCCTAGTCCCACATAATACTGAAGGGCCTATACCTAACCAAATGGAGCAAGGTCAAAGTTCTAAGGACATCCCTTTGTCGAAAGGAAAAGAAAAGATGGAAGAAGTTATTATTGAAGATACAACAAAACTCATTAACCAAACTACCTCAACTAAAGGAAAAGAGAGGGTTAATGAGGATAATATTATTGAAGAATCAAAAGAAGATCATATGTAAGCTACTCAAGTATACACCAAAGAGGCCCATTATCAATAGATGGACCAAATGATGAAATTTTTTGATAAGCAATGTAAGATCAAACAAAAGGGAGTAGGTGAATACTCCTTATCTATGATGGACCTACCTTTATCATCCAAGTCCTTTGGTAGACCCTCAAACCTACCCCATAAATATAATGAGAACTTCTTAATGGAAAGTACATCATCCACCATGGATGAAGAAGACAATGAGATCCTAAACTGGTTGTACAAAGATGAAGAATCAAGTGCCCATGTCAAATATATCCAAAATATAACCATTCCCACACATCAATATGGGAAAGGATTTGAAATCATGCAAAAGATGGGATACAAAGGTCAAGGACATTTAGGCACAAAGAATGAAGGGATTATTGAACCCTTAGAAAGTACATGGTGAGATTCCAATGAGAAAGTAGGAATAGGGTATCTTGAGGAAGGATACACTCAAAAACATCACCTAGAACTTTATAGCCAATTATTACAATTAGAGTCTCATAGTGATGAGGATTCTAATGAATGGGAATGGGAGACCTTATCAGATGAGTCATGCCAAGACAAGGGCATTGATGTTATTCATACCTATGCTTCTACCAAAAATAAAGGACCAATGATAGAATCGACTTCAAATCAAGCATCTAGTTCTAGCCAAGTGGTTCTAAATGATGTACCAAGTATATAGAGAGAAATCAATTAGTGGGTAGGTGAACCATATGTTCCTTCATGGAGACCTACTATGGAAGAGTCAAACACTAGGTTTAATCCACATGACTTTTATCCAACAGAAACCCTAAAGGAGTCTAGTGAGGGAGACTTTGATCCTTCTTCTTTAGAACATTTAGAGGAAGCTCATGTTCAATATTTTCAAGATACAATGTACGAACCCTCCATTAACAAGATCTACACCTTAAACCCTATCAAGACAAACCCAAGTGTTGACCCATTAACTCTCATCGGCCTAGACTTAATTGAATGAAATGCCTTTGAACCAACTACCTTGCCAATTTTCTTAAATGAAAACATGGTGTCCCAATACCTCAATGTGGTTGAACCTTCTTCTATCAGAGAATATCAAGAAGAAATGATCAGAGGGAGCATCCAAACTTCTAATCCGAGAAAAAATGAAAAAAAAAAATAGAAAAGGAAAAGATTCAAGTGTTGAAAACCACTTTATGGCAACATTAGATCAAGAAAAAAATAGAGAAATAAAGGATGTTTCCAAAGGTGAAAACCCAACTAAGACACCTATGGAAGGGAGTTTGGATGTTCTACCAGAACATTATGAAGAAAGATCTCCAATCTTAATTGAGCCAATAGAAAAGATAAACATTGGATTAGAAATAGAGCCGAAGTTCATCCACTTAGCAACATCCTTATCTAGCAAAGAAAGGATAGAATTCATTAAGTTATTTAAGGAAAGACAAGTTAAATTCACATGGTCTTATGATGATATGCTAGGTTTAGATTGAAATCTAATAATGCATCACCTAAACATCAATGAAGGAGAAAAACTTGTTAAGAAAAAGCTAAGGAAAATGCATCCTCATATAGCACTACTTGTCAAAGTGGAGTTAGAAAAAATATTGAAGGTGGGATTTATAAGGGCCATTGATTATGCACAATAGATCTCAAATATAGTGCCAATATCAAAAGAAGACAAATCCATCAGAATCTACACAGACTTTAGAGAATTAAACTTGGCATGTCCTAAGGACGATTTCCCTCTTCCAAGTATTGATGCCATTATAGATTTAATAGCGGGGCACTCTATGTTCTCACTCATGGATGGATTTAGTGGGTATAATCAGATAAAGATAGCCATAGAAGACCAAGATAAAACTACCTTTACATGTGCATGGGGTACATTTTGCTGGAATGTCATGCCATTTGGGTTAAAGAATGCAGGAGCAACCTTTCAAAGAGCAATGACTACAATATTCCATGATATGATGCATAAGTTCATGGAGGATTATGTGGATGACATACTAGCTAAATCACATTCAAGGAAAGAACACATACCAATTTTGGTGAAATTTTTTGAAAGGTTAGAAGAATTCAAAGTGAGGCTCAACCCAAAGAAATGTGCTTTTGCAGTCCAATCCGGCCAACTCCTAGGCTATATTGTATCTGCAAAAGGGATAGAGGTGGATCTTGCTAAAGTGAAGGCTATCATGGAAATGGAAGAACCTAAGAACATTAGTCAAATGAGATCTTTACAAGGAAGGATCTAATCCATTAGGAGATTTATCTCCCAATTAGCAGAAAAATGTCATAATTTCACCCAACTTTTACATAAGGATACAATCTTCAAATGGGATGAAAAATGTGAAGAAGCCTTTAATCTTCTAAAGAAATATCTCATGAATCCACCAATCTTGATGCCACCTATCAGAGGAAAGCCCTTGATCCTATACATTTCAGCCACGGAGAACTCATTAGGGGCACATTTAGCACAAGAGGATGAAATAGGAAAAGAGAAGGCAATTTACTACATTAGTAGAACCTTGGTCAAATATGAGCTGAACTATAAATTTATGGAAAGGGCATGCTTGGCTATAGTTTTTGCTTCCCAAAAATTATGCCATTATATGCTAGCCCACAAGATAAGGCTCATTGTCAAAATTGACCCATTGAAGTATCTACTTAGCAAAATAGCATTGAATGGAAGGCTAGCAAAGTGGGTAATGGTATTTAGTGAATTCGACATAGAATATGTTGATAGAAATTCAATCAAAGGGAAAGTAATTGTAGACCAATTAGTAGAAGCACCACTTCATGATGATCATCCTATACAAGTTGAATTCCCAGATTCAAAGATTGTGAAGGTGGAAGCAAAAACATGGCAGCTTTATTTTGATGATTCCTACACTCACCATGGATCAGGAGCAGGCATACTTCTCATCACACCTCAAGGTTCTACTATCCCTAGGTCTTAAAAATTTATATTTCCATGCACCAACAATATAGTAGAGTATGAAGCATTGGTTATTGGAATCAAGCTAGCATTAGAGTGGAAAGTGACAGAATTAAAGGTTTATGGAGATTCACAATTGGTCATAAATCAAGTCAATGAAGAATATCAAATGAAAGATGAAAAATTAGTACCTTAAAAAAACATGGTGCAAAGCCTTAAGAAGTATTTCATACTCACCACATTTGAACAAGTGCCGAGGGAAAAGAACAAAGTAGCAGATGCAATGGCAACCTTGGCTTCACTTTTGCAAATGTCAGGTCAGAGTGCTAGATACGAGTTCTTGGTGTACACTAGGGAAAGTGCCTTCATAGAATTAAGGTTAGTCAATAAATGAGAATAGTAATAAAATACAACCACAAAGCAATAGAGCAACTATTTAGCAAAATAATGACTAATTGAGCATCCTATGGCTCTCTAACTAAGAATGTTAATGAATAGCTCTCATCAAGCTTCCATTAATGACAGTCCTAGAATGAGAATGATAAAGATAACAATGCTATTGCTAAAAATTAGATCAAAAGAAATGCTAAAATGCTTCTCCAATGCATTTCTAAGCTCAAATTACAAGAGGTTCAATGCAATTCTCATATGTGTGGATGATAATTATGAAGGAATTAGGCCTTCCTTTTATAGATTTTCCAATGGTAGGGGGTGTAGTTGTATTTGATCATGATTAAGGTTGAGTTGAGTCCTTGGTTCCACCCTTTGAAGACCAAGAAAAGTTTGTGTCCTCAAAGCTTGGGACAAGTAGACAAGATCAATGGTCATGATTCCTTTTCATTTTGAGTGAATGAGATTGAATTTGGCTTGATCCATGTGAATGCCTTTCCTTTCTTCTCATTGGTTGATTGATTTTCCTCCCTTTGTGGTTGTTGAGAGTAATTAGGATTTATTAATTGATTTAAATGAATTTTTTTAGCCATGTACCCCTTGAATGGGTTGAATTTAATTTAATCCAAGACTATACAATTAATTGATTTAATTGTATTTTGATTTGATTACATTTGATTAAAATGCTCTCAATTTTGATTTTGATTGAATTAAGACTTGATTTTCATTTTGATTGGCTAATTATGCATTGTGATTCAATTGATTCAATTATGTCCTTGATTTGCCTTGATTTGACTTGATTTTCTTTGATTTGATCTTTGTCCATTTTTAGGTGATTACACTTGGTAGAAGGATTGATTCAACCCGTGTTTGACCCTACCCACCCTCACACCATTTGCTTGTTAACTACAAATGAATCACCTTGGTATGGACCAATTTATACTTACTTGAAAGATCAAATCCTTCCCATAGACCAAACCAGGAATCAAAAGAAAAGCTTCATTCGTCAAGCCACCAAATAAACCATAATTTCTGAAACATTGTATCGAAAAAGTTTAGACAGAATGCTCCTTAGATGTTTAGAAGAGGAAGAATCAAACTTAGCCTTACGAGAAGTTCATGAAATTTTTTTTGGATCACACTCAAATGAATTATCCTTAGCCAAGAAACTTCTAAGGATAGGATATTTTTGGCCCGCAATGGAGAAAGATGCTTGTAACTTTCCCAAAACTTGTAGAAAGTGTCAATTCCATGGAAACTTGATACATGCACCTGCACAAGAGCTTCATCCGATGACAACACCTTGGTCATTCTATCAATGGGGTTTAGAACTAATAGGCATGTTTTATTTGCCATCCTCGAATGGCAATAAATTCATCATCATGACAACTGAATATTTTACTAAGTGGGTGGAAGTTGTACCCCTATCAACTGCAACTGGAAAGAAGATTTCTTTTTTTATTCTCAATCATATTATTTGTAGATATGGCATACCTCATGCTATTATAACAGATAATGCAAAGCATTTCAAGAACAAAGACATAATGGAATTGTGCACCAAATTTCACATTATTCATCATTCATCTTCAATCTATTACCCTCAAGGTAATGGACAAGCCAAAGAAACCAATAAAAACATCTTGAAGATTTTGAAGAGAACAGTGGACAGCTCAGGGAGAGATTGGCACATTAAGATAAACCCAACCTTGTGGGCTTATAGAACAAGCATAAGAATGCCAACAGGGGCTACACCTTTTTCATTAGTCTTTGCAATATAAGAGGTTTTGCCTTTAGAAGTAGAACTTCCATCTTTGAGGATATCTATGCATGTTTTGATAAATGAGGAAGACTATAGAGTTGCTAGGCTGCAAGAACTAGAACTCTTGGATGAAAAATAGAAGCAAGCATTTGATCATTTGAAGGTGTACCAGAATAAGATGTTCAAGGCATACAATAAACATATCAAGCCAAGAACATTCCAAATAGGGGACCTAGTTTTGAGAGAAAATCCCAACAACCAAGTAGAACGAGAAAAGAAAGGAAAATGAGAAGCAAACTGGTTAGGACCATTTCTCATTATGGAAAATTTTGGGACCGGCACATACAAACTAGCAGATTGTGATGGTGAAGAACTGCAAGAGCCAATCAATAGCATACATCTCAAGAAGTTCTATACATGAGGAAGACAAAAGAGGATAAAGAGTATCAGATGGAGGAGCATCATATTTATTGTACATAGGGAAAAGAGATCTTGAAAAGACCAAAACATTGGAAAAGTAGAAAAGATAAAAAAAAGTGAAAAATTGAGCATGAATAAAGAAAAAACATTCATATATGATCCTCAAAAAAAGAAAAAAATTGAAAAATACAAAAAAAAATAAAAAAAGAAGAAAAGTGCCTTGGTGAAAACCTAGTAAATGGGCACCTTGGTAGAAAAAAAGAGAAAAAGCTTTAAAAATAGAAAAAAGAGCTAGATCCATTCAATCAGTGAAAACCTCGTAAACAGGCACCATTAAAAGTCCAAGTCAGTCGCATACCTAGAAGGTCACCTTGTAAATATTCCATTCGCCATCATTTGTATATATTGCATAATAAAACCCCACAATTGCATTTGCAAGTACCTCAAGATTTTGGTCACCTAATCAAAAAATTATCCTCAGTCCCATAAACAAAATCAATATCAAATTGGGGGAAATCTACTCTAAAGGAGCAAGGATTCATCAACAAGCTTTATTCAATCAGAGAATCAATTCATCACACTTGAAAGAGGAACACTTAATCAAATCTACATCCCAATCCAATTTGAGCCTAAAATAAAAAAATTGATATAAGAACTTAAATGACCTTACCTATATCAGGATTAAAAGTATGAAATGGATGGAACTACACTTGAACTATGGATTTGAAAAACATTGCAAAAATTTTCAAAGTGTTGACTCAATTGATGAAATCATTTCTTTCTAGCGAATCAATGTAAGTTTTAGATTAGACAAGCTATGATGAAAGGATGATATGTTTCTTGATTTCTGAATGACTATCTTAAAATCAAAGTTTTAAATCATGTATTATTTGTCTAAGGATGTGATCATCAAAGAATCATCGAGGACTTGTACATAAGATAAAATGGAGATTTTTGCTTGTTTACACAAACAGATCCCTTGGCTATTTTGATCTTCCATATCATAATACCAACATCCACTTGCAACATAGAATCTGACAAAATCAGTATTCACACTTATGATTGGCTTTAATCAGTGATAGTCGTACTGAAGAGACTGATGGGAAATAAAACAAAGAGGCAAAAAGTATTCATATCATCATAGTTGAACTAAAATGAGATTCCAAAAGCACTCAATGATGATTATAAGCTCCAAATCTTGAATAATGATAGTTAGTTGCATACATCTTAGATTAAGTGCATTGTATATATGTGTCTTTCCTTTCTTAGCTTAAGTTGCAAGGGGAAAAATGAAATAGGGGGTTCAATTCAAACATCATTATCCTTGATTCTAGACAACAAAACTGGTATTATCTTTTGCATTCATGCATAGCATTAATCATTATTCATAAATATGAAGAAAATAGAAAAGCAATCATTACTCATACATCTTTTGCATACATGTAATTAAAGATAGAATTGCATACATAGGATCATCCATATCCATATTGCCATAAAACAATTTGCATCCATACATTGAAAAATAGAAAAAAAAAACATCTCATAAATCCATACATCAATGCATTCATCTATCTATATCATAAAAATAAGATACATTGCATCCATTGCATAATCACAAATAAATGCATCATAAACATCATATAGCTACATACAAAGATAATCTCATAAACTCGTCAAGGAGAATGAATGATTATATAATCACATATCATTAAAAGAGTGTTCATCAACGATCCATCAAATTAGCATATCAAGATACAATGTCATACAAAGTTATACATCAAAGGTTCTGACCAATCAAATAACATGAAATGTGAAACAAAGGACATCAACAATGAGATAATCTCTCATCAATCAATCAAGATCGCATAGCACTAGATCCACCTAGACCTCTATCATCCTGTGGAGGAGGAGCCTGAGAAGTGCTCACTCCACTCTGTCTCTGAACCATAGAAGACATAAACTATTCCATCAAGGTAGAAACCTAATCTAAACACCCAACAATAGTGGACATATCTATCCTCATAGCCTGCACATCCTGTGATAAAGTACCAATAGTGGGAACATCCTATGAATCCTATCCCCGATCCTGTGGCTATTGAACCTGTGTAGGCACCTGCTATGCCAGAACCTGAGCCTGTTGTGTTGGAACATCATCCTTCTAAGCCAAAGAAACTCTCTAAAACTGAGCTAAAGGGTCTAATCCACCTGGAATCTACCTAGCAGCATCTACATGAGCTTGTCTCTACTGTATTTGTTGTTGATGAGCTCTATGCTATCTATCTACTGCTCTAGGATGAACATCAACTACATCATCATGTCCTCTAGCTCGATCTCTCACCCGTCCTCTGCCAACAATAACCAAAGGATCTCTATGTCCTCTCTATCTCTGATGTCTCCTACCACCACCACCGCCATCATCACCACCACCACCACCATCACGCTGACCTAGAATAGGCTCTGTCAGATCCGTAAAATGAATAAACCTGTTACGAGCCCACCAATCTACATACTCATGAGACATGCCTGCATCTGCCATACCAGGAAGCATCTCCCACCTATAGTAAGCCATACCAGCAATCTAATCCAAGGAAAACTGATAATCAATAAGAGGACCCCACATAGATCTCTCTACCTATACCCGAGCATATAATGCTACACCCTGAGGCATATCCTACACTCTACCATACTGTCTGGAAACTCTGCCAAAATAGAACTACTCAATAGTGGTATCAGACCTGCCAATCATCCAACAAGGAGCGAACATGTATGGTAACTCATCATCATCCTCTCTCCAACCCTCACAACCAATGTATGGTCACCACTGAACCTGATCAAGATCATCTATAACCTAGTGCCAATAATCCAGATGACCTAAATGATGTTGAATCACCATACCAGTGTATAGAAAAGCATATGGAAAACCACGAGGCTGAAGCCTATCAAAAATAGGCCTGGTAATAGGGAGATGCTCCCAAATCCATAACTAAAGAACCAAGGCACTTGCAGATAAGGAAGAACTCTCTCTATATACCACCTCATGAAGATCTTGATATAACTGCACTAGCACATAGGAACCCCAACCAAAATGTTGAGGCTATGCTAGTAAATCCTCTAATATCCTACCCCAACCAATAGAAAAACCATGACCTCATCGGTCAGGAAGCAGTAAACCACCAATCAATGTGCCAAGTACTACAGGCAATGTAGGAAAGGAAGCAAACTGTGGCCATGTGATAGTATCATCATCAATAGTATTGTCCTCAAACACTCATCAGCAAACAATAGAATCATAGACAAAATCATAATAGACTATCTCTCCTCGGCATGGGATACATAGCAAATGATACACGTCCTCCGGCGTGATTGTCATCTCGCCATGTGGAAGATGAAAAGTATTGTGGTTGAAGTGCCAACACTCCACCACAACTATCAATAACCTATGGTTCAACTAGAACCAGGGAAGATCGAGAAGAAAACTCAAACCACAAATCTTGATGACATGGTACTCCGCTAGAGTAAGGGCCTGCCTGAGATCGATGACCCACGAAGAAACTGATCGGATATATAATACAGGAAAGTGAGCCTATTTGGCAAAACAAAAGAATCATATCAGCATATTATATCAAGGAATAGCTAATGTCCATCAAGTTATTCAAATATTCATTTTCTCATCTTGAGTGCATCAAATCTCCTAACCCTATATCTTGAGGAAGGAAAATCATTGTTTTATCTCTCTAGATCTTGAGAGTGAAATATCAAACCATCAACCTATCATATCAGATTGACAAATCACATTCTTTGGTATTAATATACTGATATTCTAATCAATTGTTTAGTTCAAATGCAATAGACCTAATCGTATCATTCAAATCAGTCATCTTGAGTTATTAAATCTTTCACGAAAAAGGACAAGTACAAGTGAAATTTTTGCAAAAAAGGCTGCAAGCATGATTATAATCAACCCTGGCAACATTTCTCTTAGGCGATGCAAAAATTTTGTTTAGCGACATTACTTCTATCTCAAGCAACAAATTACGCATAGGTGACAAGGAATTAAGCTAGGCAATAATGAAATCGGCCTAGGCAACAGTGCATTGCTAGGGTTTACTAAGCGTAAAAACATATGCAATCTAGTTTTAAAAACCTAATTATATGCATGAACATTCTAATTGGAGGTGATAATGATAGTGTCTTAGGCGACAATTAACTACACAACTGCATAAATAAAATGCATGGATGCGACAATAAAAAGGCATAGCCGACAATGAAATATTCCTAGGCGTGATTTTACATATTCTAAGCAACGATGAAATCAAAATTTACAATAAATGCTAATAAATGAGCAACAAATGCAATGAGGGAGTTCAAAATAACTTACTAGAGGTCCATAGTCAGGTGGCCTCACATATTTCTGACACCTCTCAAATCGATGCTCTCGGATAGGGACAACCATCTTGAAAATCAAAGGAGAACCAGAGCAAAATCACCAAAGACAAAAGTGAAAATGAATAGTAAATCTAGGTTTTTCAACCTATTTAAGCTAATTTAACCTAATTTTGAGGTGAAAATTTGACTTTGACCTATATTAACCTATCATATTTAACTGGGGCAAATTGTGAAGTAGGGTATATCATGAAGGTTTTTCAGAAATGAAAACATATCAATCAATCATTCAAATTTATCAAACCAAAACAGCAATATGTTTTATTTCTGAGGGGGCATACCATCGGATAATCAGATCAACATCATCAGTAACATCATCGAAAATCAAGGGACTGATCATCAAATCAAAGTGAAAGCTTTTATCAGAAAATTTTTTGTAATCAAATGAAAGGGGCATCATATCGAATACAATCATCAAATCAAGTATCATATCAGGATCAATCATCAAATCAACCATCATATCGGGAATGATCATCAGAGAACCACATCAATCAAGAGAGTTTCATATCAATCATATCTACAACAATCTCATATCAAAAATCAAAGGATCGACCATCGAAAGACATCAAACAAACATCAAGGATCGACATCATTGAATCAGGACCTATCATCGAGCAAGATCAGAGTATTCTTTGAATTGACATGCTTTGCACGTCAACTCAAAGAGGGGTATTTGTAATCACCTAAAAATGGACAAAGATCAAATCAAAGAAAATCGAGTCAAATCAAAGCACATCAAGGAAAAAATTGAATCGAATCACAATGCATAATTAGCCAATCAAAATTAAAATCAAGTCTTAATTCAAGATCAATCAAAATTGAGAGCATTTTAATCAAGTGTAATCAAATCAAAATACAATTAAATCAATTAATTGTATAGTCTTGGATTAAATTAAATTCAACCCATTCAAGGGGTACATGGCTAAAATAAATCAATTAAATCAATTAATAAATATCAATTACTCTCAACAACCCAAAAGGAGAGGAAATCTGAGCAACCAATGAGATTTGAGGAAATGCATTCACATGGATCAACCCAAATTCAATCTCAATCACTCAAAGTGAAAGAGAATCTTGACCATTGATCTTGTCTACTTGTCCCAAGCTTTGAGGACACAAAAATTTTCTTTGTCTTCAAAGGGTGGAACCAAAGACTCAACCAGGGTTTAATCATGATCAAACACAACTACACCCCCTACCATTGAAAAATCTATAAAAGGAAGGCCTAAATTCCTTCATAATTGATAACCACACATCTGAGAATTGCATTGAACCTCTTGCAATTTGATTTTAGAAAGGCATTGGAGAGCATAATTAGCATTTACTTTGATAATTGTTAGCAATAGCATTATTTATCTTTATCATTCTCATTCTAGAACTGTCATTAATGAGAGCTTGCTGAGAGCTTATTCATTAACATCTTAGTTAGAGAGCCATAGGATGCTCAATTAATCATTAATTTTGCTAAATAGTTTCTCTATTGTGGTTTAAATTAGTTACTATTTCATTTATTATTGATGTTCAACCTTAATTCTATGAAGATACTTTCCTTAGTATACACTTCTATGGAGACTGTTCAAGACCTCGGGAGAATGGAGTACCATATGGCACAATAAATATAATAGGGACAGGAGTGATTTTAACAACTTTTTGAATCAAGAAGTTGTTCAAGGAAGGTCTAGCATTTGGAATAATGCTTTGAGAAGGAAGGATCTGATCAAGAAGGGCACCAAATGGAAGGTAGGAAATGACAAAACTATACTTTTTTGGGATGATGTCTGGATTCTTGATCACCCTCTCAATGAAGTTTCAAATTGGAAACTCATGTGGCTGACTACTAGGAGGGGGATAAGTGGACTGATTTGGCTAGGGTGGATCCTTCTCTTAGAACCCTGAATATAATTCTGAATGTTTTCTTTCTTGTTGATGAAGAGGATACTCTAATTTGGAAATATAATGCTAATGGATCTTTCTCGGTCTCTTCTTTGTACATGCAAAATTTTGAAGATAGCCCTAAACCATGTTGGGCCAAGGCTTGGCACAAGGGGATAGCCCTAATCTTAACTATTGATAATCTAAGGAAAAGGGGTCTATATTTAACTAATAGATGTTATCTCTGCAAGAGTGATGATGAGAACATCAATCATATGGCTATCCATTGTTCCCTTGCTAGGAAAATATGGGAGAAATTTCTTCATTTGATGAATATGGATTGGGTTTTTCCACAGGAATGGCTAGTTGTGGTATAGTTATTTGTGATGAATATGGAAACTATAAAGGGGCTAAGTTCATTCCTATAGGTTTCAATACTAACCATGTTGCTGAGGCTAACGCTACTCTTTATGGTATGTTGTTAGCCAAGAGGAAAAACTATAGGAAAGTTTGGGTTGAAGGGGATTCCCTAAATATTATTAAATGTCTAAATAATACTTTGACACCTTCATGGACAATAGCCAATGTTATTAGTAATTCTATACACATTATTGATTCTTTTGATAAGTGTATTATTACTCATAATTTTAGGGAGGCCAATTCGGTGGCTGACTAGGCTGCGAATGTGGCTTGCCAAAGCTAGGTGGAGATCAAGTGGGATGATGTTTTTGTCCTCCCTTTTGAAGGGATATCATTAATTGATAATGATTGGGTTAATAGTAGGCATCACATTCTAAATGAAGAGAAGATTAATGAGTAATGAATGCAAAATTTGGAGTGAATATGATGAAGGATAGTGGAGGAATTCCAAGATGATTATTGCTTCCATTTGGCATGATTTATGGGTCATTCGTAGTGTTAGAGGGCTTTATTACAACTTTAAGCCTAATTTGTAGAGTTTTGTGAAAAAATTTGAGAAGGGTTTTCCTGACTATTGTAGAGCTATGGGAGGTAGAAAGAAAAGATGCGAATCAGGGAACTGTAATGAATGGAACCAGAACTAGGAGATGTGGAAGATTGTCAAAGATGGGGGCCTAGCGGTTTATTTGGAGAAGCTACATGGAGGGAAAGTTGTAGTGACCAAGAACTTCATTAAAACCTGGAACAAGGGGAAAGTCATGGTGGCAATGTAGAGCATGGAGGTGATAGAGGAGATAATTGTAGAGGTGACAGGTCTTAAGATTGAAGGTATTAACTTCTACAGGAATAGGAAGATCTCGGATAAAGCTTTGGACACATTTGTGCCAATGGAGCAAGAGAGGAAGTGTATGGTAAAGGTGGATAACTCCTACTTTAATCCTAAAAGTATTTCTAGGCCATGGAGACTGGTTCTCTTTGTGATTATTAGCTACATTACTCTTGATGGTCGTTATACCAAAATTTACAATCATCATTTGATTTTACTAAACCATTTTAGGCATGGGGTTAAAATCAATTTCCCCTTTTATCTGTAGAGTTCTTTAAATACCTCTATCCTCAGTTGGTAGAGGGATTCAGATGGTGTCTATGTCTATCATGATGGGTTAATGGTCCTCATTTATGAGGTGTTGGAATCAAAGAAGGTGGAGAGACCTCAACTGAATAGGAAGGCCCTAGAAGACTATGACATAGATGGTAAGGAATCAAAGGAACCCTTCATGGAGGAAATTGAAGATGAAGAGGGTGACTCTAAGGAGTATTAGGAGTTGGTTCCCAAAATAAATAAGAATAAAATTAAGGTGGAGGACTCAGTCACAGATATGGATATGGAGGAAGAGGAGAGAAGGGAGGATAGTATCAAGAAGAAGGGTAAAAATAAAATGGAGCCCATTAGGAAGTGTACCAAAGTCAAGAAATGGAATAAGAAAATTTCTAAGAGGGTTTTCATCTCCTTTGATGAGGGCTCTTCTTCTAAGGAGAATAGCCAAGATAAATAGGAAGAATGGGTGGAGAATGACCCCGTTGTGGAGGAGAGTATGGGGTTGGACCAAAATGTTCTGGTCAAGGATAATATTCTGCATGATGTGGCTTAGGATGTGATAAATATTGAGAAGGATGGGTAGGAGAAGGACATGGCCAACACTGGGAAGGGTAAGGTGGAGAGCTCCAAGGAGGAGACGGAGGGAGTGAACAAGGATTTAGAGAATCTGGGTTGTCTTGCTTTCATGATAAAATTTAGTAATATGAAAAGCAACATCATAGCTATGAAATCCCATTTTCATCAACTTCAAAAAGAGACTAGGATCCTTAAAATGATGAATCTGGGGGAGAAAACCATGGGCCAAAGTATTGATGAGCTCATGGAGATAGTCAGTAGGGCTGAGGGGCTCACTGTCTTTAATGACAGAATCATTACTATGGAAGAGAAAATTGAAAATGCAGAGGGGATGGAAAAAAGAATTTAGATTATGGAAAATAGAGTCGACAATCTAGAGAAAACTATTGGAAACATTGCGGAGCAGAGATTTTCTATTCTTAAGGCTTCGGCAGAGCATGTTAAGATTCTGGTGGACAAATTGGACCAGGGGAAAGGGGAGCAGGTGATCACCGAGGTCAAAGAGGATCATGGTCCCAACAAGAGAACTAGATCTAGGTTCAGGAAGTTGGAGGATAATAAGAACAATGACATTGAAGAACTCAAAGTGTACTTAGATAACATGTAGATGATGGCTGATCAGGTGTCAAACCTTATGAAATGTATTTAGCCTACAGATTGTTGTCCTGCTATCTTTTTTTTGTCCTTTTTCTATTTCTCTATTTTTATTTCTATTTAAGGACTTGGTTGTGTGTCTTTTTTTGGTGTTGTTGCAAAAAAACTATTGGAACTTAAATGCATATCATGTAACTTTGATGTAAAAGGTTTCAGGTCTTTTAAAAACCTACTTTTACATAATCAAAACATCTAGGATGTTGTCCCTTATATGGTTAAGTCATTATTTTGATAAACAAAATAATCCCTTAACTTAATATTCTCATTCTGTCTTCTTGCTCTATTTAGGTTGGCTTCAACACTATCTCTGTAATCCTCTAATATCTCCTTCCATACATGTCATACGGACTTGTTCTCTCACATGTAGCTTTGATATACATAGAATTATCCATGTTCAAGTCCACATGCACTGAACCTACTTCTATGAACATCGCTAACCAAAACTATCTCCGATTAGGCTAGTAAATACTGTTGTACTTAGACAATTTTCACTTGCACTCATACAAAACTGCTTTCTTCTATTATGTGATCAACATGATGATTATATGTTGCCATAATGACAACAATCTGATATACTACTTAGCCAAATTGCCAACATTCCCATGCCTCCATTTCCTTCACCAAAACCATGCAACCAGACATTCATTTGGTGATCACCCTACAAATAAGTGTTACCCTTTCATTATAGATGGTTATATAAATATATTACAATGTTATGATTCATCCCCCAATCATACTAATCACAGAATGGGGATGAATCTTTATTCCATCTTTTAAAATCTGGCCAAAATAAGGACTGTCACGGCATAGTCAACCTTATTGGCTTGAAACTCAATTAAAAATAATTTTTAATGATTCAAAAAAGTTCATAAACATCTAACAATGTTATCCAATCCCTGGATTCAATAGAACATCAAAGAAAAATGAAAACTTGCAAGTAAAACTCTCTTTATTGCCAAAAACCAATATAGCCTACATATTTGTGTACCAATCCGTACACACTCTTTAATTCTATCAAAATTGGATTGGAAAAAATCTAAATAAGTCTCTACTAACTTCCCAAACTGATCCCAATCAGTTGGAAGTCCCTAAACTCTCTAAACACCATTAAAATCACTGTCCCACCCTTTCCTAACTAGTTGTTAGGCTTTGAAAATTCAAACCTTAACTTACATTTTATTGCAATTTAAACCTCTAAACTCATCCAATCAAATGGATTTCAATAAAATAGGATCAAATAACCTATTCAAGACCCTAGTTACCCAATTTATCCCCATGGAGCACTGATGACTCATTTTTACATCATTTTCTCCTAAGGTCCGTATCAGACCCTTTAGGGGTTTTATCAATTCCTTTAAATTGATCATTGCATAAAACCATAATAGGTCTCATGACCTACCAATTGAATTGTAAGTATGCCTTCATTCTCTTCTCCATGCTATGACTAATAGGTTCTTTCTTGTTCTTAGGTGTCTTCAGGGATGCTCCTGCATCACTTAGCCTCACTGCTACAACTTGAAGAACATCAAATCACTATGACTTCTTGGTGGAAGAACTCCCCTTTCCTACCATTGAATCATCTTATTATTAGATTGTCTACACCATCATTACCTCCAATATCTCCTACTACTCTCAAATCTATCATAACCTTCCAAGAAGTGCATCCTAGTATCTACTCATTGCTAATGACTTGTTTAAAAGGAGTCTAGATGATACTCTCCTTAGGTGTCTAGAATGTGAGGAATCTAACAAAATGTTAAGAGAGGTCTATGAGGGTATTTTTGGATCTCACTCGAATGGTCTTTCCCTAGCCACAAAACTCTCGACAGTTGGGCACTATTAGTTGGATTCTTTTATCATCACCACAACATTTGGTTCTAGAGCTTATCAACTGACTATTACAAAAGGTGATATTATCAAAGATCCTTTCAACCCCCTCACTTGTAGAAACTCTAAAGGTAAGCATATTGCTTCCTGTACAACAATATAAAACATCTTGAATAATCCTAAAATTTGTAAAATGTCTTGAAAAAATGATCATCCTGGTGAAAACCTAAAAATAGGTGCCTTAATGTATCCACACAAAAAAAATAGCAGAAAATGAAAAGAACAAAAAAAATTAGAAAAAGAAAAAATAGTGCCTTGGTGAAAACCTAGAAACAGGTGCCTTGGTAGCAAAAATAAAATAATCCCAAGTGGTGAAAACCTAGCAAACATGCGTCACTTGTAATCAGTGCTCCATCTATCAATGTGTGGCTGAACTCTTGTCTCCTTGCATCCATCTTTCTCTTTGTCTCCTTATGTCACCATGGGCTAGAACTAGTCTTAGTCTTATCCTCGGTTCTTATCTATCACCAGGGGGAAATTAGATGCCTATTTGAGCTGTCAGTGCTTTATCACTTGGTCAACCTCTTGAGCTTAACTTGATTCAATTTACCAGTCCTTCCTAATGGGCAATTTATCACTGACACTACTTGGTGTTTCTCAACACCCTAATCCTCCAGTGTTTCTTAACACTACCAATCTGGACATCACCATGTTTCTCAACACATATCAGATCTTGCACTATTCATTGTGCACTTGCACTTTGACACTAGCACAAAGGTGTTCCTTAACATCCATCACAAATTACATCCTAGAAAATTGAAAATGACTGAGATATGATGAACTATTTTCTTGTGTGTTGTCTGTTATCATTGACTTAGGCTTGCTATGTTTTCTAAGGTTGCTCGATGATGTCTACTTGACTAGAGATTCACGATCGCGGACATAACATCTTTTTCTTTGATTTGTGCTTGTGGTGTGGTTTCAATGATCTTAAGCTATCTAATAAATTGAGTGTCTATGGTAAGATCTTCCATCATGATTGGAACACCACACATACCTCAACCCTCTTTATTTGGACACTTAGGTGAGGTTGGAATTATCTCCTTATCTGTTGCTTGTGTGTAATGCATACGATGACACTCCTAGTTATCTTGGCTGGTTGTGCCTTGATACAAGTGTTATCTTACAACATTATTTTGGAAATCATGTTTAGGTCATCTCAGCTCTTGTGCCTCAATTCTTACGTGTGTTTCCTACATCTTGTCCGAGAATGTTGTAGTCATATTTTCATGGTTTCTCTCACATCGATGAAGGTTTTACTGACCTCCAATGTCCCAAATGCTCAAATGATGAAAAATTAATAGCTACAAGATCATTGACTTGACTACTCTCATGTCTTAGGCTGCATTTAGCTTTGCATTTCTGGTCCCCTTGAGCTATGTTTTCTTTTCATCCTTCCTTTCTCTCCGTCGAGGCATTCGACTGCAAAGCCTTATTTTGATCCTATTTTCAAGATTAAAATTGAAATGTGAGATCTATTTACTTGCCAAATCATAGTTGATTGCCAACGCTATCACTTCTTACTTGCTTCCACATTCTTGGACTTCTAAAGCTAATTTTCGCCCCTTGTACCTCATTTTGATTTCGATCTCAAGGGGGCATGACAATATAGAAAATATTTTTGTCAATCAAATATCCTAATCTACAAATCTAGTAATTGAACCAAATCTTAAATCAATCAAGTCAATCAGGGGATGAACCCACAATAGTGGGTTACACTTTTTTGCCCAAACAGACACTAAACTCTACATTTTGTCAAAAAAATTCAAATTCAGATGCATATTATCATTAAACCATTTGAAATCAGGAGATGAAGTAAATTAGTGTCTTTTAGGATTTTTTTGTCTAGATTCTAAATATATTTTTTATTTTTACTTTTGAATTGATTTGAATGGTTTTTTCTTTCTCCCACAAAAACTGGTATGTTTCTAAAAATGTCATTTTTAAAGAGTTACATTGTTTTCATAGAGCATAACGATTTTTCTAAAATAGATATCAATGTGCCTCTTTTGAATTTAGTTTTTAAAAATCTATACAGAGGGCATGCAATTGATTTGACAACATTATCATGGTTATTGCATATTTTATTAATGTTTGAATTTGTCTAAACCATAATTTTGATATACCTTGACTACATAGCTTATAACTTGTCGTGTATTTGTCCAATTTCATTTTTAATTTTTTTTGATAGAAAGAGAAGTTCAATACTTAGGGAATAGATATTTTTTAGAATTTTTTTCTCTCATTTACTATTTTTCCTTAAGAGTCAAACATAGAGGTGGACATACGGTGAAATATCTATGTTTAGTAAAACTAAAAATACAAAGTCATAATAAACTTAATATATATTAACATCATAATCATTGGAAAGATTTTTCTGTGTAGTACCTTACTACATAGATAGGTTTGTCAAATTGATTCATTTGATCTACCAAAAGATAAAGTCAAAGTGATTTTTTGTCAGCATTTTATTAGATGCAAAGGAGACTCCATTGTAGGTATGAATTAGGAATATAAATGTTATATCAATTTTTATTTTATTTAAGAGGCTTTGAGTTAACCATTTATACTTAATTCCTTCAAATGGAACCTCTCAAGGCTTAAATCATCATATTTTATTAAAAATGTATTATTTCAACAAAAATCAGCATGTCTAAAAAAGTGTAACCCACTATTGTGGGGTCACCACAGGACTAAACATCGTCACTCAGGGCATCTCAGCTTCATCGCTTCATATCAAGTTGAGATTCTCCACATCTTCTTTCTAAAAGAGTGTTTTCATCACTTCATATCCATTCACTCGGATAGGCATCTTTTTGATCTCTTGGGGCATATCAGGTTCATCAGGACCCATATCAATCTGGTATTGTCTCTTAGATGATTAGCTATCTCAATTCTTTGGACAAATATTCAATCTCATCGCTTCATATCAGGATGGATACTCTCATCTTGCTTATTGGTCTTCATTCAATTAGGTTAAGAGTAAGATCTCTATCAATCACCTTGACATCATCATTGTTTGACTCAATGTGTTCCTAGATCTCTCACACATTAGTCAAAGAGGAGAAAATGTAATCACCTAAAATTGGTGTAGTAGAACTTGAGCCCCCCTTTTGATCAAATTGCCTCAAATTAATCCTAAATCTCAAAGGAATTTTTATTAGACATAATTATGTAGAGTAACCCTTAAAATCCCCTTTGCATAATTAAATAAAAAATCTTATATCAAACTTATACTATGGTCTAATTTCTAGAGCTTGCATATTTATTTTAATTTCTATAACCTTACTTTTAACATAAAGTTCCTACACTTTTATTAAATGAACACATTCACATGTGTGCACATACCTTGCATCTCCTTGCATCTCATTTTGCCTCTTCATGTCAATCACTCATTCTTTTTCCTCTTAATCTCCACCCTCCATTCTTTAGGTAATTTCTTTAAAAGAAAGCTCTTCCTTGGCTCAAGGGTTCCATCTTGCAATCTTGTTACCTTGCATATCGGTCCTAATCTTGATCATTTTGCATCTTAATCTCTAGCTTTCTTGCATTCTTAGATTACTTTTGTTAATTTGAATTCTTAGTTTCTCATAGCTTAGCTTCATTTATAGCTTAATCTTGCATTGTTAATCTAGTTTCATTTCTTGCATTTATTCAATAATATAGCTCTTACATTCTTATTCTGGAATACTAGTTTCTTGCATTCATCTTAGCTTAATCTTTCATTCTACCTTAAATCTTGCGTCTTAGCTTCATTCTTAGCTTTGAAGCTTCTATTTTGGAGTAGTCAAGTCTCTAATCCTCTATGCCAACTTTATGAGCATCATGAGAAGGATTAAACTCACTTCAACTATGAAGCTATATGTTGCTTCTTGAGATCTCCTCTTCCATGGATTCTCTCAAGTGTAATGGCTCATAGAAATGTGTCACATTTTGATCACACAATAGTAATCAACTTTATGAAGCAAGATTTCTTTTGGAAGATAAAATCAACTTAATTTTCAAGGCACATTTTTCTTATATTCTAACAAGAGTATACTCTACAAGGAGAAGGAGGTGCCAATCTCTGATATTGAGCCTATTTGTCTCGAGATGGATAAAACTTGTTATCTTCCATATGCAAGATTTTGTAATACACAAATGAGATCTTGAAGAAAGTAGCATTATAGTGAACTCAAAACTTATTAACAAAAATCCATCACCATAGAGACTCTTGGCCTTCAACACACATGGACTTAACACAATATTGACTCAACTAACAAAGACAACAACCCTCGTCTACATAATAATTTTTACCAAGTTTACTTCCATTGTACCATGACAAGACACTACAAACCATTCAAGTTCGTTCATATAAATATCTATACTAAGTGCCTCCCGTGTGATAAATATACTTAGTCATTAGCATAATATAGTGAAATAAAATAAATCAAATGAAACTCCTACCATCACTTAGTATAGTTTAATCACTCAAATTATAAAATTCTATAAGCATTAGTAACCACTAGTAAACCAAGTTATGAGAAACCTACAACCAATTAATAATCCAATTAATGAAATTTTAAAGTCTAAAATTACATCTAATGACTCCAATTGTGAAACATCTACCATCTTCTAATAACATTTCAAAACGAGCCTATTACAAAAAAGTAATATACTTAAATATTTCTCAAATCACATTTTTTTTCCATAATTATTTCTTGTGTACATGGGGAAATTAGTCAAGTTTATCCCAAGAATCTATTATTACATAAAAATTAATAAATCATTGAAATTATAATAGAAAGCTATTTTTGTTCTTGATACTATGGGGCTCATTGGGTATCAAGAAAGCTATTTTGGTTCTTTCGCGATGTCTTATATTATTCCAATGACCTTATCGACATGAGCGAGATACTCTGACAAACCCATTAGAATTTGGCGCGAACACTTACTATGGATTTTCTTGGCAAAGATGTCATCTGTTGCTACATATATTATGTGATGATCCTTTTTGTTTGTCATTTATAAATTTATGCACGTTGACTATGATTTCATTTAGCAAATGTATTTCTTTAGCGGATTATATTTTGTAAAATTTATTGTTGGAGGTAGATTCTACGTACTTTGATCACATTTTGTACATGGACTATGAATCAAGGTTTTCTTTCTAGTTCTTTCTCCAAGAAGTCCCTTGAACTAGTTATAAAATAATAAAATATAAGTACTCCGTCACTTTTTTATTAAAAAACAATAAAAAAATATATAATTATTTGACACATCTTTTTAAATTATTCATTTTATATATAAAAAATATTATAGAATCACTATTATTATACTTTCCAAACTAATCTATATAAAAAAAATAATATATTCTTATTTTATGAATAACTTGAATATAATTTTAAATTCTACAACATAAATATTTTTTACGTTTATCAAGAAATGCATTATTCACTACTAATACTTCAATTCTATCTCGTTTTAAAAAAATTAAAAAAATCACATCCTTTATTTGTAGACTACTATTTTTTTAAACAAAATTACTTTGACTTTCATTTTATATTTAATACTTGGATTAAAAGATTTGGGCTGCTCTCGACATGAAAAAAGAGAGAGGCAAAATTAAAACTCTCTTTACCTATTTTCGAGTCAAATAATATAAGAATTTTCTTATCTCATTTTTAAATGGGATGCCTTACACCTTACATGGCAGGAAGAGGCTTAGCCACCAATGTTAACTTTACATTACTAAGCTCAATAGAATGGGATATCTAAACAAAATAAACCTCATACACACACCATTATTTAGATAAATTTTACAAGAATCAACCAAATGGAAAATAAACGTTGACTTAACAAGAAGCTAAAATGTGGGGAGGTAAGAGCCCCTTAAAAGATGATTTTAATGCATACAAAATGTTTTGACATTCACTCATATCTAAAAAGAAAACAGGGCCTCAAGGAAGTGAATGTCAAGGTAGTTTGTAAAACATGGAAAGAAAAAATGTGAGTCTACACTCAATACATCAGTTGTACAAACCCCAAAATATTGTTAGAAAAAACAAAATACAAAGTAGAATATATGTCACTTTCCAACAATAACAACTCATATACATAATGAAAGGTGAAATGATTAGTTACAACAATGACAACCAATAAAGATATAGTACTACTTGTGATAATTTAAAATAGTGACGCTCAATAATAAATGAACATTGATACATGGGTGATAAATATATTTGAAAGGGACTTAAACAAAAATAGGGGAGCTTAAAATAGTGACGATCCACTCCATAATATTTAAATAGTGACTCTTAAATTTATCATATGATTAGATGAATATCATTGTTTTTGCATGAAGAAGCCATACATTCAAGATAATGTTGCAGTCATGATGAAAAAAAATAGCTTTACATTCAGTTGATTAGAATGGAATGTAATGTTAATGTCATAATGAAAGACAACTATAGCATGCATAAAAGACTCAAGAGTGACAAGACTATTGCAAGACAAAGGAACATGTAAAGAATAGTAAAAGAGCAACAAAAATGATTTTTTCAAATAGTGAAAGTAGCCACATTGTGAAAGGCAACCACTATTACACACTTGGGAAAATGCATCAATAGAGGAAACACTCATATAGGTTCACCTAGATAGCCTTGGTCTTTTCTCGGCAAAGAAAGTATTGAATAACATAGTCTAGAACAATTATCTTAGGCATAAGGCATAAATCTATATTCAAAAGAGAAATGTGGATAATGCTTCCATTAAAGACACTTTGATAGAATTCAAAAGAAAAAAGCGAGTAGTCTCGTTACTCCATGATAGACATGAAAATGGAGTACCAACCAGCAATGTAAAAGAAATGATGAACATAAGGGATTTGTGAAAAGATCATACAACCATAAAAAATATTGATTTCTAAAGCCTCAAGTGCAGTAGTTTTTTGAGGTCATCAGATACTATTATAATATGAGGTTGTAAGGATGGCACACTACTATTGAAGAATCAAAGGTGCCATGAATATGATATGCTATGATAGTAGATTCATAAGAACATAAATATAAAATGTTGAAAGAGCAAAGATGAATACATACCATTGATATGAAGCCATGAAGATTAGTAACAAATCAAAGCCTACTCATCCAGACATTAACAACGCATTGGTCATAAATTTTAATAGAGGCTTCATAGTAGAGAAAATGTATGTTATCTTACATTTTGAGAAAAAATATAAGGATATTAATATCAAATGGAGCATGATAGCATCGATGATAAATCAAAAGACTATCAAAACCTTGTGAACAACAGTCAAGTATATACTATCATAACAATCACAAGTATGCCATGGTAAATGTCAAGGAAGTGATTTTTCTATCTTGAGCCAACAAACACAGTCATCTCAATGATAGGGAATAGTGATAGAATTCTAGAAAATAGAGTTACACACAACACAAAGTGTAATGGTCAAACAACATGGAACATGAATGAAAAGTGTTAGAAAGCCAAATTAATTATCCATATGCAGTCTTTCAGCACAGACCAACTATAGGTCCACCTCCAAAAGCTTAGTCTTATCTTCAACCTTATCTTATCTTATCTCCAACTAACTGTTGTTAATGTTGCACCTAACCTAATGACCAATGTTCATAATGTATTGATTATAAATTGAAGGTAACAATAATACAATCTTATAACCCATGTTTGAGTTTCTCCTCTGATCCATATTTTTAACATGGTATCAGAGCCGATGGTGGATCCTTAAGAGCCCAATGTTTTATCAACTACCTGGAGAGCCAAAATAGATTGTGAGAGGTCTCTGCAAGAATAAAGAGGAGACTACAGATCTATGGAGAAGAATTGCCATTGGCAAAAGGCGATTTAAATGGTTGATGTAGCAGATCATTTTAAAGCTAATGTCGAGTAAAGGGACAGTGCAAATCCTTTGAAGGCAGTTCGCTAAAGAGTTCTTTGCCACTGATAGAACAAGTTGATAGTTAATTTATAGTTATAGAGAGATGGGAAGATGGTGTGTTGAAAGGTGCCCAGAAAGTAGAAGTGGAGTGTTGTTGATGAGTTCTATTACAGAGGTGAAAGGAGATTAAGTTGCAAGAGAAGAAATTGCCAGTTTTTAAAGAAGTTAAAACAAGAGCGGCCCCAAGTCGGTTCACATAAGCATCTATTATGACATTGCTAGCAGTTCCAATATAAAGACAAGAGATGCCAAGAAACATGTCAGTGTTCTGGCTTTTCTTAAGCATCACCATCAAAGAGGTGGAGTAGTTGCAAGAAAAAAAACTAAAGGAGATCACAAAAATAGGGTTGATCAAAGGTTGAAGTTACCTCTAATAAATCATTGTTAGTAGATTATTGAGAATGAACCACTCAAGAGGAGCTGTGAGAAATCTAAGTTATTTGGTTCTAGAATTGTGAGCCATGAGAAAGAATTAGCAAAGAAGAGGATTTAGAGCTACTTATGGTTCTTCAGCCGCAGTCTGAGGAAGAAACTCTGAAGATGTCAAGTTATCAAATGAGATTAATTATGTTTGATGAAAGCATGTTGAAGTCAAGGGAGAGTTAATGTTGAAGGTCTAACTGTAGTTGTAGTTGTTCAAGGAAGCTCATTTATTAGAGAATTTAATGCTTGTAGTGTTTGGATCAGAGATGAGAAGATCTACAAATGTTTGAGTAGTTCTAGAAAATTCAACCGTTGTTGGAGAAAGTGATTCAAGGAAAAGAGGTAAAACCAAAAATCCTCTATAGTATTGAGATGTAAATGGGCTTGAGTAATAGAATTATATTTCTATGCAAACAAATAAGAAGATATATTTTTGAATGTTGTAGCATTCTATTATGTTTCTGAATTTGTGCAAGCAATGTATGAGGCCGATGGAGCCCACAAAAGCTAGGATCCTTGAGCACTAGTAATGTGTCTCAATGAGAGGATGTTTATTGTACTTGAGTTATTTTAGGGGGTGCATGATCAATTGTACCCGACACCCCAAAGTGTTTTGTCTTATCATATTGATGAACCATGTAGGTTAAAAGGATTCCTATAGAACTAGCAAGTACAGTGGTTGGGTACCCATGCATCTCGGTAGATGGATCACTTTTTATATGGACTCAATGATTGATGCTGGTATGGAAGAAGCACAAACATCAATGAACAAAGCTCAAAGTGATGATCAAGAAGTGTGTACACTATAAGTTAGTTTCCCCATCATGTGAGGCTAGTGGTAATTTGAAACCATTTGTGAAGTTTTGTGGTTAGTAGTAACCACTATTATGTGCAGTTCATGGTTAGCTGAAACCACTCAAGTGAAAAGTTTATGGTCGTCTATAAACCATTTGTGTAAAGAGTTTGTGGTTAGCAAGAAACCACAAGAGAAGCATATTGGTTAGGGATAAGTCACAAAATCCCAAGGTGAATATGATGTGGGAAAGTAAAAAAAATGAAACAACACACTAAAACCCAGTTAAGAAGAACTTGTATAACTATTGTAAATGAGTACCTAATAAGGCTTTGAGCATGGACTCATCTTTTCTAGATTATGGGGGACATCTGAAAATAATTAGCATAATTAATTTACGGGGGAATGTTAGAAAGCTAAATTAATTATCCATGTGCAATCTGTCGGCACAGACCAACTATAGGTCCACCTCCAAAAGCTTAGTCTTATCTTCAACCTTGTCTTATCTTATCTCTAACTAACTGTTGTTAATGTTGCACCTAACCTGATGACCAATGTTCATAATGTATTGATTATAAATTGAAGATAACAATAATACAATCTTAGAACTCATGTTTGAGTTTCTCCTCCGATCCATGTTTTTAACAAAAAGGAACATAGAAATGATTAATCAAAAACATGAATATTATAATGTAAAAGACCAAAAATTAGTCATGAGACAGTGTCGTATTTCACCATTTGGGACAATGTTATTACAAGTATATGTATGTTAATCATAGAATGTCATGCACTTACAAGTAGTTATATTGAAGATTAAAGCAATATGGATAGTAATAGAGAATTTAAAGGATAATAGCATCATAATTTTCAAAGGGATCCCCTATGGTTTATAGTGTTAATTTGTTGATGGTAAAAGATGAAAGGAGCATGTTCAAAAATAGTGAAAACATAGCCATAAAATTGAAGAGCGTAGTGTTGTTAATATGGTTTGTGATCAATGATAATGAAAGGACTATCATTGTGATTATGTTGCTTAAAGTCCTAATAGAATCTTGAAACACATTGGTATGCGTGGTTGTCCAAATAGTGACTTGAACTATTTTTGGAATCAAATAACAAATGTTTCAAGATGCCAAGGATTATAAGTTTGATTAAAGATGAAGGAGTAGTTTAGGGCATAGAAGGACTTTTATACTAGAGATTAAAGAATAGAAAATAAGGACATCCTCTATGCAAATAGAAAATATTCTATGGTATTATAAGGACATCTTTTATTTGATTATAGAATAGAAAATTTATTTTTGTATTTTTAAAGATTTGAAAATATAATATATTTATACGTATTTTTTTTTAAATAACCATTTGGTAAATATATTATATTATTTTAATATAATGTAAAAATAAAGGGGAATCATGTCTTAGTTTTTATTTGAGTGCTATTCAATGTAAAACATTAATTAAATGTGTTGTGTTTATAAATAATTTTAATTAGTATAATTATTAAAGCAAATAAAAATAGGAAACAGTTTTGAGCCAAAGGTGTAATCAAGTGGGAGTCTTGAAGGCATTAGATTTTTTTATTATTTCTATATGGGCTTTAAATGTAAATATTTGATAAATGATATATTATAAATTATTTTATTAAATATTATTCTTGTGCTTGTTGGTTGAGGCTTTGCCTCCCTTTATCTCTGTATAAACTCCTTTGATCCCTCGATTATTAATATAAAAAAATATTATTCTTTATGCAAATATAGTAAAAATAATAAGTAATAAAAGTTAAAAGAATATAAATGTTAATTGTTTTATAAAATATGTGAAGGCCTTAAGACTCACTGAGAGGCAATGTCTTCCACACAATAGGTATTTTTAGTACACCAAATAGTTCGGACAACCAAATGGATCACTTAGGTAGGGTCCTATGAGAGGGGCTTAAGCTCTTTGGATTATGATCAAATTTGAAAGAAAAAAGAATAGAGGAGTAATATTAATGTACTTAGTCATTTTTATTTGTTTGACCAATTATTTAGTTGTTCTTTTACTCAATGACCAAATTAGTCATTTATTTATTCATTTATACTTGTGAATTGTAAAAAATTAGTAGAATTTGACCATTTTTAGTCATGTGACTAAACGTTTTAGTCACGTGACTAAAAGGTTTAGTCACATGACTAAAAGGTTTATTCATGTAGTCATTTATTTGCCAAATTCTACTAGTGGTTCTTATCCTTTTTATGTTGGTTGTTAGAAGAGGATTTATGCTCTTGAGATTGAAGAGTGATGCCTCCCTTACGAATAAGGACATCCTCTATGCGAATATATGATTCAACCAATTTATCAAATGAAGCATGGGCTTTCATTTGCAATAGGTAATTCATTTTAGGAACCAAAGCATTATGAATATATCAATCTTTTCAGTATCAAGAATCTTCTAAGGATAGTGTGAGTAAATCTTTCACCATCGCTGAAGGAAAACCACAAAGGATTCACCTTGGCATTGTTTGATATTATAGAGATCAAGCATAGTGATATCATGTTGGATGTTATAGGAGTATTGCTAAATAAATCTATGCACTAGTTGTGTTGTGGTTCCACAACACACACTCCATTTTGGCCACTTGGCCTAATGGGGACCCCCTTTTTTTTAGAGTCTTTTTGTTGTCTTTGAGGTTTTGGTTTGTTTTTCTTCTGCAATTATCTTAGATAGAATATTCTTTATGATTTCAATAAGAAATTACTAACAACTATTTTTGCATGTAGAAGTTTGGCGCTTGCCTTTTGAGATTTACAAAGAAATAGCGAGGAAAGTTGATATCCATGGGAGTACTATGATTTTTGGAAATCCAAGAAGTGACAAAGAAGTTTTACAAAGCTCACCCCAACATTCTTCCAAAACACCAAGTCTTCAATTTTGACAAGTTCAAAGAATTTCAACACTTAGCCATTTTTCAGTTCTGGTAGATTTTTGGAGTTTCGGAGTTGCTGGGAGTTGCGTTGTCCGAAAGCCCAAAATTCTGCCCAGCATAGAGTTTTTGGGACTTAGCCAATTTTTGCATGGAGAAAAACTTTTTGACACTTAGAAAATTTTCGGCCTTCCTAGATTTTTGGCCTTCCTAGTTTTTCGGCCTCCAAAAGTCCGAAAGTTGGAGGAGAAGTGGTTTTTTTTGGCCTTCCTAAATTTTTGGTCTTCCTAAATTTTTGGCCTTCCTAAATTTTTGGCATTCATAGATTTTTGGCCTTCCTAAATTTTTGACCTTCCTAGTTTTTCGGCCTCCAAAAGTTTGAAAGTCCAAAAGTTGGAGGAGAAGTGGTTTTGACACTTAGACATTTTTGTGAACTTCATTTTTCGAGGCAATAGTCGAGATCCAAAATTTTTGGGGCATGACTGTCACTTAACTCCAGTCTTCTCAAACTTTTTTTTTCTATCAGAAGGGTCACTTCCAAAGGGCCTTTTTTGCATGATTTGAGGGCCTCTTTTAGTGGAGTCAATGAAGAACTATAACAAAGAATAAAGGGAAAGATCACAAAGTTTCATGAAGAACATGCATGAGTTCCAACTTCATTTTTGAGTTATTTTATGCATGATCTGCTCAAGTTTTGTAATGCACGAGGTTTAATTTTGTGCTAGGGTAGTTTCAATGAGTTTTAGAGATAGTTCCTTTCATGAAATCTTGAGTTTAGATTTATTTTTGAGTTTCATGCAGTCGAAACCCTAGCTGTGAAATTGAGAGCACAACTCTATAAATTGTAAGATCTCAATGTAATTAGGGTCAGATTTTATCATTAATACAATACATATAATTGGTGCTTCAATCGTGGTGTGATTCTTCTTCTACCATTGTGAAATTTATGAATGTGTGAATTGCTCATTTGTTTATTTCAAAGAGCCAATTGATTGTGTGGTGGTTTAAATCTGTGATTCCTTAGTTCAGTGTTTACTGGTGTTACATTTCTTTGTTGTGACAAATTATTGAGAGGATCTTTCTTTTTTTGTGCTTTGAAGATAAACTTGTCTCATGTGTGCACACATCTGTGGTGTCTTCGTGATTCGATGAGTTTTGGATTATTATACATTTGTGTTTGTTTCCATTGATGATTGCATCTGCTTAGCTGAAGATTGTGATTTATTCAGATCTTTGTTTCGTGGGTTTCCTCATCTTCTTAGTATTTTAATTTGCAAAGCAATGTGATATTGGTTTATGTCCATTAGTTTCTTTCAGCAAATTTTCTTTGAATTCTCATTACCCTGCCTCTTATTTTCTTTGTGAATCAATTACGATAGATTAATTAGAGTAACATTGCTTTCATTTTAAAATCTGAAAATCCCAAAAGAAATATCATTGTTTTTAAAGTTTGTTTTGCAGACCCTTTTTAGATATGAACCAACAAAGGCCTCCTTGTGAACAGATTCACATTTGTCTTCAGTTGGGCTATCCAAGCGGTTAAGACCCAACCCAGAAGGAACCTTGAGAGTGATTAATATCATTCTTCCAAGAGGGGAATTTTCTTACATAAATTCCTAGCTGTTGTCTCATGTAAAAATGACGCTCAACAAGATGGTCAAAGGATTTAAGAGGAGGATAAAGTTTAGTGAACCACTCCATAGCTTGACCACTAAGACTCCTAGGAAAGAGTCACATAAGATATGTGGTTTCATGCAAGAATTTTGTGCTTAGTGTGCAAAAATCCATAATATGATAATGAGGATCTTTGCTACCATCATACTTTTCATCCTTTAGAAATTTGACTTTTCAAGGAAAATGAGGCATGTGTAGATCTTTGTCAAAAGGAAATGAGCATATAGCCTTAAGAGAAAAAGATGTTCTTGGTTGTTCCTTTTCCTTTTCTAAGCATAGCATTTGTTTCATCATTTCTTCCATTTTTGTATTCATGATTTCAATTTCAGATGGTTCCTCTTTCTTTATCAAGTTGTCAACATCAAAGTTATGAGGTAGCTTGACTCCTTGCGAAGCCAAATGCAAGAAGTATTGGTCTTTTTTTTTACTCAAGGTCAATTTCATAAGTCTTTGCAAACGTTCATCTTGTTGAAATTGCAAGATATCTTCTTCAGTTATCTCATTGTTTGAATCACCACCTTGTGAACTAGATGATCTAGGTCTAGTATGTTGAGAGCCATTTTGCGAGCCATGTCTAGAGTTGTGATGCTCTTGGTTTTCTTGTCCAAAATTCTTTTCACCCAATTGTTTTAGAAATTCCTCAATCCTTTTGTTTCGTTCTTCCATGATTGGAGTGTAAGAAAGACTATGTGCCAACCTAGTAGAGGATAGGGCAGATTCACTAGAGCTATTAGAAAAGGGTTTAAAACTCCAAGGTGTAGGATCTTCTTTAGATGATTTTTCAAAGGTAGCTTTGTGTTGCTTTCCTTCATGGATATGAGATCTAGTTGTGGCCGACATGAAAGAAGATTTTCAAAATCCAAATAGGATGACTTAGGATGAATTTATTTCCAAGCTAGGTAAGTAAAAGTGTTCACTTGTCCAAAGTACAAAAGTGTAAAAGAGATAGCAAAGATAACTTGCCACAAGATGTCCAAGTTGCAGGTAGGTCCCTACGTATGACACTTGTGAACAAGAAAAGATAAGATAGAGAATCCAAGAGAGGTGATCAAGGAGATGATAAACAAGTGAACATTATAATAGCCAAGAGTGTAGTCAAGAGATCATAGTAATATTTTCTAGCTAGAGGCAATACCTAACATGCTAGGATATACCAAATATCAGGAAGAGCTAAGGATCACAATGGAGAAGAAATGTTGACAATATTTGATCTTAGTCCAAAATTTTGATTCTAAAGGATTGCAAGGGTTGATTGACATGATTAGAACACTTCCTAGACCAAGTTTATTTTGAAAGCAAGTAGTGTGAGCAAGAAATAGTATTCAAAGAATCCAACAAGGGACATAGAAACCTTATGGATACAAGCATAAGTGAGGTCTTGCAAAGTATAACAATGTGTCAATTTTATCAAGTGTATATTCCAAAAATGTTTTCATGGGTCTTATAACATTAAAGCACATCAAGAAAAACTACCTAAGGTCAAGAGGGAAGTGTTTCAACCTTTTCCCACAACTTGATGTTCTTAGCCCCACAATTAAGTGGTTGAATGACTTTTCTTAGGACTATGCAAGTTATGGATCAATTGGAAGAGAACAATGTCGCATCGCATGCATTTCCATATTGCCATATTCAAGCTTTAAATACAAGGTAACACATATGTTGAGTATATTGGGGTGATCCAGGTAAGTCCACTTGGATCAATCCTTGTACAAAGTAAGCCACATGGCCAAAAGGTTAGCCTCTAAGTCCTAAGGTGTTTAATAAGGATCTTCATTCATGACTACCCTTGTAGTTTCACAAGAAAAATTAAGGCCTATATCCCTAAAAGCACCCAAATGTATAGTCTCACAAGAAATATTTAGACCTCTTGGCCCTACACAAAGTAAATGTACTCCCCTTGTAGTCTTCTAAACAAAATTGAGACCAAGAAGGCCCTATAATTGCCCAATCAAGTGTACTCTTTCTTAGCAAGATTGAAGCAACTAGGCCCTACATATGAGGAAGCATTAGAAGTAGAAAATAGCCAAGTCTTCCCTCTCTTTAGATTGAAGGAAGCTTTTGATTATAGTGGGATGGATATAAGCACTAAATCCAACAATCCATTTGAAGAATATGTCTTATTTTTTAAAGTAGATCTAGTTAGCTTTCCCAATTGACATTCTTTGCACATATTGTTAGTCTTTAATAGTTTAAGAAAATCTCTCACAACATGAGTAGTTCTAATCTTCACCATATTATCAAATTTCACATGAAAAAGTCATCTATGCCATAACCAACTATCATCAATCTTAGCAATCAAACATTTATTCTCAACAAATCTCAAATGAAATAGATTACCAATAGTTTGTGTACCCGATGCAATAAGCTTTCCTGTACTTCCAATGATGTTTTAGATTCCATCCATGAATTTCAATTTGTAACATTTATCCAATAGTTGTCCAACATTCAACAAGTTATGACTTAAACCTTTAACATACAAGACATCATCAATATTATTTTAACCATCAATAGTAATAGATCATTTTCCTTTAATCAAGCAAGGAGCATTGTCACCTAATCTAAAAAACCTCCATCATATTCCTCAAGCTTCACAAACTTATCTTTGTCACTACTCATATTGTTGAACTACAACTGATTTGGAATCTGATTGAAGAATCTGTGATTACAAGATCACTAAGGAGTTGCTGATTAGATATGTAATATGATTAAATCAGTATTATGTTGTCATTGATGTCAACTAGTTTCACGGAACTTATCTTGTAAGTTACTATACCGAGACATCTGAAGAAAGGTGAAAGAGATGAAGAATAGAGAAATATACATGAGGAAAGATGTACATGATAGATGAGGATAAGGAACACATTGAGTAACTTGTTGATGAATCTATGACTTGATGATATTGACTTTATTATGTTGCATTCATCTATGATGAAGTATAGAGCTGAAAGACACAAAGCAGTGTTGTCAGTAAATGAAGCATTTCTAGTATACACCAATGAAGTATAGTGTATACCGATCGTAGCATTAATCGAGCAGTGTTCAGGGTAAACGCACAATAAGCTGTCACCCTTTTACAAAGGAAGAGGCTAACAAAATCAAAGCTGTTCAACTTCAATAGTATAAAAATGACATTTATGTTTGGAATTTGAAGATGACGTAAACTAATTAAATGTGATAAAATGGATGAAGTTTATTATTAATATTTTTTATAATTTTTTTGAATAAGAATTAATATGTTTTTTTAATTTTTAAAGATGATTTTTCAGTTGCTGAAAAATGCTAAAAATTGGGGGTCTAGTTCCCACCAAGAAATTATATGCAAATAAACTTTTTTTCCCCTAATTTCAAAATATGTCATAGATTACATATATAGCTAGTGAATAAAAAAATAAAAATTGTTTTGTGACTTATATTTTCTCTTTTATAACAATTCAAATTCCAACTCACTGAAATCAAGAGTTTTCATCTCGTAACATATTTTTCATAACAAATCTATCCCAATTAAAAAAAGAAATATATATTCTTGAAGAGGACTCTCTCCTCTAGTGCACCATGTGTTTTTCCAATTTATTTAATATGATTTACTATTTTTTTCTTTCTCCGAATCAACATCTCCTCAACTGTTAAAATACCTACTTGAAGTATTTTTTAATTCTAACAATCTATGTCTAATTAAAACACTATAAAATCTATATGAGGATATTCTTGACTCTGATCTCTACAAAAGGGTATTTTTTTATTTTTTAAAAAATATCATTAAAAATATTAGTAGTTATTTAAATGCCACTTTTCTGAAATAATTTTATTTTTATGGTAATTGGACCCAAAGTGGTATAAAACATGTATTTAATAGATATTTTCAATTGGAAAAGTTAAAGAACTTATATAACTTAGCTAGAATGAATCTAACTAGACCATATGTTTGACCAAAATTAATTTTTAGTTAGAAATACTAAAATTTAGTTGTGCTGATAAGTTATCCTAAAAGGTGACACCTAATTGTGCTTTTACCCTTCACTGATGCATTTCTTTGATAACCGAGCGGGATAGAATGAATTAAATGATTAGTTTAGACAATAAGATTGATGAGCTAGCAAGGGTATAACATCGAGGTAACGGATAATGTTTGTTACATAGATCGACGGCTGATGAAATTTAGGAAGGATCTAAAGGATGGGAATCAAACATGTTATTGACACAAGTGTCGAGAAAGTTTGAAGCGGCAAAATCTATGAATGTGGTTAAGTGGCAAAATCTAATGGTGGAGAAGAAAATGATTTACTCATTTATATAAGAGAACATAATTTCTTAACGAAAAATGTCGAAAGAAGTAGAAGCTGCAGGAATATTGTGTGAACAAGGTTTTCATGCATTCTGATCATACTGGTTGAATAAGAACCGAGCTGCAGAACAATTACCGAGCTACAAAGAGCAATTACCGATGGACAGTAAGTTGATACAAGATTGAATCTAAAGTGAAATATTGATCAGAAGGATTTGTTTGGACTGAATATTGGTTTGTAATCTACAATTGAAGTTGTATTAAAGTAGATCATTTAATGTTACATATTTAACCATTGTATATAGTCAAAATATCTTAACCGAGTGGACTTTGAAAGTCTTATGATGTATCATTCATAGAATGAACATTGTTATCCTATCAACCCCATAGTGAATGCTGGTTGGACAATAACTTCTAGTCTAAAATCCTCTAACAAGGTCACACCTGACAGTGTGTTTGTAAACCTTTAACAAGGTTGGGTCTTAACCGACCTCACTTCAGAAGAGTGAACAATTTTGGGTTGCTAGTCCCAAGTGGTTTTTCCCTTTATAGGGTTTCCACGTTAAATCTCTTATGTTATGTGTTGATTGTGATATTAGTTTGTTATCATTCTTTACATGTTACATGTTAGATTTGATCGATAATTGTTATAGTATTTGACTGATAATCAGTAAAAGCACAAATAGTGAAAGTTTTATTGTTTACTGAGAAGCAAAAATTGAAGAAGTTGTTTTGAATTATACATTTTGTTTTGGGACACTGAATAACTGATTCACCCCTCCTCTTAGTTATTCTAACAATTGGTATCAGAGCGTTGGTTGCTTAGAATGAAGTTTTAAGGACTTAAGCATAAAGGTCTCAAGATGTATAAGAGGGAAGTACCAAAACTAAACAAAGAGAACTTCGTAGTATGGTAAAACCGGATGAAGGTGCACATATCTGGAATTGGGAATTCTGCACTAGACCTGATGGAGAATGGCTACATACAACCGCCCACTGGTCCCTTAACTCTTGATCAATTGAAGGACAAGCATGAACACAATGTTACTATGATGGAAGTTTCTACTACCTATACCGATGCTAAATTTGAAGATATTAAGACATGCACGACTGCCAAAGCAATGTGGGATAAATTGACACAAATATACAGTGGAGATTTGAATGTCAAAAGAGCCCGAGCTGAAAGTCTGAGAGGCAGATTTGATGATATGAGAATGAAAGAAGGTGAGAACATTGTCCAATACTCAAATAGACTCAAAGAGGTGGTACATGTTATTAGAGCATCTGATGGAGTAATTGATGATGAAACAATGATAAGAAAGATTCTCAAAACTTTGCTACCAGTTTATGCAATTAGGATTTTTGCAATTCATGAAATAACAGCTACATCCAACCTTACTCTTGACACTCTGATTGGTAAACTTACAACCTTTGAATTAAACAACTTTGATAATAGTGTTGTTCCTTCTGTTGAATCCACTTTCATGTCTTCTTTGAAGACTGGAAAGTCTAGCAGGAATAGTAAGAATTGTGATAGTGATGACAATACCAATGATGAACTTGATGAGCTTGAAGCACTTATGGCTAGAAGATTGCCCAAAGGAAAAGGAAGGTATAGAGGTAAGCTACCGTTGGCATGATTTAATTATAAATAAGTCAATCACATCGCTACTAGATGTCCTTAGAAGAAAGATGATGATAGATCCAAAGACCGATATGAAGGAAGCTATGGGAGAAGAGTCAACAAAGGCTACCGACACAACAACAAAGACAACCGAGATGAAAAAGGCAAAAAGGTATGTTACATAGCCAAAGATATTGAAACTGAATCTGATTCTAATGATGACATAGAAGTAGTATTTGTTGCTATGAAAGATGACTCATAAGAGGAAGAGAAACATGAAGAGACATCACTGATCTCTAAAGTAAGCAGAAATGACACATGGATCATAGACAGTGGTTGTACACATCATATGACTGGTGATGAAGAGAAGTTTGATCATCTTGTTGAATATAATGGAGGATTTGTGAGAATGGAAAATGATGCACCTTGTATGGTAAGAGGCAAAGGCTCACTGATGATCAATGATAGATTACAATGTGAAAATGCATACTGGGTAGATGGACTGAACTATAATCTGTTAAGTGTGGCTCAACTGAATAATTCAGGCCAACGACTAGCTTTTGAGAGAAAAAAGGTGAAGATATATGATGATGGAGGAAGACTTGTTGGAACTGATACACAATCCAAAGGTAATCTATTCTATCTTGATATGGATCAGTCTTCTTGTTTGTTAATAAAGGATGAAGATGCTTGGTTGTGGCACAAAAGGTTATGCCATGTGAACTTTGACAACATGATCAAGATTAGTAGAAAGAAAAGAGTTAGAGGATTGCCTAACTTAACAAAACCTGATCATGCCATGTGCCATGAATGTCAGAAAGGTAAGATGACCAAGTCTAGTTTTAAAAGTAAAGACTATTCAAAAAAGAAGATACTTGAGTTGGTTCATACCGACCTATGTGGTCCTATGAGAACTCAGAGTTGTTCTGGTGATAGATATTTTATTCTTTTTATTGATGATTATACCAGACTAATGACTGTTATGTTTCTAAAAGAGAAATTTGAAGCTTTCAAAATGTTTAAGTGGTATAAAGCTAAGGTAGAGAAAGAAATTGTAAAGGATATAAAATGCTTAAGATCTGATAGAGAAGGTGAATTTATCTCTGATGAATTTACTAATTTTTGTAATGAGCATGGAATCAAAAGATAGGTATCTACACTGAGGACACCTTAGCAAAATGGCATTGCTGAAAGAAGAAACAGGTCTATAATTGATTGTGTTAGAACATTGATGATACAGAAGAATGTTGCTCAAACATATTGGAGGGAAGCTATTAGTATAGCTGTGTATGTTCTTAACTGAGTACAACTGAAAAAGGACTCCAACTGAACACCTTATGAACTATGGTTTGGACACAAACCTACTGTAAGTTATTTCAAAATTTTTGGAAGTAAATGCTTTATTTTGAAAGATGAGAGAAATGGAAAATTTGATTCTAAAGGAGATGAAGGGATATTATTTCTGGGATATTCCACTACAAGTAAAGCATATAAATGTTTGAATAAGGTTAAAAATAAGATAGTTGAAAGTACTAATGTTCATGTTCATGAGTTTGATGACAAGTACATAGAGGAAAGTATAAAGGAACCAGAAGACTACGGTAGATTTACTTACATTGAACATCCAAAGTATCTACCGACGCCACAAGCTGTAACAATTGGTCAGCAGGGAAATAATGCAAGACAACAGGCAACACAAACCGATGAACGAGATGGAGCTACCGAGCAAGGAAATGACCCTGAATAGGATGAGCAAGAAAGGAGAAATCAAGTTTTGGCTAGTTTTGTTAGAAGACATCATCCTGAAACACAAATCATTGGAGACAGACATGCTATAATGCAAACTAGAAGCAAAACAAGACAAGGTATATGTTTAGTTTGTGAATTTGAACCTAAAACTGTGAAAGTTGCATTAGAGAATGAAGAATGGGTTAATGCAATGAAGGAGGAAATAGAGAAAATAGAGAAAAACAAAACTTGGTCCTTAGTACCCCGACCAAAAGATAAGAATGTTATCGCTACTAAGTGGATATCAGGAATAAATTAAATGAAAATGGTGAAGTCACAAGAAATAAAGCTAGATTGGTATGCAAGGGATATGCACAGGAAGAAGGCATTGACTATGGTGAAACATTTGCACCTGTTGCTAGATTGGAAGGAGTCAGAATGCTACTTGCATATGTTGCACACAAGAAATTCAAAGTCTATCAAATGGATGTGAAGTCAACATTTTTAAATGGTATACTTGAAGAAGAGGTCTACATTGAACAACCTGAAGGATTTGTTGATCCCAACAATAAAGACATGGTATGTAGATTACATAAAGCTTTATATGGTTTGAAGCAAGCACCAAGAGCATGGTATGAAAGATTGCATACTCACTTGTTAAGTATTGGATTTGTTAGAACAAGTGAAAACAACAATCTATATGTGAAAGGTGATACTGATGATACTATTATCATTGCTGAAATATTTGTTGATGACATTATTTTTGGAGGCTCAGATCTTGTTTGCAAGGCATTTGCTGATGAAATGCAAAAGGAATTTAAAATGTCTATGTTCGGAGAGATTAAGTTCTTTCTTGGACTTCAAGTGATTCAACAGAGTGATGGAATATTCATCACACAATCTAAATACATAAAGGAAGTACTGAAGACATTTGGCATGGAAGATGCTAAACTTGTGGGAACATCGATGGCTACTGGATGCCAATTGACAAAGGAGGATGAAACTACAGAGGTAAATCAGACACTTTACCAATCCATGATTGGTAAGTTAATGTACGTAGTTCACAGTAGACCAGATATAGCACATGTTGTGGGTATTCTTGCAAGATTTTTTGCTAATCCTAGAGAATCACACATGATAGCTACAAAAAGTATCTTAAGATATCTAAAGAAAATAGAGAATTATGGATTATGGTATCCTAAGGAAGGGAAGTTTGAACTAAAAGTTTACATCGATGCTGATTGGGCTGGAAATGTGGATGATAGAAAAAGCACCACCGGAGGAGCATTTTTCTTTGGTGAAAAGCTTGTAACCTAGACAAGTAAAAAGAAGGCTTGTATTTCTCAGTCTACAGCTGAAGCAGAGTATGTTGCTACTGCTACTAACTTCTCAAACATTGCATATATCAAGCAAGTGTTGGAAGGAATGAATGAGGTAATCACTAACCCGGTGATTATATATTGTGACAACACTAGTGCTATTAATATTTCAAAGAATCCTGTGATGCACTCTAAGACAAAGCATATATCTATTAAGTATCATTACTTAAGAGAACAAGTGCAAGAGAAGCAAGTGATGTTAGAATTTGTCACATCTAAACAACAACTTGCAAATATTTTTACAAAGCCTCTACCGAAGGACATATTTGAATACTTGAGGACTAGACTTGGGGTTCGTCCCCTGTCTATCGGTCACTAAGGTGATCTGGTTGTTGCATCAACCTACTTTTATTAGAAGATCATTCATTTTGATGCAGCATAGCTCACACTTTGAATCATGTTCAAGGTTGTGATTAAGTTTGAGAACTTGAACTGATGGGAATATCAGTATATAGAGATATAGAGGCAGATAGAATTGTTTGTTTATTTGTTTCTTTGGCATTGTTGTCAAAGAGAGAGATAAATAATATGAAAAGGAACAAGCTATGAAAAGGAACAAGTACCAACGACAATTATCTAAGGGAGAGACAATCTGAAGAGACAGATTATTGAAGATCAGTTACAGAGAATAGAAGCAGGAACAAGAGAACCGAAAAGATCATAACTACAGAATGGTAAAGTTGTATTATCTAATGTTCTAAGTCGAAGCATTTTGTTCACAAAGTTGTAGAATATATGTTTGGTATGTGTATGGTACATTTCATATTACTTGAGTTGCCATCAATGCCAAAGGGAGAGATTGTTGAACTACAACTAATTTGGAGCCTAATTGAAGAATCTGTGATTACAAGATCACTAAGGAGTTGTTGATTAGATATGTAATATGATTAAATCAATATTATGTTGTCATTGATGTCAACTAGTTTGACATCACTTATCTTGTAAGTTACTATACCGAGACATCTGAAGAAAGGTGAAAGAGATGAAGAACAAAAAAATCTACATGAGGAAAGATGTACATGACAGATGAGGATAAGGAACACATTGAGTAACTTGTTGATGAATCTATGACTTGATGATATTGACTTTATTATGTTGCATTCATCTATGATGAAGTATAGAGTTGAAAGACAAAAAATAGTGTTGTCAGTAAATGAAGCATTTCTAGTATACACCGACGAAGTATAGTGTATACTGATTGCAGTATTAACCAAGTAGTGTTCACCGACACATTTCTTTGATAACCGAGTGAGACACAATGAATTAAATGATTAGTTTAAGCGATAAGATTGATGAGCTGGCAAGGGTATAACATCGAGGTAACAGATAATGTTTGTTACACAGATCGACGGTTGACAAAATTCAAGAAAGATCTAAAGGATGGGAATCAAACATGTTATTGACACAAGTGCTGAGAAAGTTTGAAGCGGCAAAATCTATGAATGTGGTTAAGCAGCAAAATCTAATGGTGGAGAAGAAAATGATTTGCTCATTTATATAAGAGAACATAATTTCTTAACGAAAAATGTCGGAAGAAGTAGAAACTGTAGGAATATCGCGTGAACAAGGTTTTCATGCATTCTGATCATACTGGTTGAATAAGAACCGAGCTATAGAACAATTACCGAGCTACAGAGATCAATTACCGATGGATAGTAAGTTGATACAGTATTGAATCTAAAGTGAAATATTGATCAGAAGGATTTGTTTGGACTGAATATTGGTCTGTAATCTGCAATTGAAGTTTTATTAAAGCAGATCATTTACTGTTACATATTTAACCATTGTATACAGTCAAAATCTCTTAACTAAGTGGACTCTGAAAGTCTTATGATGTATCATTCATAGAATGAACATTGTTATCTTGTCAACCCCATAGTGAATGCTGGTTGGACGATAACTTCTAGTCTAAAATCCTCTAACAAGGTCACACCTAACAGTGTGTTTGTAAACCTTTAACAGGGTTGGGTCTTAACCGACCTCACTTCAGAAGAGTGAACAATTTTGGGTTGTCGGTCCTAGGTGGTTTTTCCCTTTACAGGGTTTCCACGTTAAATCTCTTATGTTATGTGTTGATTGTGATATTTGTTTGTTATCATTCTTTACATGTTACATGTTAGATTTGATTGATAATTGTTATAGTATTTGACTGATAATCGGTAAAAGCACAGATAGTGAAAGTTGTATTGTTTACCGAGAAGCAAAAATTGAAGAAGTTATTTTAAATTATACATTTTGTTTTGGGACACTGGATAACTGATTCACCCCCCCTCTCAGTTATTCTAACACATATGATGTGATAATCCACTATCAATGACCCATTCATCTCTTTTAACAACTATTGAAACCAATGTTTTTTCTTCAATATGATTATCTTCTTTAATAACAATAAATGAAATTTCTTCCTCACTAGCAACCAACTCCTCATCAGTCACACCTTCTTCACCACATAAAATATTTTATGACCATTAGAATGATATTTCTTAGATTTGTCTATAACATCCTTTTACTTCTTGTTCGAACATCTAGATGCAATATGACCAATCTTATTACAATCAAAACATTTCAAAGGTAATCTTTTTTCATACTTACTGGAGCCCTTAGGTTGTCTTCTTGCAATAAAGGCATCAAGTTCATCAATATTCCTTTCTTCTTCTGTGATCTCTTCCCAATCCTTATCATAGTTTTTGAATTTCATCTTTTTAGAGCTTTCTCCCTGGTAACACTTGATCACACTATCTTTGAACATAGTTTCAATCTTCAGAATTTCCTTACCAAGTGTAGTCATCCCATAGGAACAAATTCTTCCAGCCAAAGCTTCTCTTGAAATAGGTCTGATGAATCTCAATTATTCAATAGCAGAAACCTTCTCACTGTAACATGCAGGAAAATATCTCAAAATCTTGTCAACAACTTCATTATTTGTCAAGGTTCCTTTAGTGCATCTGATTTCACAGACTAGATCATTCACTCTTTGTAAATAAACTAAGGCGGTCTCTCCTTCACTCATTTTCATGTGTCTTCATATTTAGCTTTTAGTCCCTGCAAATTAGCTTTCTAAACATAAGTATCACCTTCATAAATAGTTTCAAATTTTGTCCATACCTCATGTGCAGTCCCGAATCCATACATGTGTGAATATTCTAAATTTGATAAGGTGTTGATCAGTGTCTCTCTTGCTAACATGTTCTCCTTAAATTTATTCTTTTCATCTGCAGTAGCATTTGTTAGGTCATTCATAATAGTATAAGGCTTCTCAGTGACCTTCTAGTATTCATCTCCTATTCCCATGCATATCAGGTAGGTAGTCATTTGATCCTTCCCAATCAAGTAATTATTTCCATCAAACTTTGAACTCTTTCTTCTCATACTTTCCATGACAGATCTCCTTCAAGTGATCAAGCTTCTTCAAAAAGGACTCAGCTCCGATACCAATTGTTAGGCTCAAAAGGAGGCAAGAACAATTGAGAGGGGGGATGAATTAGTTGTGTGTACCTAATTACTTTAATTTCACTTTAGCCACTTAAATCTGAAAGATAGACAATAATGCAAGATTCACAACACAAAGCACAAAACACAAATATTTATTCTCAAGGAAACATGGTTAAGGTAAAACCCTAGTGGGATTCAAACCCACTAGATGAGTGTACTCTGTTAAAATCACTACCAAGTTAAGAGAGAAATGGAGAACAAAGGATGCACTTGCAACCATAGGCTTATACCCCAATTTGCAAGCTCACTGCTTATAACACAATCTCAGATTTGGACCTCAATTGGGTTCACCAATCTATCTTTAATTACAATATGGTGGACATACAATCCTTTACAACCAAACTAAAAAATAAAATATCCTATCCCAACAAAGTTCCAATTAAGTATAAACTCTACCTTACGTGTACAACACACATATACACAATCCTCTCTCTTGTATGTGTGCTCTCAATTATGAAATGATCTCTCATTTATACCAATTACAAAGAATAATCAACCACTAGATCAGCTAAGATCTAATACAATAAAAGCTATCAATATTAAGCTCAATCTCCAATGTGACCCAAATCAAGTCAACAAAGACTTAAATAGGACCCAACTATTCAACCTTGAACACACACAAGTTCTATCGAAACAACATCAAGAATCGCAACACATTACTTGATCAAGTTGGATAGGACCTAAATGAAGAAACCCCAACATGCTACCAAAGTAGAAAATCCAATCATCTCAACCAATCCGAACCAAAAAATGATCATCACATGATCCAAGAACACTTAAAAGAAACATGAATTCCATCCTAAACCTTTGCATCATCTCTAATACAAAGTCTAAACTCATCTTTATCTCTAATCAATAGGAACACAAAGATACCAAACTTAGACATAACAAAAGATAGTGTGTTGTACTTTGATTCATGAACAACACCAAGTGTGGAAACAATGATTAGGAAACATGCAATCACCAGCTTTGTGACCTCTGAAATATAAAATCCGAGTCATATTGAACCAAATACTCATCCACTATTCATAGGAACATTGTGACACCAGTAACCAAAACCTTGATCATATATTATTCAAACTTTTGAACCAACTTCTGCAAAAATCTATAGATGATCTACAAACATCTCAGAAAAATACCTCACCATCACATCTCTAGATCTTCAACATAGCATCTAAACAACTAAAATCCTCCTTACTAAAAACCCTGAACACACTGTCTAAGATAGAAACAAGTAGGTTGACATCAATGATAAAACATTAATGTCAGCACACCCAAATCCAAAACTCTAACATGCTCAACAATCTTCCAACACTTGCCTCTATGTTTCCTAGTATCTTTCTTCATTCTTCTTACAAAGTTCTCTTCTATTTCATCAAAGTTATCTTCATTAGATTCCTCTTCCTTTGCAAGTTTTGTAGCCTTGAAATAAACTTTTGTTCTTGTGCTAGTGGTGCCAAATTATCTTATCTCAAAAGTAATCAATGCATCATACATTTGTTCTCTAGAATTTTGATTCAAAATATGTGTTTCTTCAATGCTAGAGACTTTATAACTATAAGCTTTAGTAAGGGTTCTGATTATTTCTTGTACCACATCATTTTCCTCTACTGTGCTTCAAATACTTTTGATCTCATTTACTACATGATTGATCTTTTTCATGTATATTGTTAATGTGTCTTCTTCGATCTACAAACCTTCATATTTCACCTTTTAATTCTTTATCTTAGTTTGTTTGACCATATCATTTCCTTCATAGATAATTTTCAAATTTTTCCAAACATCATGAGCAATTTCCAAAGATATAACTTTTGTCAACTTGGTTTTAGTTAGAGCGTTGAAAATTGCATACCTTTCCTTTACATTGTTTTCATATGCTTCAATCTCATCTAGACTGTTTAGTCCACTTGTAGGTTTCACATATTGAGTTTCCATAGCCTTCTAGGTCTTGTAACAAAGAGAGATCAAATATTGTTGCATCTGTAATTTCCAATATGCATAGTCAAGTCCATCAAAAAGTAGGGAGTATCAGTTTGTACGTCATCAGGATTTATTTAAGTGTTCAAACCCTTCTCCAAGGAACCAAAAATATGATACCAATTATTAAATATGCAAGACAACAAAGAGGGGAGAGTAAATTGGTTGACCACAAACTTTTGAACCTCAATAAAATTTTAATCAGTTCCACCAAACATACTTTAATTATTAATTTTAGAAAGATAAAAACATGAAAGTACAATAATCATCAAACATGTCAAACACTAAATTTATGTAGAAAACCATGTCAAGGGAAAACTGTAGAGAAGATTATTCTCAAATACATGAAAACACTTGTTAGGGTGAGACCAATTAAGGTGATTTTTACAAAGAGAGGCTCACTGCTTGAAGAAAGAAGGTTCAAAGTCAAAGGGATCACTACCCAAAAGAGGAAGGATATTAGATAATAGATCCACTAGTGATGCACAATAGAAACTCAACTGACTAATCTATAGATACCTTTGATTCATTTCTTCCAATAGCTAACACATGAATATCAGCATTGTCCTCAAAAAAATCTTCACAACTTCTTAAACTTGTAGGGAGATAGATCCTCTTTCATACATCATCTTTGCATAGGTACATACTTGCACATAGCTCACACAAGTATACGTGAATATACCACACATACCATAATGATTTATCCTTTATTCATATGAATCTATATTCAATGACAAGACTCACACTATTAGCCAAGCAAGTAATGAGTGTTAGAGTAGTCGAGTATTGCTAATAATTAATTCAGTTAATTATTAGTTCTCTACTCTTAGCTTAAGTTAGACTTAAGAAAGTTTCCTTTTCTTAGAAGTTTCCCTTTTAGGGTTTCGGTATCCTTTATAAGGATTCACCACTTTGTAATTCATAAGGAGATTGTATTATTTTCATCATTGTTAATAGAAGATTATTTTTTCTTGCAACATGGTTTTGCAGTCTCTGGCCTTTTGGCCGCCATAGTTTCTGCCTTCTCTTCTGTCTTCATTCTTGTAGCAGTCTTTGCATGCAGGTGTTCTTGGGAAGATTTGATGGTTATCAAATCCAACATGGTATCAGAGCGGTCTTGCTGCTGGCTGTTCGAGTTTTATTGAAGCTGTCAGACTCAGAGGGTTTCAGAAGCTTTTTTGGCTTCTTTTTAGTGGTTCTGGGGGGTCTCTATTTTTGGAAGCATTTTGGGTCCAAACGGACACTTTCATTGCGTCCAGAAGGCCCAAAAACCCTAGAATCCATATAAAATTTGTCCATTTTGGACACTTTTGCAATTTGAGGCAAAATTTTTTAGGTACCAGGCCGTACGACCTGGCACGCGGATCGAGACGGCAATTTTTTTTTAAAAAAAAAAAATTTTGGGGGGGGCGCCGCCCAGCGGCCACCCCCGCGCAGCCCAGCAGCAACCGCATAGCGGCCACCGCATTCAGCGGCCACCGCATTCAGCGGCCACCGCAGTCGCGGCCCCCACCACCGCGCCACCCGCGGCCCGCCCAGCTGCCGCCCGGCCCGGCCGCCACCCCGGCTCCACCAGCGCCCCCCGCCGCCCTCCGCTCTGCTCCGCCGGCCCGCGCCCCCGCTCCGCTCTGCAGGCTCCGCCCGGCCCACCGCCGCTCCGCTGGCCCCCGCCGCCGGTGGCGGCCCGTTTCAGCCCCCACGGGCTCATATACACAGCCGCGCGGTCATATGACCGACCAGGGGCTGCGTCCCAGCCCCCGGAGTGCTCCATGCGCCCGGGGGCCTATTTTTTTAGCTCCTGGGGCATTTTGTAAGCCTTTTTTGGCAATTTTAGGGGTACTGGGCTTTTTTTCGCTCTACAGGGAGCATCCAAGGGTCTTTTTCTGACTTCCATATACCGTCGGAAAGCTCTTTCCAAGCACTTTTCGATGGTGGAGGTTAGGGGTTTTGGTTCCACCGTTTCAATAGCATTTTTTTCTGTTGAAGTCTGATGTCTCTTTTTGCCTTCCGGGAGTCATATCTGGCTCATCCGGACTCTTTTTTCGGCAAACGAGATATCATCGGAAAGCTGGTTCAGTGTGCTATTCAGTGGCAGAGGTTATTTTTCCAGATTCTACTCCAGGTTTTCACTCCTCTGAGTTATGCAGTTTATGCCCTCTGGTGGTGTGCTTGGTTCTACAGGTCCGGGGATCTCTTCTTCTGGTTTCTTAGTGCACTCTTCTTTCTGACTTCTGAGCTTGCATGCTCTTTCTGATGTATCTTTGTTCTGTAAACGCACTGAGATAAAGTGCCCTCTTCTGCATTTCTGGGATCTTTTTCACCTGGTTCAGTTTTAGTATTCGCACTCAGTTATAAAGTGCCATGGGGGGATTCTGATGCATTTGCCACTATAGGCGCATCCACTATTGTCAAGTGAGCGTACCTTCCATGACATTAGCCCATGTAGACTGTGTCTATGACACCGCCCTTTATCCTGTGTGTGTGCTTCTGTTGCACTGTTGGTGTTCCTGGTTCTTCTTCTGCAGCTATTTTTTGGCATCGCATTTCAGTGTTCCTGTCACCTCTCCCAGTTCAGCATTATGGGGGGGTTCACCTGTTGGTTCTATTGCTTCCTGGTTCGATTGATCAGCTCTTCAGACACTTGTCTTCTCTACCTGGTCATGCACTTCAGTGGGGGTTCCAGCAGTATCTTCTGACAGAGTTTTCAGACATGCTTCGGAGGAGCTTCTTGCTCTCTTCTTGTTCCTTTCTCTGGGACATCTTTTGCTTTATGTTTTGGGTACCTGATCAGGCCTAGTTGTCGGGACCCATCTTTTCTGCTTTCTGCAGTAGTTTAGCTTTTTTTGCTTCTCCCTAAGTTACACTTAAGGGGGGGTGTTAGAGTAGTCGAGTATTGCTAATAATTAATTCAGTTAATTATTAGTTCTCTACTCTTAGCTTAAGTTAGACTTAGGAAAGTTTCCTTTTCTTAGAAGTTTCCCTTTTAGGGTTTCGGTATCCTTTATAAGGATTCACCGCTTTGTAATTCATAAGGAGATTGTATTATTTTCATCATTGTTAATAGAAGATTATTTTTTCTTGCAACATGGTTTTGCAGTCTCTGGCCTTTTGGCCGCCATAGTTTCTGCCTTCTCTTCTGTCTTCATTCTTGTAGCAGTCTTTGCATGCAGGTGTTCTTGGGAAGATTTGATGGTTATCAAATCCAACAATGAGAAGTGGACCACAACACATCATAGCTAGGACCAAAAAATGTCACCATACATCTTACATTCCACCTTGCATATAGTGAGATAAATAATTGAAGTGTAAACACCTGAGGTTGGCCAAACCTAGAGTAGAAACACAATCAAACTTTGAAATCAAGTCTCTAAATCCAAAAACCTCCTTCCATCTAAAATTAATGAAGCCAAGGACATTAATAATGTATTTCTAGAAGCACACCATCATAAATTATCATGTGGAGAAATGTGAAGCATACATTTCATGCAAAGACCACTATCAATCAAATCCATATACTAACAACTACCAAAACTATTGTACCTCATTCCAAACCATTAAAAATTGAAATAAAAATCTTCAAATAGTCTTCATTATCATATCAGAATCTCAACAAAAAATTCTCTGCATACTGAATATGTGGACCAATATACTCAACTTTGATTATAGAAAGTAGTTAAAATGAAAACAAAGGTAAGTGGACATGAATGACAACCATATAGACTTAAGCATACCAATTACTCAAACAACTCATTCTTCTCAATTATAGAACATATTGTCTCGGGTGGTCTGCTTATACTAAGAATCACAAAGCAAAGATTGGTTCTAAAGTCTAAACAGAACAAATATGCTCAATCATTTGATATATACAAAGACAAATATGGTACTGAAAGAAAGAAAATCAATATGTACTATAGTTAGAGTTGTCTCTTGTGCAGAAACAAAGAGATGATTTTGTCAGGCAGTTCTAGATCTTCAAAGAGATAGTTAAAGTTAAAATGGAATATTTTGCCCATCTACTAGAAGATATAAATAAAGTTGAATTGAGTATGATTGTGTCAGATAACTTGGTTGATGTTATTGATATGGTTGTGTAGTGCAATAGTTAGTATATGGTGTTGTTATCTATTTTTAGTTATTGGAATTATTTTCTCTTGAAACTTAAGGAGAAGTACAAAGGGATATTCCCTCAAAAGGGTAATTGGGTCCTTTCTTTTTCTTTTGAATTGCATTGTTGGTGTTAGGGGGAGTCATGTGAAGGTATCTTTTTAATACTCATTTTCCTTTATGGAAAAGGGGGAGAGTAGTTCTAGAAAGGGGCAAAGTAGTTTTGGAAAGGGTGAGAGTAGTACTAGAAGAAGAAGACTTTTGGGGAAGGGTAGTTTCTAGTTTAGATGGAGAGTAGTATTTCAAGATATTTTTGGAGAATTATTTTGAGGGTAGCTATTTGACATCATGTCATCAATGACAAAGGGGAAGATTTTTGGAGTTTTTCTATTAATGATTTTGTTGAAGAAGAATGTTGTACATAGACTTTATAGGTTGTCATTGATGTCAACATATTGACTCTTGAAGATAAGTTCATTATTGACTTATGTTATGATTTCCCTAGCAATTTTGTGGTTATTTTCTTTGTGTTTTAGTCTGCATCTCTCGATTGTTGTAGATCTATGGTTTCATGGTTTGGATACTATGTTTATGAATACTAGATGTACCTATATTCAATTTAGCACACATTATAGATTTATGTGATAAGTGATATATGGTTCATAATTTTGTTCTTCCAGTTGCCTTATTTCCTTCAAAACAAAATAGTTTATCAAAAAATCTACAATTCATCTGATGTTTATTTTTGGCTCTGTTGTTTTGGGGTAAGGTTAAGCATTTCTTGTAACGTGTGATTTCTAGCTGGCATTAACTTTCATTATAATTTTTCCAACTTGTTTGGATGAAACATATGAAGTATTTTGGAGGAGGCATGTAAAATAATTTGGGAGCTGACTTATTGGTTGAAGTGTGTATGGTTGACTTGGAGTACAATTAGATTAGTATATATATGATATACTCCTTTGGGAATAATGTGTGATGGGGATATACATGACATGATGTGGTAATATGTAATTATGACTAAGGATCATATGCAAGTTACATAAAAAGTAATGAAGCGTGTGAAGTCTATTTACTAAGCTTCAAAAAATCTGAATTCATACATATGTGAGATGGAACTATAACAATTTATTTTTTTACTTACTTCTCTAGGTGAGCCTTTATCTTTTGGACGGTGGGCCCTCTGGTAGTGAGCAATTTCTGTAATATATTATAACTAGTTATACTATATTGAGAGTTAACCCTCTCTATGGTTTTTCCCTAACAAGTTTCCACAATAAAAATCCGGTGTCTTCATGTGTATGTTATTATGGATGATGTTTCTACTTTAGTTGGTTTGTTGAATACTTCTTTCCTTCTGATGCAGTTAAGTAAAGTTAATGTGGATGTACAAAATAATAAATTTATGATAATTTAAGGAGTATTGATTCACCCCCTGTATTCTATTTGTTCAACAATCTCTTCATTTGACTTCTCCACCTTCACATATCTATATATTGTGAAATGTCAATATTCTCTACCTACCACTTCATCTCATCCACTCATTTCCTTGCACCTCTTAATATCATTTTTCCTCTATATTTCCTACCTACTCTCTAATCCTAACCATGTATTTATCAACCCTTAATCCTAGCCCTTATTTCATGAGGATTCCTTGAAACAAAACATTGTCATATCATTTGGATTCCTAATACTTGTCAATGATTGAGCTTTTGGAGACCTTGTTCCCTTGCATATTTGTGATATTTGAGATCATATAACTATCATCTCTTCATCTTACCATTATCATCCTATCGCTATTGTTAGAGTAGTCATATTATAGCTAATAATTAATTAATTTAATTATTAGTCTATTATTCTCTACACTTAAGTTAGACTTAGGCATCTTATTATTCTTTAGAGTTTTGGTATCCTTTTAGAAGGATTCACTTCTTTGTATTTCTTAATAGATTAGATTATCATAATTTAATATTGTGCATATGATGTCTCTGGCTTTTTGGCTTCCATAATTTTTTTGCTTCTTCCATGTGACAGGGTTATGCATGCAGGTGTTCTTGGGAGATTAGTTTTTCATCTAATCTAACATGGTATCAGAGCCATCTTGTTGCTCGTTGTTTGTGTTTTGTTGAAGTGATTTAGAAGCAGGATGTTATTTATTTTATTTTTTTTGCCTGCAAAAAAGAAAAAAAAAAATTGGGGGCACTTTGGGCAAAAACCGACCTCACAGTTGCGTCCAGAAGGCCCAAAAACCTTAGAATCTATATAAAATTTGTCCATTTTGGACAACTTGGCCTCTGAGGCAAAAAAATTTTGCGTACCAGGGTCGTACGACCCTGGCACGCATTTCCACGTAGAGGGTACGACAATTTTTTAAATAAAAAATAAAAAAATTTATTGTGGCGGGGTGGCCACCAAGGCTCTGCCCAATGCCACCCAGCGGCCATTTGCAGTCCACGGCCCCGCCGCAGTCCGTGCTGCCCTCGGCCCCGCTCCACCGCCACCTACGGCCTAGCTCCGCCAACGCAGCTCCGCTCCACCCAGCCCCTGGTCGTATGGGTGACTAGGGGCCCTTTTTATTCAGCCCCTAGGGAGTTTGCTTACGTCATCAACATCTTTTCCTCCTTTCTTTTTTTTTTTGAGATTTTTCAGAGGTAACTGGGCATTTTTTTGCGATATCTCGGGCATATGGGATCGTGATTGGGCGTGCGATATATCGTTAGAAATCTGGTTCCGAGCCCGATCTAAATTTTCTAGTATGGTTTTATGATTTTTCCATTTTGATGCTCTTTTTTTTTATCAAAGTTAGATGTTCTTTGTGATCGTGCCGGTTCTGCCCCCTTGATGTTGTTTTTGCTCTATCTGGAGCATATGGAGGTCTTTTTTGGACTTTTTTATATCGTCGGAAAGCTCGTTCCGAGCTCTTTCCAATTATGGAGGTTAGGGTTTTTGGCTTTGCTATTTTGATAGTGTTTTTTTTCTGTAAAAGGTGATGTTTATTTTTTGCCTTCCGGGAGCCATATCTCGCTCATTCGGACTCATTTTTGGGCTCACCAGATATCGTTGGAAAGCTGGTTCTGTGAGTTATTTAGTTGCAGGGGTCTTTTATCTAGATTCTACTCTAGGTTCTCTCTCCTCCAAGTTTTTCACTTTCACACTCTGGCAGAATACTTGGGTTCTACAGGTCCTGGGATCTCTTCTTCTGTTCTTCTGGCTCACTCTTGTTTCTGACTTCTGAGCATTGTATGCTTCTCTTCTGTTGTATTCTTTTTTCTGTAAACACACTAAGATAAAGTGTCTACTTTTGCATATCTAGGATCTTGTACACCTTGTGTTTGTTTGTACTTGCACTCAGTTATAAAGTGCCATGGGGGGTTATGATGTTTTTCCTTTTGTGCTCATCCACCTTTGTCAAGTGAGCATACCTTCCATGACATTAGCCCATGCTGTGTGTCGGTGACACCGCCCTTTATCCTGTGCTTGTACTTCTATTGCACTATTGGTGTTCTTGATTCTTCTTCTTGCAGATGTTTCTGGCATTGCATTTCAGTGTTCCTGTCACCCCTCTCCTTGTTCAGCATTATGGGGGGGGTTCACCTGTTGGCTCTATTGCTTCCTTGGTTCGGTTGAGTGATCTACATATTTAGTTTTTGTTCCTATGTACTAGGCGGATGCAGTGGCTAGGCACCTATGCATTTTAGTGAGATGGTTCATCTACTATATAGACACTCATTCATTCCTGCTTTTGGAGGCCACCTCTTCGATTGATCAGCTCTTCAGACTTTGTCTTCTCTACCTAGTCATGCACTATTTCAGTGGGGGTTCCAGTAGTTTCTTCTGATAGTGTTTGCAGCTTTATGCTTCGGAGATGCTTCATGCTCTTTCTTGTTCCTTTCTTTGGGACATTCCCTAGATTGGAGGCTTTGTTTCCTTCATCCTATTCATCTCTTTTTGGGGTAGAGTTTTTCCCACTGGGTTTTCTCTATTTCCCCGCTTTGTAGAGATTTCTTGTACTTGGGTACTTGATCAAGCCTTGTTGCCGGGACCCATTGCTCTTTCATGCATTTTTATTTTCATGCATCTTTTAGTCCTTAGTTGTTTAGCTTCTCCCTAAGTTACACTTAAGGGGGGGTGTTAGAGTAGTCATATTATAGCTAATAATTAATTAATTTAATTATTAGTCTATTATTCTCTACACTTAAGTTAGACTTAGGCATCTTATTATTCTTTAGGGTTTTCACCTTTAGGGTTTCGGTATCCTTTTATAAGGATTCACTTCTTTGTATTTCTTAATAGATTAGATTATCATAATGTAATATTGTGCATATGATGTCTCTGGCTTTTTGGCCTCCATAGTTTTTTTTGCTTCTGTTCTTTGCTTCTTCCATGTGACAGGGTTATGCATGCAGGTGTTCTTGGGAGATTAGTTTTTCATCTAATCTAACAGCTATCATAGTCTTCATATCATTCATTATCATTTCTTTGCACCAATCAACCAAGCTCCATTCTCTTGCAACCTCTTGTGCATGTGCTGAAAATATGAGAGCACTAACATTGTCATTACAAGATCTTGGAAGATAGGAGGACAATGGAGTCAAGTGTCTCTTGAGTGCATTGGTATATTTTCTTTGATTATTTCATGTTTATGCATTCATAAGGAAGTATTCTATTGGTATAATATTGGTTTCATTTTGTGTACCTAAGGCATATGGTTGCGCTTAGTGGGTTCACAAATTAGGATGTCCATTTCCATCATCATTAGATGGGGTCAATTCTTGAGAAAAAAATTCACTAATTTTCTTTGAAATTAGATAATCTTGTCTTGCAAGAAAATATTTTTGTTTGAGTAGAATAACTTGTGAACACAGATGTTACTACATCATGCTACCTCTTTGATAATTACAAAACATGTTTCTCTATAGGAAAGTGAACTTGTAGTTGAAACCCTAAACAATCCTCAATACTTTGAATTGTGTGCAATTATAAAAAATAACATCCATTTTTTGGAAAACCAAATAATATTTATAGGATTTTTTTTTATCATTTAGTCACTTGTGAGAATTTGATTGAGAACTAGACATCGTAAATGAGCTATGTGAGACAAGTAAAATCACATGATATATGTTGAATAAGCAACCTAGAGATGACAAGATCACCACATCTAGTATTCAACCATCACATTAGTTACAAAATGATCACTCTTATCATTTGCTACTGATTTTTCAAATAAATCTTTGTATTTGAGGATGTAGATGGGTTCTTAGGTGGAAAAATCCTTTTTGAGTAGTTGTAGGGCCAAATCTAATTATCAATGACATCATGTGAGGATTTGGGGATTGGTTGCCAAGGTGAACATGAAGAAATGTGGGGACTTGATGCAAGATGAGAAGTGAGAATCAAACATAACAAATAATATAGGGAAGTTGGCTTGAATTATTCACAAGGGAAAAAAATAGAAAACTCCTTGGGAACTTTGTGGGAATTTAATGTGAAAGTGGACATTAGGATGAGATATTGCAATCAAAGTCAAGAATTCCAATAAAACTATACAAGGAAAGAATGAAGGAAATGTAGGGAAGTGTGGAAGGACTAGAGGCCAGAGATTTATTATGGAATCACACATGGGGATGAAAGTTTTTAAGTCCAACGGAACTCCACAACTGGATGAAATACATGTCAAAGCCAAATGGAAAATTTTTGAGAAAAGAATGCAAGATTAGTAGAGGGAATTTGGGGGGAAAAGAAAGAAGTTTGACTTTGGAAGTTCACAAAGGTGAGGAAAATGAATATTGTGGGAAAGGATGGAAGATTGAGAATGGGTAAGGGAAATCTATATGTCACTTAAAAAATCACAAAAGGAATAAATAAAAGAAATAGAAAGGGAGAAAGAAATATGTCACTTGTTAACATTTGTTCTTCTCTTAATATGTACCTCTACCATGAGAGAAACATGGGGAAGAAGGATGATATTGTGGCAAACAAGATTGATATGGTTAAAAATTCCCTTGATGATACTTAAACTTCTTTACATTTCAATGACCTTCCCTCTAGAGATGAAGCATTAGCAAGTTATGTTTATCCCTCTCCTAAAGTTTTCATGAATATATGTTCTAGAAGAAGAGAACAATATCCTTGATGCTCTCCTTTTTACAAATGAATCCTTTGAGAACAAAAATCCTAATCAAGTCAATACCATTAATATGCAATCTCAACCTCCTTCAATTCTTTCTCCAAAATAAATAAATGCACCATCTCCTCCTCAAGTGGATGATTAGGGATCATTATCTTTCACATCCGTCTTTCGTAGCAAAAATAAAATCCCTAAATTTGAGACTCAAATCCCTTACTTTAACACATTTGTGGATATTGATTGGGTCTCTTTAAATTTTAGTCCAATTCAACCTAAGAATAACCCTTATCTTCTTGATATTACAAAGCTTGATGGATACAATGGACATGCTACATTTCTTAAAAGGTTTCTTACATTGGTCATAGATGATGGGTAAAAATGATGCCTAATTAAGAAGTTTGGTACTATTAAATTGAGTCCCAACACCACATGGAGATGTATGTCACTCATCTTTATATTTTAAACTTTTGTTCTCCTTCCTTTTGTGTGTTGCCAATGTGCATTTATATGATATTGAACATGACAACTACACATGTACATGCATGTTATATAATTGTTCAGTAGAACTTTTATATTTAAAAAAAAAAATCAAGTGCCATTTAATAGAGTTTTGTCCATATTGAATTAGGAATTGAATACTTCAAATGGTTAATCTAGATTAATTCATTGAAATTTTGACAATAAAGTTCAATAATTTAAATGCTAAAATAGACCCTTGAGTTATTTCTAATCTTGCCACAAATAAATCAATCGAAAGATCATGTATAATGTCAAAAGTTGTCCACCATAAAATCCTAGAAAAATATCAAGTAACTAAATTTTCAAAAATAAATACCTAGTTTTCATTTGATAAAGTGTACAAGAATGTATTTTATAGATTGCACGTATTTTTGTAAACAATATATATTGTTAACAAAATCTTCATAGCTACCCCTTGTTCTACTCTTAACATTTGTTGTTTGCCAAGTCTAACAACAAACCTTTTTATGGAGTTAAACCATCCTTTTGGGCAAATTGGGAAGGATAGAAGGGTGTGCCTGTGATCTCTTGGTTAAATTGCACCCTAAGAAAAGAGAGGGGGATTGGATATCAAAGGCCCTTGGGTTAAAGCTAATTGTAATCGCCAAATGAATTGTTAGGGCATTACAAGAAGGTACTCCATGGTGTATCCTTCCTTGCTACTAAATTGTTGCGGCTATAGCTTAAGGATAATGGAATGAGGAAAATAGAGGACAAAGATTGTTAATGGTGCACCCTACTAGTTCACATGGCATTGCACATGTGATGTTGGCATTAAAAAATTATATCACCAAGTAGCTAGGGATGTAAACAACTTAAATCTTTTATTTCATTATATCACCCACATATTTTTTGTTGAGGTATAATAGGAAACCAAAACTAGCTAAATCAATGGTTGAAAATGCTTAGACCAATAATTGAAAAATGGTTGGACCCAAAATATGTGACACAACTATGTTCCACGCAAAAATGCCTTTTGTATACAGAAAACAACATAGCCATGCATACATGCACCCATCACCATGCATACGTGGATACTTATGTGGCACGAAAGCATGTCTATCCATTCGGCCTCCCTTTGTTCCTATCAACAGTCCCCGCTAGACAACGGTGGACGAACTATCAAAATTGCCTACCATTACTATTTGGGATGAATTGATGACGTTAGCTACTATTTATGTTGAATATTGTGGCTAGGAGACTTTATTTAGGACGTAGCTAAGCTCCAGACAAAATGCACAATTGACTAAATTTCAAAAAATGGAAAACGCAACATATTTTCGCAAAATTTCTAGCATCTGTTCTTCATGATTTGCACATTTTGTAGTCGAAATCCACAAAAAAAAAATTGCAAAAAAATCACTGTGTTTTTTCATATCTGAAAAAAAAAAGTTTGACTTTTTTTTGTCTTTGGTACATTCTCTCTGGAGCTTAATCGGCACCCTTTATTTATTAATTTGTATTTATTTATGAAAAATAATTTTATTTTGAGATAAGAATGTGTAGAGAATTCAAAACAACCATGCCATGTCAAGGGTTTTCTAAATACGCCTACTTGTAGAATTGCAAATAGATATGTATGGTGTCGCCTCCAATGGTGCCTTGTTGCGACAAATCCACTAAAATCTCCACCGGTGTTCTTTTGACCTCGACTCCAACAAACACCAAGAAGGGAATAGGACAGGTTGACGGAATGCAGCCCAAGCCCAACAAAAGGAGTTTGGGTTCCAAACCTAATGCAAACAAAAGCATCTTTCATCCACCGAGAAACTAATTGTCGTATCGGCACCTCCTATTGTCGTCTACACACTGTGTTTTCTCAACATTAAAGCATGCCGTCTTATATCATGAAATACAATCATCATACCATTACTATTTTGTGTGAAGAATAGCCAAAGCCAAAATATGTACAAGTACTATCACAAGTAATGAGTGCCCTCAACTATTGGACCATGTCCACTTAAAAAAAGCTCAATCTCAAATACTTTCAGCTGAAATGGACAACATCTAAAAAGCTTAGCAAGAAAGCTTAACAATCAAGCCTTGGCTCTTTGTTGGATTTGTGCCACTTCCCCACGCTCAAATGGAAATCATAACACTCCCTAAAGTTTGCCTTTGCAATTTGAACCAGTGACAGGAAATACTCAGTGACATTATTAACCTTGCGAGTGATGATCTCATTGTCAAAATACCTGCCAATCAACAGTGTAACTTCTCTAAAATTGGTGATAACAAAATGAAGATCGCTTTGACCACTTCCCACTAAATGTAATCAATCAAAACATCCTTCCCAAACTACCCTTACCTGTCCAATTGAACTCAAAATAGATATACAAGCTGAAAAAGGCCAAATGGAGTAGCCTCAGCATGCCAATTAGGTCTAAAGCCAATGTTTCCTCACAGTTCATAGCATGGAAATTGTAACATTACGATCTCGTGTCTGGACTCTGGACTTGTAAAGCTGTCAAATCTAGTTGAAGCATGGATCGATCAGACTGTCACCTGAAAATATGTTCCCTTGGGTCTCAGAATCCTTCAGGCAGACTTTAATCGTACACATTTGGAAGAATAGATACACCACCAGCTATAATCATGATTGGTTTCCTCTGGAAATTGAAACCCCAGGACTTTTACACCGATTTCCTGTTGCAGATGTCCTCACTTTCCAGGTTACTGCAAGTGCAGACTTCCTGAAGGACAACACGAAGCACAGCAAATGAAGGTCCTTAGAACAATGTATGACCCAACTCACTACCAATTCGAAGAATCTCTCTTAAGAGACTCAGGATATGAACAGGTCTGATGGATATGAACAGATCTTGATCACACTTGTTCCGAACATGCATGATAGTATATTCGCAGCATGTATGACGCCATTTCTGGCAAAGCAGGTAAGATGGATGTCATTGTCAATCACTGCAGTACAATCATATAAAAAATAGTTCAGTCTTTACTTTGCTTGTGCTTTTCTGTTGTAATATGTGTATGGTTGTTTCCAATTGGGGGCCTAGCTCTTATGCTTTTATGTTGCCTTCTTTTCTTTTAGGAGTCTATGGCTGTTTCCATTTTTGAGGCCAAGCTAATCTGCTACCGATATGGTTGCTGTCTCGCTGTTTACTTTTCTGAACATTTGGCATCTTAAATTTGAAAAATAAATATAAAATATCTTGTATTATTCAAATGTAAACATTCAACCGATATATTTCCAAATGTTTTGACATATTGTTCTATATGCACTTGGTAACCATATCTGGGCCTTATGCAATCCTAATGTTATGCTTGTATATATAGAAATTCACAACTTAAAAAATATATCATATTAAAAAAAATCGAAGTAGCTATGGGTTTTTTTCGCTAAGTTGTATGGCTCAAAAAGAGACTGCCAGTGCCAGACATCAATTAAGAGATGATGCGTGGTTAAAATTTCCAAATTATCCTGTTGTGTAAAGAGAATCTGTTGCTCTTTATACCTGATCAATAGATATTCCCATGTAGTGAAAATTCAAATAAAAGTTGTCTAAAATAGTACGAATTTAAGCACAGAAATAATGCAACGGCAGTACATTAGGCGATATAAATAGAATGATAAAACTTAGTACATACAAACTACCATATTTTCCATAACATGTTTCTGCTAGTCATTATAAAGATTAGGAATTGTGACTAGCATGTGCTATTGTGTCATCTGACAATAGCACACAATGGTTAAGCTGTTAGGTTAGTCTACCTTATTCTTTCTCAGAGTCCAATGTAGACATGGATACAAAAACAAGGCCACCTGTCAATGCCTTTGATATGAATGATGTGGAGATGCAAGCTGACGATTGGGATGAGCAGAGGAGCGATTTCCATTAGCAGTTGCAGTTCCTTCATGACTAAGTCTATCCTTTATAGCTTGTATTGCTTCCAGCTTTTGAACTACTTCGTCCATGGTGGGCCTCTGTTTTGGGTCTCCACTAAGACACTGAAGAGCAACAAGGGCTGCTTTATGTGCCCCCTTTACAGGAAAATTTCTGTCCAATCTGGCGTCCATAACTTCATACAATTTTCGTTTATCACCTAAACGAGGCATGCTCCATTCCACCAGTTTATGCTGCCCAGGCGGCCGGTTTGTATCTATAGCACGTAGCCCACATAACATTTCCAATAACACCACTCCAAAACCATATACATCACTTTTAAATGTCAAATGCCCTGTTCAAATACACCAAATTCATCAAGCCAAGTCAAGATATAAGCTAGAACATTTCTTGAATGAAAACTATCTCGGGGTTTTCCAATCCTGTCCTGTTACGAATAAACTACTAGACAAATGAGGCCCTTGTATCCAAAACCACCTGCTCCAAGTTGATGCATATTTTTGTTAAGGAAAAAGGAAATACGGAATCAAAGGATAATCATGCAACTTAGGAAAAAGTAGTCTGAAAACCTGTTGCCAAATACTCGGGAGCTGCATAACCATATGTCCCCATGATCCTAGTGGAGACGTGTGTAGCAGGTCCTGTTGGCCCATCCTTGGCTAGTCCAAAGTCTGAAAGCTTTGCATTATAAGCCTGCAATGATTTATAAAGTTCAGGGTACCCCTCACCCAAAGGTACTTACTATGGATTAGAAACAAACAGATAAAAACAAATAGTCTTTAATAGCTAAAATAAAATAGGCATACCGAGTCAAGAAGTATGTTTGAAGTCTTGAAATCACGATATATAACTTGTGGGTCTGCACTGTGCAGAAATGCAAGTCCCCTAGCAGCTCCAAGGGCTATTTTGATCCTTATGGCCCAAGAAAGGGGCTGATAGTATGTGCCTCCTACAAAATAAGAAATAACTTGGTTCAATGTATTTACTCATAACTGTAGCCCTAACAATGTGCATTCCTTCTACTTTCAGTGGTTGTCTGTGTCCATTGCAAGCCCAATGTCAAACACCTATTCCATCTTCATACGACACAGTACAGTGGGCTTGGACTCCGAATATATGCACTTATCGAGTCTACTAAAAAGTAAAAGCAAACACAATTAACCAGTCCAGCGAAGCACAAAATTCAAAGATTTCGTTATTCTCAATGGAGAAGCATAAAACGGTTTCTGAAACCAAATTTCTAAAATATTTCCAGTTGACTCTCTAAGAAAACACTCTGCTTTTAGCCACAAGAGGAATCAAAACAGACAATTCCATCTAAATTCAAAGGCCCTCGAAGGAAAATGTATATCATTTTATAGGTTTTAGCTTAAGCAGCCTGACAGATAATGAATATGGCGATGTTGATTGGCTTGAATATGGCACTAGGTCTAACAAAGCCTCATCTGAAAAATAATAAGTTTGTATAAATGTGACATGTTTCTTTCATTTTCCTATCAATAACTTTCCTGTATACCAGTATTAATTCGAACGGATAATGCGTTACAGTTTCACTACCAATTAGCATTGTCTTGGCAACTGCTTCAGGTTTATCAGAATTCAAGAAGCTTTGTTTTGTAGTGCCCGAAAAAGAGGAATGGAATGTTTCACACCATTGATATTGTATGGAAGTTATGCAATTTTTTTAACGAATTTTAAAGAGTTCTGGATGCAATACTCACTTCTGAATAGATGATTCTCCAAACTCCCTTTTTGCATAAACTCGTAGACTAATAGGAGATGATCATCTTCAGTACAATATCCTACGAGCTTCACAAGATTGGGATGGGAAAGCTGCCCCAGATAATTCACTTCAGCCTATCAAGAGTATCAAAGAAAATAAATCAGCTAGAATCTTAACTCAAAAATAAACTGAAATCAACCCAAATATTTTTCTGAGACCAATTCAAGTTAGCTAAAGTCGAATTGGATAGATACTGATGGAGAGACAAAGAAATAAATATAGTAGGACTAGGAACCAATTCAAACCGGATAGCTATTGACATTGAGCCAATTAGCCAAATTCAGCGGTACCCAACTCAGATTGGATAGATATTAATGTAGAGTTGAATACAAGAGCTCAACAATTCAAATTGGCTAGATCTTGAAGTAAAACCAATAAGCTAAATACAGTAGTACCCAATTCAAACGTGAAGCCAATTTGCTAAATACAGTACTCCCCAATTCAAACAGGGTAGATATCGGTGTAAATCCTATTAGCTAAGTATAGTCATACCCAATTCAGAATGGCTAGATTTCGATCCAAAGCAAATTAGAATCCGTAAGTATAAAGTTTAGCACAAAGCGAAAAAGAGTACCAGCCACTCCTTGTGACCCTGGAGACCCTCCTGGTTAAGCTTTTTGACGGCAATAACCATGCCAGTCCCGGGTTTTGTTGCCACGAAAGCATGTTCATCAATCCATCCCTTGAAAACACACCCAAATCCTCCTTCGCCCAAAACACTGTCAGGACGGAAGTTTCTGGTTGCGCATTTGAGGTCGTTGAAGGTAAACACCTTCAAATTTGGCGAAGGCAGGATTCGACCTTGGGGTCTGGGAGTCGATGGGCTTACGACAGAGAAGTCGCTCTGGGTCGTGGAAGCTAAGGAAAATTGTTGCGTTGAAGGAGGAGAGAATTTCACATCTCTGCTGTTGAGCCCTGTAAATACATGAGTGATTATGCAGGGGGTCAGATGATGCAGAGGAAATGAAAATAGCAAGGGGGTAAGAAAACATACCAGAAGAATTGGCCGGTGTAGAATTGTGAATGTGACCATCCGATTTCCCATTCGTGCCCAAACAATTTCCCATGCCCAGAATACTCTGTGCTTCAAATCACATTTTCTTACCAAAAAAGATGGATACAGATGATTGATCTGGGTGATGCCAAATTGATTGAGTACAACCGAAACCTGTAACCAATTGCTTAGATGGAGTTTGAGAGCGTACATTGACAAACAGAGTAGAACAAGTAGAAGACAACTTGCTCCGAGCCAGACTTTGACTTTCGACTAATCGCCTATCGTTAAGTCTTCTGGTCACATGGCCTCATTCGTAGCAGTACTCATTCACACCTGGACGTCCACGCTTCGCTAGCTTTGAACTAAGCCCACGGTAATCATCGTGACGGTTGAAGGGTCGTTAATCTTTTTAACCCCTTTATTTTGATGGGAACAAAGATTTTAATAGTATATATGAGATTTTAGTAGTGGGATTAAGCGTTAAACAATTTTAGGATATAAGGTTGTCTTGGCGGTTTTATAATTTTTTATATATTTTAAATATATTAGATTTTTTATTATGGCTTTCGATCAATTGTTTATGATATTTTATTATGTCTTTTGATCAATTGTTTTTTTATAGAATATAAGGGTGTTTACATAATTTTATAATAAAAAGAAATATTTGATTTTTTATTATGACTTTGTGTTAAAATATGTAAAGGAAACAAGACAAATGTAAGTATCTATCTTGTTTGTAGAAACCCTTGTCAATAAGGATTTTGTGATGTTTGTATGTTGTAGATGTTGATTTTGCAATAATAGATGTAGGAAATTTTCACAAATGCAATTGATCTACCAAAACCACATCATGGAGTCATGGATGTAAATGTATACCAATGAAGAAGATGATGAATGCCTCAATGTAAATCTCCTCTCTTGATGGCCAACAAAGTGCTAGATCTTGAAGAGGAAATGCTTACAAAAGGATCCTTGAATCTTTGAATGCCTTGAATGCTTAATGAAAATCTGGTTGCTTGAATGCTTGAACTTGCATGTGTGATTGCTCTAGTGAAAAATCTCCCCCTAAAATGAGGTGCCTAGGCTTCCTTTTATACTAATTTCTGGGCGGGAAAACAAAGCAAGTCGACGGGGACACCCTATTTGGCAATTTAATTCTTCGAGACAACACTAACTCTGGAATTTAAAATCCTCGGGGAACAAGTTGACCTTGTCGACCTATTCCGGAACAGGTCGAATGGGTCGACTTGTTCTAGGGTTGGCTCACAAGGAGCTAATCCTGGGGTCTCAGAGACTACATAGTTGAAAAGGGTAAAAATGGGATAGAACAGAAGAAGAAGGGGGTCATGCACGAATCCATTCATGGTCCATAAAGTCGATAAAGGGATGGGAGCTAAAAGGTCTTAAATAACGAGTGCACCCATTTTAAGATAGTACATTTAGCCCCCACTTTAGCAGGAGTATGAGTTGCCTCAAACTCACAATAAAGTAGATCAAAGAGAAAGAGGTGATCTTATCATGACTAAGGAGACGAAGAAACCATCAAGCCCCCAATGGACTTGAATCTTCATCATATCCAGAGCCAAAATAAGAGAGACGTCACTAACAAGAAAGTGCAGCCAACTCACCCAATAAGGTTTGTGTCCCTTATTGTGAACTACACAGAAAAAAGAAAAATGTGTGTTGTAATAAGAGATGGTAAATTAAAAAAGTTGCTTCAATTATCTTTAGCATCAAGGACTTTAAGTCCGATCATTCTCTAGTTTCTGATTTGCAGATTCGTGAGGAAGGGGTAGCTTTTTCCAAAGAATTATTGGCTCCTTCTAATCCCCCTGCTTCGGTGAATCATCAAACAGATTGCCTTCTAGATTCAATTCCTACTCTTGTGACTCAAGAAGACAATGCTTCTCTAATGCGGCCTTTCTCCTTATATGAGCTTCATAAAGTGGTTTTCTCAATGGCTCCTGACAAGGCTCTTGGACCTGATGGATTTACAATTTTGTTTTTTCAAAAATGTTGGGACTTCATTGGTTTTGATTTGTTAATGGCCCTTGAATCTAGGAAAGGGGGGTATATTCTAAGAAATTTCAATGTTACTCATATTGCCCTTATTCTGAAGACTAAGACTCTTAAAAGTTTTTTTGATTTCAGACCCATTTCCTTGTGCAATTCAATTTACAAAATCTTTACTAAAGATATTTATTTACGATTGAAATCTCTTCCTCGTATTATTTCAGTTCAACAAGGTGGTTTTGTTCTGGGAAGAGAAACTCATAAGGGAGAAATTGTGGCTCATGAGACATTACATTCCATTAATTCAACCAATTGATGAAGGGTGCTCCCCTTAATACCACAAACACATAATAGATATAGAGAAACAACAACAATATGCAAGAACAGAAAATTGGCTTCTTATTATCTCCAGAAATGTGGAATTACAAACTTTCAGAATTACAATATGCAAAGCCACATGGGTATTCCCTTACAATATTCTGTAGGACAAAGCCTCGAACTATTACCCAGAACTATTCTGAACTGCCTAGGACAATAATACAGCCTTCCTTATATAGGCAATTTTCCACCGTTTGGGAAGATTCCAGAATTTTAGCCAATAAGGCCAACCAAACTTAGAATTATTTTATTTTACATTTTATTACATCATAGTCGGCTCAAGATAACCTTTGAAACCCGAACAAAAATTTTGAAGAAAATTATTTTCCGCCATTTCAGGTGGCCCAACTTTCGAAGACCATAAGTCATCACCAGTTGACCCGATCGGCTATTATAACCCCATTTCAGAAACGCCACGAAGCGCTTTACAGGCTTGCCTCACGCAAGCGCCCATCACCCAAATTTTTGATCTCATTCGGAGCCTCTAAAGCCTTCAAAACTGAGTTCAAAGTTTCTGTACCGTGCTGCCAATACCGAAAATCTTCAATATCTTCCAATATACACTTGATCTGGCAATGAAACTTTACTGGCAGACTTATATGACCAAAATGAACCTCCAAGAAAGAAATCAAATCATTCTGAGCACATATGAAAATTACCAAAAATAGTAACTTTCCATAAATAGCAGCTCTGCACAAAATAGCCTTTATTGAATATAAAAATAATTTTTTTTTTTTTATGCTTCTCCTTGATGAGATTCTCCCTTACAAAACTTCGTGGAATGCACAACTGACTCCCTCTGAATAGCATATCATCCTGGATGATAAAATCTAGCCATTTCATCCTGTCTAGAGTAACAGGTTCTGTACAAGCTTTCCAAGCTTCACCAAAATCAGGATCCTTTGGATATAAATTCTTGAGTTCCTTGAACCCAACCACCTCAATCTGCATTTCTGTCAGCAATAGTTGCCTTCTGCTAAGAGCATCTGCAACCCTATTAGACTTTCCACTCCTATGTTTCAAAACAAATGTATAACTCTGCAAAAACTCAACCCATTTCAAATGCCTCTGATTCAACTTTCCTTGACTATTCAAATATTGCAAAGCTTGATGATCAGTATACAAAACAAACTCCTTAGGAAGCAGATAATGTCTCCACTTCTTTAATGCCTGAACTATAGCATAAAATTCCTGATCATAAACAGAATATTTCCTCTTGGCATCATTTAACTTCTCACTAAATAAGCAACAGGTTTACCTTCTTGGCTCATAACAGCTCCTATTGTAGTACCACTAGCATCACAATCTACTTGAAACACCTTATTAAAATCTGGAAGTGCTAAAACAGGTTGTTCTGTAACTTTTTGTTTCAACAATTGAAAACTCCTTTCTGCCCCATTAGTCCACTTAAACTCTTTTCTATCCCCTCTCATTGTTTCAGTCAAGGGTCCACAAATACTGCTAAAATTTTTGATAAACTTTCTATAAAAGCTAGCTAGACCATGAAAAGATCTTACCTCAGTAGCACTCCTTGGAGTAGGCCATTCAAGGATAGCTTGTACCTTCTCTGGGTCCATTTTTAGACCTTCTACTGAAACTACAAATCTCAAATACACTAACTCTTTCTTCACAAAACTGCACTTCTTCAAATTAATCAACAATTTTTCATCTCTCAATTTCTCAAACACCATACGAATATGCATCATATGTTCCTCCAATGTCTTGCTAAAAATCAAAATATCATCTAGGTAAACAATGACAAACTTACCTAGAAATTCTTTCAGGACCTCATTCATGAGCCGCATGAAAGTGCTCGGTGCATTGGTTAGCCCAAAAGGCATGACTAACCACTCATACAGTCCTTCCTTTGTCTTGAAGGTAGTCTTCCATTCATCTCCTTCTCTGATCCGAATCTGATGATATCCACTCTTCAGATCTATCTTTGAGAAATACACAGCTCCACTCAAACAGTCCATAATATCATCTATTCGTGGCAATGGAAACCTGTACTTGATTGTGATCTTGTTTATTGCCCTAGAATCTATACACATCCTCCATTCTCCATTCTTCTTTGGTGCTGATACCGCTGGTACAGCATAGGGACTCAAACTCTCACGGATCAATCCTTTCTGTAATAGTTCATGTACTTGTCTGTTCAACTCCTCACTTCCTGCAGGTGTCATTCTGTGTGCTGCCTTATTCGGCAAACTCGCTCCTGGGATCAAGTCCATCTGATGATTGATCTTCCTGACTAGTGGTAATCCATCAGGCACGTTATCGGATACAATATCCTGAAACTTATTCAATAAATCTGCAAATTCTACAGGAACATCTTCTACTTCCTCTTTACCAGCTTTTGGAATTAAAGAAAAACATACATGCTCATGCCTCATACCATCTAAGAAATTTCTTCCATCAACAAAAGTTATCCTTGCATTACCACATACCTTTTCTTCAGTCTCCTTCAATGGTTTTAGCTTATGTCACACTCCATCCTTTGTCAGGGAATAGGTATTTGCACGACCATCATGTACAGCACATCTGTCAAACTGTCATGGTCTACCCAACAACATATGACATACATCCATAGATATGATATCAGACAATACCTCATCTTGGTATCCGCCAATCTTGAACTTCACCAGGCATTGTTCATTGACCATGACCTTGTGGTCATCTTGCACCCAGGCAATCCGATATGGATGTGGGTGTTTTTGTCTCTTGAGCTTCAACTTTGTCACCATCTCTTCTGACACCAAATTGTCAGTGCTTCCACTATCAATAATCACATCACAACATTTACCTTCACACTTGCACCTGGTGCGAAACAGGCTCCTCCTTTGCTCAGGTTCATTCTCACCACTCAACAGGACTCTTCTGTTAATCAACGTTTCTCCTCTTTCAGCATCTTTAGAATTTGATGATCTGACATCTTCATCTACATGTGCAACTCTGGCCTGGCTTTCATTTCTCCTGTCTGTTCTGCCTTGGCGCTGAGGACATTCAAATGCCCTATGACCTTCTTCTCCACAGTGAAAACATGTTCCAGGGAAGCCACCTCTTCCAGATCCTTTTCCTCTTCCTCTTCCTCTTTGATATGTATTATTCTGATTCTGGAAGCGATTGAAATTATTTCCTCGCTGATTCTGACTGCTACTAGCCTCATCCTTCTTTTTCGGATCTTCATTTCGGCCACCATATGACCGTCCACCAGATCGTCCACCGCGACCTCTTCTATTTTGTCTGCTCTCAAACTTCTTGTTCAGCTTTTCCTCTACTTTTAGGGCAAACTTGTATGCCTCATCAATACTGTTCATTTGAACCAGATTCACCTCCTCCTGAATGCTTGACCTTAACCCATTAAGGTATCGGGCAACTTTCTCCTTATCAGCTTCTGCATGGCCTGTCCTGATGAGAAGTCGATAGAACTCCTCTGTATACTCCTGAACAGATCTTCCTGCTTGCTTCAAACTCTGCATTTTCTTTAGTAGGTCAAGCTCATAATCAACAGGAATGAACTGTCACTTCAATTTATCCACCATCCGATCCCATCTCATGATTTTATCTTTCCCTCTTCTATTTCGCTCCAATTGAATTTCTTGCCACCAGATCTTTGCATGACCTTTCATTCTGGCCTTCGCAAATTTGACACTATCAGGATCCTCAACATCTTAATACTCAAAATATTCCTCACATTCATTGATCCAGTCGATCAATTCTTCTGGGTTAAGATTTCTAGAAAATGTAGGAACCTCAATCTTAGGTCTTTTCCCAATCTTAGAAATGGCCCGAAAAAGTCTTTCTTCCTCCTTGTTCACAATTTCGACTTCTCCTTCTTGATATTCTTCTTCAGCTTCATCCTCGCATTCATCTCTGACATTAAGATTCATTCCTCTACGAATCTCTTCTTGCAATGCTCGCACTTGTCTCTGCAGCTCTCTAACCTCAGGTGTCACAGCACTAGCTCTTCCACCACGTTCTCTTCGTGGAGGTATTTTCACGATGCGTGCTGAAACCCTAACCACGGTCTTGGTGCAAACTGCCTCACAGTCAGCTATTTGTTTACACACTCAAGAACTCCTGCTCTGATACCACTTGATGAAGGGTGCTCCCCTTAATACCACAAACACATAACAGATATAGAGAAACAACAACAATATGCAAGAACAGAAAATTGGCTTCTTATTATCTCCACAAATGTGGAATTACAAAATTTCAGAATTACAATATGCAAAGCCACATGGGCATTCCCTTACAATATTCTTTAGGACAAAGCCTTGAACTATTACCCAGATCTACTACCCAGAACTATTCTGAACTGCCTAGGACAATAATACAGCCTTCCTTATATAGGCAATTTTCCACCGCCTGGGAAGGTTCCAAAATTTTAGCCAATAAGGCCGACCAAACTTAGAATTATTTTATTTTACATTTTATTACATCATAGTCGGCTCAAGATAACCTTTGAAACCCGAACAAAAATTTTGAAGAAAATTATTTTCTGCCATTTCAGGTGGCCCAACTTCTAGAGACCATAAGTCATCACTAGTTGACCCGATCGGCTATTATAACCCCATTTCAAAAATGTCATGAAGCGCTCTACTAGCTTGACCCGCACAAGCGCCCGTCACCCAAATTTTCAACCTCATCCGCGGCGTCTAAAGCTTTCAAAACTGAGTTCAAAGTTTCTGTACCCTGTTGTGAATACCGAAAATCTTCAATATCTTCCAATATACACTTGATCTGGCAATGAAATTTTAATGGCATACTTATATGACCAAAATGAACCTCCAAGAAAGAAATCAGATCATTCTGAGCACATATGAAAATTATCAAAAATAGTAACTTTCCATAAATAGCAGCTCTGCACAAAATAGCCCTTATTGAATATAAAAATAAAAATATTTTTTTTTTATGCTTCTCCTTGATGAGATTCTCCCTCAAAGAACTTTGTGGAATGCACAACTGACTCCCTCTGAATAGCATATCATCCTGGATGATAAAATCTAGCCATTTCGTCCTGTCTAGAGTAACAGGTTCTGTACAAGCTTTCCAAGCTTCACCAAAATAAGATCCTCTAGATATAAATTCTTGAGTTCATTGAACCCAACCACCTCAATCTGCATTTCTGTTAGCAATAGTTACCTTCTGCTAAGAGCATCTGCAACCCTATTAGACTTTCCACTCCTATGTTTCAAAACAAATGTATAACTCTGTAAAAACTCAACCCATTTCAAATGCCTCTGATTCAACTTTCCTTGACTATTCAAATATTGCAAAGCTTGATGATCAGTATACAAAACAAACTCCTTAGGAAGAAGATAATGTCTCCACTTCTTTAATGCCTGAACTATAGCATAAAATTTTTGATCATAAACAGAATATTTCCTCTTGGCATCATTTAACTTCTCACTGAAATAAGCAACAGGTTTACCTTCTTGGCTCATAACAGTTCCTATTGCAGTACCACTAGCATCACAATCTACTTGAAACACCTTATTAAAATCTAGAAGTGCTAAAACAGGTTGTTCTGTAACTTTTTGTTTCAACAATTGAAAACTCATTTCTGCCCCATTAGTCCACTTAAACTCTTTTCTATCCCCTCTCATTGTTTCAGTCAAGGGTCCACAAATACTGCTAAATTTTTTGATAAACTTTCTATAAAAACTAGCTAGACCATGAAAAGATCTTACCTCAGTAGCACTCCTTGGAGTAGGCCATTCAAGGATAGCCTGTACCTTCTCTGGGTCCATTTTTAGACCTTCTGCTGAAACTACAAATCCCAAATACACTAACTCTTTCTTCACAAAACTGCACTTCTTCAAATTAATCAACAATTTCTCATCTCTCAATTTCTCAAACACCATACGAATATGCATCATATGTTCCTCCAATGTCTTGCTAAAAATTAAAATATCATCTAGGTAAACAATGACAAACTTATCCAGAAATTCTTTCAGGGCCTCGTTCATGAGCCGCATGAAAGTGCTCGGTGCATTGGTTAGCCCAAAAGGCATAAATAACCACTCATACAGTCCTTCCTTTGTCTTGAAGGTAGTATTCCATTCATCTCCTTCTCTGATCTGAATCTGATGATATCCACTCTTCAGATCTATTTTTGAGAAATACACAGCTCCACTCAAATAGTCCATAATATCATCCATTTGTGGCAATGGAAACCTGTACTTGATTGTGATCTTGTTTATTATGCTAGAATCTGTACACATCCTCCATTCTCCATTCTTCTTTGGTGCTGATACCGCTGGTACAGCATAGGGACTCAAACTCTCATGGATCAATCCTTTCTGTAACAGTTGGTGTACTTGTCTGTTTAACTCCTCACTTTCTATAGGTGTCATTCTGTGTGCTGCCTTATTCGGCAAACTCGCTCCTGGGATAAAGTCCATCTGATGACTGATCTTCCTGACTGGTGGTAATCCATCAGGCACGTTATCGGATACAATATCCTGAAACTCATTCAATAAATCTGCAACTTCTATAGGAACATCTTCTACTTCCTCTTTACCAGCTTTTGGAATTAAAGAAAAACATACATGCTCATGCCTCATACCATCTAGGAAATTTTTTCCATCAACAAAAGTTATCCTTGCATTACCACATACCTTTTCTTCAGTCTCCTTCAATAGTTTTAGCTTATGTCGCACTCCATCCTTTGTTCGGGAATAGGTATTCGCACGACCATCATGAACAACACATCTGTCAAACTGCCATGGTCTACCCAACAACATATGACATGCTTCTATAGATATGATATCACACAATACCTCATCTTGGTATCCGCCAATCTTGAACTTCACCAGGCATTGTTCATTGACCATGACCTTGTGGTCATCCTGTACCCAGGCAATCTGATATGGATGTGGGTGTTTCTGTCTCTTGAGCTTCAACTTTGTCACCATCTCTTCTGACACTAAATTGTTAGTGCTTCCACTATCAATAATCACATCACAACATTTACCTTCACACTTGCACCTGGTGCGAAACAGGCTCCTCCTTGGCTAAGGTTCATTCTCACCACTCAACAGGACTCTTCTGTTAATCAACGTTTCTCCTCTTTCAGCATCTTCAGAGTTTGATGATCTGGCATCTTCATCTACATGTGCAACTCTGGCCTGGCCTTCATTTTTTCTGTCTGTTCTGCCTTGGCACTGAGGACATTCAAATGCCCTATGACCTTCTTCTCCACAGTGAAAACATGTTCCACGGAAGCCACCTCTTCCAGATCCTTGTACTCTTCCTCTTCCTCTCTGATCTCTATTATTCTGATCCTGGAAGCGATTGAAATTATTTCCTCGCTGATTCTGACTGCTACTGGCTCATCCTTCTTTTTCAGATCTTCATTTCGGCCACCATATGATCGTCCACCAGGTCGTCCACCGCAACCTCTTCCATTTTGTCTGCTCTCAAACTTCTTGTTCAGCTTTTCCTCTACTTTGAGGGCAAACTGGTATGCCTCTTCAATACTGTTCATTCGAACCAAATTCAGCTCCTCCTGAATGCTTGGCCTTAACCCATTAATGTATCGGGCAACTTTCTCCTTATCAGCTTCTGCATGGCCTGTCCTGATGAGAAGTCGATAGAACTCCTTTGTATACTCCTAAACAGATCTTCCTGCTTGCTTCAAACTCTGCATTTTCTTCAGTAGGTCAAGCTCATAATCAACAGGAATGAACTGTCGCTTTAATTTATCCACCATCCGATCCCATCTCGTGATTTTATCTTTCCTCTTCTATTTTGCTCCAATTGAATTTCTTGCCACCAGATCTTCGAATGACCTTTCAGTCTAGCCTTCGCAAATTTGACCCTATCAGGATCCTCAACATCTTCATACTCAAAATATTCCTCACATTCATTGATCCAGTCGATCAATTCTTCTTGGTTAAGATTTCTAAAAAATGTAGGAACCTCAATCTTAGGTCTTTTCCCAATCTTAGAAATGGCCCGAAAAAGTCTTTCTTCCTCCTGGTTCACAATTTCGACTTCTCCTTCTTGATATTCTTCTTCAGCTTCATCCTCGCTTTCATTTCTGACATTAAGATTCATTCCTCTATGAATCTCTTCTTGCAATGCTCGCACTTGTCTTTGCAGCTCTCTAACCTCAGGCGTCACAGCACCAGCTCTTTCGCCATGTTCTCTTTGTGGAGACATTTTCACGATGCACGCTGAAACCCTAACCACGGTCCTGGTGCAAAATACCTCATAGTCGACGATCTGTTTACACACTCAAGAACTCCTGCTCTGATACCACTTGATGAAGGGTGCTCCCCTTAATACCACAAACACATAAATATATAGAGAAACAACAACAATATGCAAGAACAGAAAGTTGGCTTCTTATTATCTCCACAAATGTGGAATTACAAAATTTCAGAATTACAATATGCAAAGCCACATGGGCATTCCCTTACAATATTCTTTAAGACAAAGCCTCGAACTATTACTCAGATCTACTACCCAAAACTATTATGAATTGCCTAGGACAATAATACAGCCTTCCTTATATAGGCAATTTTCCACCGCCTGGGAAGGTTCCAGAATTTTAGCCAATAAGGCCGACCAAACTTAGAATTATTTTATTTTACATTTTATTACATCATAGTCGGCTCAAGATAACCTTTGAAACCCGAACAGAAATTTTGAAGAAAATTATTTTTCGCTATTTCAGGTGGCCCAACTTCCGAAGACCATAAGTCATCACCAGATGACCCGATCGGCTATTATAACCCCATTTTGAAAATGCCACAAAGCGCTCTACAGGTTTAACCCGTGCAAGCACTCGTCACCCAAATTTTTGATCTCATCTGGGGCCTCTAAAACCTTCAAAACTGAGTTCAAAGTTTCTGTACCGTGCTGCCAATACCGAAAATCTTCAATATCTTCCAATATACACTTGATCTGCTAATGAAACTTTACTGACAGACTTATATGACAAAAATAAACCTCCAAGAAAGAAATCAGATCATTCTGAGCACATATGAAAATTACCAAAAATAGTAACTTTCCATAAATAGCAGCTCTGCACAAAATAGCCCTTATTGAATATAAAAATAATTTTTTTTTTTTTATGCTTCTCCTTTATGAGATTCTCCCTCATAGAACTTCGTGGAATGCACAACTGAATCCCTCTGAATAGCATATCATCGTAGATGATAAAATCTAGCCATTTCATCCTGTCTAGAGTAACAGGTTCTGTACAAGCTTTTCAAGCTTCACCAAAATCAAGATCCTCTGGATATAAATTCTTGAGTTTCTTGAACCCAACCACCTCAATCTTCATTTCTGTCAGCAATAGTTGCCTTCTGCTAAGAGCATCTGCAACCCTATTAGACTTTCCACTCCTATGTTTCAAAACAAATGTATAACTCTGCAAAAACTCAACCCATTTCAAATGCCTCTGATTCAACTTTCTTTGACTATTCAAATATTGCAAAGCTTGATGATCAGTATACAAAACAAACTCCTTAGGAAGCAGATAATGTCTCCACTTTTTTAATGCTTGAACTATAGCATAAAATTTTTGATCATAAACAGAATATCTCCTCTTGCATCATTTAACTTCTCACTGAACTAAGCAACAGGTTTACCTTCTTGGCTCATAACAGCTCCTATTGCAGTACCACTAGCATCACAATCTACTTGAAACACCTTATTAAAATCTGGAAGTGCTAAAATAGGTTGTTCTGTAACTTTTTATTTCAACAATTGAAAACTCGTTTCTGCCCTATTAGTCCACTTAAACTCTTTTCTATCCCCTCTCATTGCTTCAGTCAAGGGTCCACAAATACTGCTAAAATTTCTGATAAACTTTCTATAAAAGCTAGCTAGACCATGAAAAGATCTTACCTCAGTAGCACTCCTTTGAGTATGCCATTCAAAGATAGCCTGTACCTTCTCTCGGTCCATTTTTAGACCTTCTACTGAAACTACAAATCTCAAATACACTAACTCTTTCTTCACAAAACTGCACTTCTTCAAATTAATCAACAATTTCTCATCTCTCAATTTCTCAAACACAATACGAATATGCATCATATGTTACTCCAATGTCTTGCTAAAAATCAAAATATCATCTAGGTAAACAATGACAAACTTACCCAGAATTTCTTTCAGAACCTCGTTCATGAGCCGCATGAAAGTGCTCGGTGCATTGGTTAGCTCAAAAGACATAAATAACCACTCATACAGTCCTTCCTTTGTCTTGAAGGCAGTCTTCCATTCTTCTCCTTCTCTGATCTGAATCTGATGATATCCACTTTTCAGATCTATCTTTGAGAAATACACAGCTCCACTCAAACAGTCCATAATATCTTCCATTCGTGGCAATAAAAACTTGTACTTGATTGTGATCTTGTTTATTGCCCTAGAATCTGTACACATCCTCCATTCTCCATTCTTTTTTGGTGCTAATACCGCTAGTACAGCATAGGGACTCAAACTCTCACGAATCAATCCTTTCTGTAACAGTTCATGTACTTGTCTGTTCAACTCCTCACTTTTTGTAGGTGTCATTCTGTATGCTGCGTTATTCGGCAAACTCGCTCCTGGGATCAAGTCCATCTGATGACTGATCTTTCTGACTGGTGGTAATCCACCAGGCACGTGATCGGATATAATATCTTGAAACTCATTCAATAAATCTGCAACTTCTATAAGAACATCTTCTACTTCCTCTTTACCAGCTTTTGGAATTAAAGCAAAACATACATTCTCATGCCTCATACCATCTAGGAAATTTTCTCCATCAACTAAAGTTATCCTTGCATTACCACATACTTTATCTTCAGTCTCCTTCAATGGTTTTAGCTTATGTCACACTCTATCCTTTGTCAGGGAATAGGTATTCGCACGACCATCATGTACAACACATCTGTCAAACTGTCATGGTCTACCCAACAACATATGACATGCATCCATAGATATGATATCACACAATACCTCATCTTGGTATCTGCCAATCTTGAACTTCACCAGGCATTGTTCATTGACCATGACCTTGTGGTCATCCTGTACCCAGGCAATCTGATATGGATGTGGGTGTTTCTGTCTCTTGAGCTTCAACTTTGTCACCATCTCTTCTGACATCAAATTGTTAGTGCTTCCACTATCAATAATCACATCACAACATTTACCTTCACACTTGCACCTGGTACGAAACTGGCTCCTCTTTTGCTCAAGTTCATTCTCACCACTCAGCAGGACTCTTCTGTTAATGAACGTTTCTCCTTTTTCAGCATCTTCAGAATTTGATGATCTGACATCTTCATCTACATGTGCAACTCTGGCCTAGCCTTCATTTCTCCTGTCTGTTCTGCCTTGGCGCTGAGGACATTCAAATTCCCAATGACCTTCTTCTCCACAGTGAAAACATGTTCCACGGAAGCCACCTCTTCCTCTTTCTCTCTGATCTGTATTATTCTGATCCTGGAAGTGATTGAAATTATTTCCTCGCTGATTCTGACTGCTACTGGCCTCATCCTTTTTTTTCGGATCTTCATTTCGGCCACCATATGACCATCCACCAGATCGTCCACCGCGACCTCTTCCATTTTGTCTGCTCTCAAACTTCTTGTTCAGCTTTTCCTCTACTTTTAGGGAAAACTGGTATGCCTCTTCAATACTGTTCATTCAAACCAGATTCAGCTCCTCCTGAATGCTTGGCCTTAACCCATTAAGGTATCAGGCAAATTTCTACTTATCAACTTCTGCATGGCCTGTCCTGATGAGAAGTCGATAGAAGTCCTCTGTATACTCATGAACAGATCTTCCTGCTTGCTTCAAACTCTGCATTTTCTTCAGTAGGTCAAGCTCATAATCAACAGGAATGAACTGTCACTTCAATTTATCCACCATTTGATCCCATCTCGTGATTTTATCTTTCCCTCTTTTATTTCGCTCCAATTGAATTTTTTGCCACCAGATCTTCGCAGACCTTTCAGTCTGGCCTTCGCAAATTTGACCTTATCAAGATCCTCAACATCTTCATACTCAAAATATTCCTCACATTCATTGATCCAGTCGATCAATTCTTCTGGGTTAAGATTTCCAAAAAATGTAAGAACCTCGATCTTAGGTCTTTTCCCAATCTTAGAAATGGTCCAAAAAAGTTTTTCTTCCTCATGGTTCACAATTTCAACTTCTCCTTCTTGATATTCTTCTTCAGCTTCATCCTCGCTTTCAGCTCTGACATTAAGATTCATTCCTCTATGAATCTCTTCTTGCAATGCCCGCACTTGTCTCTGCAGCTTTCTAACCTCAGGTGTCACAGCACCAGCTCTTCCGCCACGTTCTCTTCGTGGAGGCATTTTCACGATGTGCGCTGAAACCCTAACCACGGTCCTGGGGCAAACTACCTCACAGTCGACGATCTGTTTACACACTCAAGAACTCCTGCTCTGATACCACTTGATGAAGGGTGCTCCCCTTAATACCACAAACACATAACAGATATAGAGAAACAATAACAATATGCAAGAACAGAAAATTGGCTTCTTATTATCTCCACAAATGTGGAATTACAAACTTTCAAAATTACAATATGCAAAGCCACATGGGCATTCCCTTACAATATTCTGTAGGACAAAGCCTCGAACTATTATCCAGATCTACTACCCAGAACTATTCTGAACTGCCTAGGACAATAATACAGCCTTCCTTATATAGGCAATTTTCCACCGCCTGGGAAGGTTCCAGAATTTTAGCCAATAAGGCCAACCAAACATAGAATTATTTTATTTTACATTTTATTACATCATAGTCAGCTCAAGATAACCTTTGAAACCCGAACAAAACTTTTAAAGAAAATTATTTTTTGCCATTTTAGGTGGCCCAACTTCCGAAGACCACAAGTCATCACCAGTTGACCCGGTCGGCTATTATAACCCCATTTCAGAAATGCCACGAAGCACTCTATAGGTTTGACCCGCGCAAGCGCCTGTCACCCAAATTTTTGATCTCATCCGGGGCCTCTAAAGCCTTCAAAACTGAGTTAAAAGTTTCTGTACCCTGCTGCTAATACCAAAAATCTTCAATATCTTTCAATATACACTTGATCTGGCAATGAAACTTTAATGGCAGACTTATAGGAGCAAAATGAACCTCCAAGAAAGAAATCAGATCATTCTGATCACATATGAAAATTACCAAAAATAGTAACTTTCCATAAATAGCAGCTCTGCACAAAATAGCCTTTATTGAATATAAAAATAAATTTTTATTTTTTTTTATGCTTCTCGTTGATGAGATTCTCCCTCATAGAACTTCGTGGAATGCACAACTGAATCCATCTGAATAGCATATCATCATGGATGATAAAATCTAGCCATTTCGTCATGTCTAGAGTAACAGGTTCTGTACAAGCTTTCCAAGCTTCACCAAAATCAAGATCCTCTGGATATAAATTCTTGAGTTTCTTGAACCCAACCACCTCAATCTGCATTTCTGTTAGCAATAGTTGCCTTCTGCTAAGAGCGTCTACAACCCTACTAGACTTTTCACTCCTGTGTTTCAAAACAAATGTATAACTCTGTAAAAACTCAACCCATTTCAAATGCCTCTGATTCAACTTTCCTTGACTATTCAAATATTGCAAAGCTTGATGATCAGTATACAAAACAAACTCCTTAGGAAGCAGATAATGTCTCCACTTCTTTAATGCCTGAACTATAGCATAAAATTCCTGATCATAAATAGAATATTTCCTCTTGGCATCATTTAACTTCTCACTGAAATAAGCAACAGGTTTACCTTCTTGGCTCATAACAGCTCCTATTGCAGTACCACTAGCATCACAATCTACTTGAAACACCTTATTAAAATCTAGAAATGCTAAAATAGGTTGTTCTATAACTATTTGTTTCAACAATGGAAAACTTCTTTCTGCCCCATTAGTCCACTTAAACTCTTTTCTATCCCTTCTCATTGTTTCAGTCAAGGGTCCACAAATACTGCTAAAATTTCTGATAAACTTTCTATAAAAGCTAGCTAGACCATGAAAAGATCTTACCTCATTAGCACTCTTTGGAGTAGGCCATTCAAGGATAGCCTGTACTTTCTCTGGGTCTATTTTTAGACCTTCTGCTGAAACTACAAATCTCAAATACACTAACTCTTTCTTCACAAAACTGCACTTCTTCAAATTAATCAACAATTTCTCATCTCTCAATTTATCAAACACCATATGAATATGCATCATATGTTCCTCCAATATCTTGCTAAAAATAAAAATATCATCTAGGTAAACAATGACAAACTTACCTAGAATTTCTTTCAGGACCCCGTTCATGAGCTGCATGAAAGTGCTCGGTGCATTGGTTAGCCCAAAAGGCATGACTAACCACTCATACAGTCCTTCCTTTGTCTTGAAGGCAGTCTTCCATTCATCTCCTTCTCTGATGCGAATCTGATGATATCCACTCTTCAGATCTATCTTTGAGAAATACACAGCTCCACTCAAACAGTCCATAATATCATCCATTCGTGGCAATGGAAACCTGTACTTGATTGTGATCTTGTTTATTGCCCTAGAATCTGTACACATCCTCCATTCTCCATTCTTCTTTGGTGCTAATACCGCTGGTACAACACAGGGACTCAAACTCTCACGGATCAATCCTTTCTGTAATAGTTCATGTACTTGTCTGTTCAACTCCTCACTTTCTGCAGGTGTCATTCCGTGTGCTGCCTTATTCAGAAAGCTCGCTCCTGGGATAAAGTCCATCTGATGACTGATCTTCCTGACTGGTGGTAATCCATCAGGCACGTTATTGGATACAATATCTTGAAACTCATTCAATAAATTTGCAACTTCTACAGGAACATCTTCTACTTCCTCTTTACCAGCTGTTGGAATTAAAGAAAAACATACATGCTCATGCCTCATACCATCTAGGAAATTTCTTCCATCAACAAAAGTTATCCTTACATTACCACATACCTTTTCTTCAGTCTCCTTCAATGGTTTTAGCTTATGTCGCACGACCATCATGTACAACACATCTGTCAAACTGCCATGGTCTACCCAACAACATATGACATGCATCCATAGATATGATATCACACAATACCTCATCTTGGTATCCGCCAATCTTGAACTTCACCAGGCATTGTTCATTGACCATGACCTTGTGGTCATCCTGTACCCAGGCAATCTGATATGGATGTGGGTGTTTCTATCTCTTGAGCTTCAACTTTGTCACCATCTCTTCTGACACCAAATTATCAGTGCTTCCACTATCAATAATCACATCACAACATTTACCTTCACACTTGCACCTGGTGCGAAATAGACTCCTCCTTTGCTCAGGTTCATTCTCACCATTCAGCAGGACTGTTCTGTTAATCAATGTTTCTCCTCTTTCAGCATCTTCCGAATTTGATGATCTGGCATCTTCATCTACATGTGCAACTCTGGCCTGGCCTTCATTTCTCCTGTTTGTTCTGTCTTGGTGCTGAGGACTTTCAAATGCCCTATGACCTTCTTCTCCACAGTGAAAACATGTTCCACGGAAGCCACCTCTTCCAGATCTTTGTCCTCTACCTCTTCCTCTCTGATCTGTATTATTCTGATCGTGGAAGCGATTGAAATTATTTCCTCGCTTATTCTGACTGCTATTGGCCTCATCCTTCTTTTTCAGATTTTCATTTCGGCCACCATATGACCGTCCACCAGATCGTCCACCGTGACCTCTTCCATTTTGTCTGCTCTCAAACTTCTTGTTTAGCTTTTCCTCTATTTTTAGGGCAAACTGGTATGCCTCTTCAATACTGTTCATTCGAACCAGATTCAGCTCCTCCCGAATGCTTAGCCTTAACCCATTAAGGTATCGGGTAACTTTCTCCTTATCAGCTTCTGCATGGTCTGTCCTGATGAGAAGTCGATAGAACTCCTCTGTATACTCCTGAACAGATCTTCCTGCTTGCTTCAAACTCTGCATTTTCTTCAGTAGGTCAAGCTCATAATCAACAGGAATGAACTGTCTCTTCAATTTATCCACCATCCGATCCCATCTCGTGATTTTATCTTTCCCTCTTCTATTTCGCTCCAATTGAATTTCTTGCCACCAGATCTTCGCATGACCTTTCAGTCTAGAATTCGCAAATTTAACCCTATCAGGATCCTCAACATCTTCATACTCAAAATATTCCTCACATTCATTGATCCAATCGATCAATTCTTCTGGGTTAAGATTTCTAGAAAATGTAGGAACCTCAATCTTTGGTCTTTTCTCAATCTTAGAAATGGCCCGAAAAAGTCTTTCTTCCTCCTGGTTCACAATTTTGACTTCTCCTTCTTGATATTCTTCTTCAGCTTCATCCTCACTTTCATCTCTGACATTAAGATTCATTCCTCTACAAATCTCTTCTTGCAATGCTCACACTTGTCTCTATAGCTCTCTAACCTTAGGTGTCACAGCACCAGCTCTTCCGCCACGTTCTCTTTGTGGAAGTATTTTCAGGATGCGCGTTGAAACCCTAACCACGGTCCTGGTGTAAACTGCCTCACAATCGGCAATCTGTTTACACACTCAAGAACTCCTGCTCTGATACCACTTGATGAAGGGTGCTCCCCTTAATACCACAAACACATAACAGATATACAGAAATAACAACAATATGCAAGAACAAAAAATTGGCTTCTTATTATCTCCACAAATGTGGAATTACAAACTTTCAAAATTACAATATGCAAAGCCACATGGGCATTCCCTTACAATATTCCATAGGAAAAAGCCTCGAACTATTACCCAGATCTACTACCCAGAACTATTCTGAACTGGCTAGGACAATAATACAGCCTTCCTTATATAGGCAATTTTCCACCGCCTTGGAAGGTTCCAGAATTTTAGCCAATAAGGCCGACCAAACTTAGAATTATTTTATTTTACATTTTATTACATCATAGTCGGCTCAAGATAACCTTTGAAACTCGAACAGAAATTTTGAAAAAAATTATTTTCTGCTATTTCAGGTGGCCCAACTTCCGAAGACCATAAGTCATCACTAGTTGACCCGATCGGCTATTATAACCCCATTTCAAAAATGTCACGAAGCGCTCTACAGGCTTGACCCGTGCAAGCGCCAAGCGCCTGTCACCCAAATTTTCATCCTCATCTGGGGCCTCGAAAGCCTTCAAAATTGAGTTCAAAGTTTCTGTTCCCTACTGCCAATACCGAAAATCTTCAATATCTTCCAATTTACACTTGATCTGGCAATGAAACTTTACTGGCAGACTTATATGACCAAAATGAACCTCCAAGAAAGAAATCAGATCATTCTGAGCACATATGAAAATTACCAGAAATAGTAACTTTTCATAAATAGCAGCTCTGCACAAAATAGCCCTTATTGAATATAAAAACAAAAATTTTTTTTTTTTTTGGGTGATGCAAGATTGCTCTTACACCCAGGATGCTCTTGCATCACCAATACTCTTGCTTTTGTTATTAAGCTTGATATGATGAAAGCTTATGGCAAAGTTTGTTGGTTTTTTTATTTAATGTCTTGTTGAAATTTGGATTCTCTTCCCCATGGTTCAAATGGATTAAAAGTTGTATCTCTTATGCTTCTTTTTCTATGATTATTAATGGGATTCCTTCTGGTTTCTTCCCTTCTTCTCAAGGTGTCAGTCAAGGGGATCCACTGTCCCCCTTTCTTTTTATTATCATGACTGAAGCATTTAGTCATCCTATATCGAATCAAAGGGCTTTGGGCTTATGGAAAGGGATATCAATTTCTAATCTTGATATTTCAATAACTCATAATCTTTTTGTAGATGATACACTTTTGTTTGGATCTTCCACTATTCACGAAGCTACAATTATTAAGTCTATTTTGGATATATACACTTCTAGTTCAGGTCATAAAATTAATGCTCACAAGTCCAAAATTTTTATGTTTAATACCCCTCAATTGGTAGCTAATAGAATTGTCAGTATTCTTTGTTTTCCTACTGACACGCTTCCTTCCACTTACTTGGGGATCCCTTTTTTCATGGGATCCTCCAAAAGTTCTTTTTGGAATTATGTTATTGAAAGATTAAAGTGTCGTATTTCTGCTTGGAAAGCTTGGTGGTTATCCTTGTCAGGTTGAATTCTTTTAGTCAAAACAGTTCTAGCTGCTATCCCTAATTACTACATTTATGTCCTTCATACTCCTAGAACAGTCATTGGTCAAAATGAAAAAATTATTCGCTCTTTCCTTTGGAAGAGCAACATGAATGAGATTAAGAAGATTCTGTTGATTTCTCTACATAAAATGTCTCTTACAAAATAGTCTGGGGGGGTTGGGATGCATAATCTTTCTCATAGGAATATTTCTTTTGGGGGGAAGTTGGTTTGGGCCATGTATGCTAAGCCTCAATCTTTGTGGTGTCAAATTATGCAGGCCAAGTATTTAGATTCCCAAAATCCTGCAAGAATTTTTACTATTTCCAACCCTCCTAATGGATTCGCTATTTGGAACTTCATGATTTATTGTCGAGAGGTGATTTCAAAATCTATTTCATGGCAAGTGCATTCAGGGGAGGATGTTCTCTTCTGGAAAGACTCTTGGAATGGTTTGTCTCCTCTTTTCCAATCAGACTCCCTTGCATCAATTGATGTTATTCTATCACAAACATGGGGGGATAAGCTCATTGATTATGTGGATAGTGTGGATTTGTTTTCTCATAAGGTTTATTGGAAGGATCCTTCCCCTTTGTTATTATCTTAGCATGGAATTTAATTATTTCAATCAGTCATTAAGAATATAATTGTTTTTCTTTCAAATTCTAAAGATCAATTAATATGGTGCCCTTCCAAATCTAGAAACTATTTTGTTAAAGAAGGGTATTTTGCATTCCAGCAAATGTCTAGCCAAAATTTGTACCATCATGTTTTTACCTTCTGTTGGCATAGTGTAGTTATTCCTAAAGCTGGTGCTTTTTCCTGGTTGGCCTTACAAAACAGGATTTTAACAAGTGATCGATTAGTAAAATTTAACATTTCAGCTCCTTTTTCTTGTGTTTTGTGTGGGAAAGAACTAGAGGATGTTGACCACATTTTTTTGCATTGTGATTTTTCTAGGGATTTTTGGCATTTTGTCTTTCAAAAACTTTCTCTCTCAATTCATTTTCCTTCTACCCTTTGGAATTTGTTTCAATCTTGGCCAACTTTATATTCTTCTTCTTTATATGCATGTCTTTGGTATATAGTTCCATCTTCAGTCATTTGGTGTGTTTGGTGGGAAAGGAATAAACGTATTTTTAGGGGGCAAATATCTCAAGTGTCTAGTGCTATCAAACTCTGGAAAAGAGCATTTTGGAACAAGTGAATTCTCATGTCCAAAAATAGTTTCATAATAACTCAATTTTTTCCTCATGGGATAATTTGATTTCCTCTTCATGGAAAGGTATCATTATTCCTATCTCTCATGTTCTCCCATGGGTTAGAAAGAGCATGGTAGACAAAAGTGTTATTAAATGGTAACCTCTTATGGTTGGTACATACAAAATGAATTTTGATGGCTCTTCTCATGGTAACCTAGGAGAGTTAGGAATAGGGATAGTTGTTCATGACAGTTCGTGTCATATTCTTTCTTTTAAAGCTATGCCAATTCCTCCTCACATGAATAACATGGCAGAGGCATGTGCTCTTTTGGAAGGTATTGTGATGGCAAAAAAAATGAATTTTCAGTGTTTACATATTGAAGGTGACTCTTCTTTTATTATTAATGCACACAAATCAATAAATTGTGATAATTGGCACTTTAGATATATTCTTGAACAAATTTGGGTTCTCTTAGATACATTTGAATACCTTTTTATATCACATGTCTATCGGGAAGGAAATGTGCTGGCTGATTGCCTTGCGAATATTGGATGTGATAAAGTTGTTTTAGATTCTTCTCAGGAGGGATGCGATTTAAACAGTTACCCAAATATATTTAGGATTGCTCAACTTGAGATGTGCCTCCCTTAATATGGCATGGATGGTGATACTTTACGTTTCTTATATTGAACATTCATGTTTTAACTTTAATTATTGGATTTATTGGAAATGGATCTCGTTCATTGTTCTGATTCCCAATCGGGAAGTATGGGCATATCATTATCTCCTACCCGTCATTAGCCCTTGATATCAATAAATCCATTCTTGGTGGTTTGGGTCCCTTGAATTTACATTTGGCTCCTTCAATGGAAGAATAGATATGCATTGCATAGTTTTTGGTTTTGGTATCTTGATTGCGGGTTTTTTGTAGGTATGCTCATTCTAGATTTGTTGAACTTCTTGTGGATGGCTTCCTGCTTTTTTCTACTATTCAATTGGCAGCTTTGAAATCTTTATGAATCTTTCCATCTATTATGATATTGTAAACATCTGAATGAGCTTGCATGCTCCTTTAGTCAGATTTTTTGTCTATCTTTATTCTCAGTATGAGCTTGCATGCTCTCCTAGCTGGATTCTATTATTGTATAAATTTCTTAATCGAGCTTGCATGCTCTCTCTCTCTTCCACTTTCTTATGATATGGGTTATGAACAAAGTTTTTATTTCTAGTTCTTTTCTCCGAGAGCTCTCATGAACCAACATGTAAAAAAATAAAATTATATATATAATAAAAATATATTAAGTGGTTATTCCACTTTGAATAAAAAAAACACAAGAGATGGCATTGAATGGTCTAGCAAGTGTGCGTGGCATTCTAGTCGATTTATCAAAAGGATTCAACCTCAAGGGAACTTTGTGTCCCAAAAAGAAAAATCAAAAGACTACCCAAGCATAAGGATGTGTGTGTCCTTAAGGGATTGAAAATATGATCAGGCTTCCCAGACTGCCAATAGTCCAAAGAAGGATCAAACAATGATCAAGCCTTCTAGACTCTTAGTAATCCAAAGAGGGATAAAAAAGAAAGGATTGAGCCTCTCAGATTGTTAGTAATCCAATGAGAGATCCAAAATAACAAAGGTTGAGCCCCCATGAACTGTCAATAGTTCGATAGAGGAAACTAAATTTTCAACGTTCGTGTGTGCAAAAGTGAGCGGAGTGTATGCCCCCACGTTAAAGTGATTGCAAAATGCTTCAACGGGAGAAATTTCTTTAACATAAGCATACATGCATCCATGAAGAATGTTTCCACTATGAAATGTCCCCAAGAGAGAACACTTCAAGGGAAATAAACACATGACAAAAGAGAGAACACCGAGGGATCCGCTAACTTTGGGGTTAGTATGATCATATGATAATATGTAATAATATATCAAGTATGAAATGCCATCATTCTCCAAAGGAAGTAGAACTACAAAATAATGGAGGAAAAAGTACGTAAGAGGTACAAAGAAGAGTCTTTTTGGGCCAGTAAAACAAAGACAAAAAAAACTCAGTGCTACTATGTCACGAGCATCCAAGTAGACTACACAAGGGAACATATACAAACAATAACACATAGACAACATAACATGTAATGACAAATAGAAGTTGAGAGGTACACATAGTAGGATATGTATGACATGCTTGATTATTTTATCATCTTGTGCCAACAGAGTAACAAGAATCATCTAAAGCGATCTAGACAAACATATAATAGAGAACACAACATGGGAGAAAAGCAATAGGAACACATGAAGGCTACCATGCTAGAGAAGTCCACTTCAAGCGTGTTGCATGCCCTCCCCATCTTGGTCTAAAATATCAAGGAAAGGTGAGCAACCCGCAAGAGGAACAACATCCAACACAATAGGAACCACCACTAGATCCAAGAAAGGACTTTGGGGGGGGTCACTCTCCTCTTCACTAGGAGTGAGTATTAGCTATGTAGAAAGCATGTTAGGTAAATCATAATCCATATCAATATTTTCATATTCATTATCACTAACATGTGCATTAGAAACATCATCATCAAGAATATCTTCCATATAAAGATTAATAGAATCTAAAATATGAACAAAATCATCATGTTTATCCATTTGCATATTGTTATTTGATTCACTTCCTATAAATGCTCAAGCATGGGTTGATCGAAGGAAGACAAGGATTGAGATGAAGAAACAATTTAAGAAGCAAGAGCGTGGGCCTTAGCCTTAGCTTGACACTTCTTGTGACGTTGATGAGCATGCTGGTTACGTATGGTTTTACAAGATAAACTTGAAGGATTAGGTTAAAAAATCATAGGTACCAAGGAGGGGACTACTACGGGTTGAGGAATGATAAGCAGAGAATAGGTGGGGTAGGTAAGATAGTTTCTGGAGTATCAACCTTAGGAAGGCTAAGCTCAAGAATCTTTTCTACCTTGTGTTCGTGATAGGATCAATAAAGATGATCGAGATGGTTGGGTAGTTTTTGAGGGGGAGATGGCCAAAATAAATCTATCTCAACACAATCTCGAGGACACAAAGGTTTATAAAGAGAATGATTAATGGTGACAATTTCTCCTTTATGAGGAAATTTTATTCACTTATGAATAGGAGAGGTTACAAATTGCATGGAAGAGAGCCATGAAATACCAAGGTGCTTAACTTGAAATTGATTGGAAGTAGGAATAATAACAAAGGTAGTATGAACAACCTTACCGGAAAGAGTCACAAGAAGATTGATAGAACCTTGAGGACGATAAATAAAACCATTACAAGTTTGAATCCAAACACTAGATGTACCATAAGTATCCTTATGCAATCCTTTATTAAAAAGATGTTCGTAAATGATAACATTCACAGAGGAAGGGGGATCAATCAAAATACCAAGAGAAGGGATATGAGCTAGCCTAGCAGTAATGTAAAGAGGACCATTAGGTGCTTTAAAAATATTGGGATGATTAAAGGTGATAGAAGGTGTAGGTTTAGGTCTATGTTGAGGTTGAGACTCAACATGATTAACCATGTGATTAGCTTCTTCTACCTTGTTATCATAACTAATGTTAGTAACATGAGAAGAAGGTTGATTAATGACACTTGTTGAATGTGAATGTAAGGGGTTGGTGTAAATTTGCAAATTCTAATTAGGAGGTGCCATGAATTTGTTTGTACTATTAACCTCAGCATCAACAGATATAACATTGGAATCAATAAGACCTTGAATAACATTATTTAAAGCATAACACCTTTTAGTATCATGACCAGGTTGACGATAATATTGACAAAAAAACATTTTGATCAAAAGACTTAGGCATTGGTTTTTTAGTGTCAATATAATGGATATTGTGTGCTAAAATGTTGTCACACTTCTATGAATCTTTACATGCAAGAAAACTCAAAAATGAGCCCTCACAAATCGATCCATAGCTCTCTATGCATGGAGTTGCAAGATTTGTAAAATTGCTCTCAACTAGAGCTATAAACTCATGACCTTGCTAGTCAACCACACAATGAGAGATTCCAAATAAATGTAATGCTATGCAAATCTATATGAGAATGCAAATTAATCTTATGAGAATGAAAATGCAATTAAGCTTTAAAAATGGAAATGAAAGAGTTACAAACCCTCTAATTAAACTATGTGAGATTAATCTAAAACATGAAAGGAAATGATACCATGATAATGCAACTATGATGCAAGCTAGGATGTGATGTAGATGCAAGATGAATGCCAATGATGCTCCAAATCTTCAAAACTTGATGCAAGAATATCTCCAAAAGCTTCAATGACTTAGAAAACCTGTAGCATAATAATTCAAGTATGTATTGTGTGTGCAAATGAGGAAGAGAGCTCTTCTTTTATAGGAAGTGAGAAACAATGGACCATAGAGATTAAGAGGCAAAATACTTAATCAACGATGGAAAAAAAAAATGCTTGATCCTTGTGCACAAATATCTTCCAATAAGAATATTAGAAGCATTTACTTTATGTTGATCATTTAATTTATGTCCATGTGAGGCAAAAGTACTTTTCTTTTATTTTTCTTTATAAATAAGAATTAAATGCTTTATTTGTGCAACATAGGATAAGAAGAAAAGTGGAGATTTTTTATTTAAATAAAAGGGGAGGAAATTCTTTTTAATTAAATAAAGGCTTAGGATAAAGTGATTTTATTATTTAATTAAAAGAGATTTTTAATTAATTAAAAGAGAGCATGTTCTCTTAATTAAAATAAGATTTTTATTTTTTTCTCTTTTAAATTAAATAAGGCTCAAACCTTAGGAAATATTGAATTGATTATGATTTGATCAAGGAAATTGATATATATGAAAAATGTTGATATTTGAAAATATTGATTCAGGGATTTGATAAATTGCAAAAATGGGGGCCCAAAGTCTAGGCGACCATTTTAGGGTGCATACATTTGCCCCTCTTTGACTAATGTGTGATTGATCTGGGAACACATGCAGTCAAAGAAGAATTAAAATGTGAGATCGATTTGGGATCACAAAATAACTCAGATGTGTGTTTGACGGATGGGAACACATCGGGACAAGTATAAACAACAGCTGAAAGACAAGACCAACACCGTCGCTGCTAGGTGTAAATCAAGCCTTAGACAAAACTATCACCATCACTGCTAGGAAATAATCAAGTCTGAAAAATAAGAGGTAAAAATCAAAAGACAAAATCACCACCATCGCTGCTAGGTGATAATCAAGTCTAAAAATAAGAATCTCAAGCTGAGCTGAATGATAAAGCTGAATCAAAGATTAAAGCTGATAGGTACTGCCCCCTCAGAATCGAAATTGAAATCGGATAGAGGAGAACAACAAATTGATAAACCTGATCAAGTCACAATAAATCATAATCGAAGGATGGAGCATGATAGGATAACCATCAAACAGTGAAGATATGCCCCAGGTTGACTAGGTCTGACTGGGAAAGATATAGGATAAAGATTAAGTCAAACCTCAAAGAGAGGAATCAAAAGGGGTAAATGAAAGACTAGAAGTTTGAAAGACATGGAAAGGAAGAAATTCCATCAAAGATTGAAGAATTATGCTTCAAAAGGTTAGTCAACGCGACTCAGATTTCAATTTCGAGTCCGAAATGGATAGAAAATGATGTGACATGAAAGACCAGAAATGAAAGATATGATCAAGAAGAACAAAAAAAGGAGCACAGTTGACCAACTAGTCCGTAGATGATAAAAATGAGAGCTCTCTCCATATGCAAGATGCAAAAACTAAAGTATGATGAACCTAAGAATGCAAGCTATTATGAAAGTGGTTGACTTGCAAGGTCACAATGCTTATAGACATCTAATTATCATCATCGAGCATTATTGGTAGCGTTGCAAGATCATACAATACACACTAGTATGACTATGTGAATCTGAATATGATCTTTATCAGATAGAAATGTGGAAATCCCACCTAGGCATCAAAGACATGTAGGTCCAGATGACTAATGCAATGAGATCACCTAAATTTGATATGGCAAGATTATGCTTGTATCAAGACACATGAAAGTTAGGATAACTAGAAGCATGCACTCGCAAAACAGTCAGGGATAATACCTTGTCAATCCATAGTGTCAAGTAAGACCAGCATAAATGCTCATGATAGGTAGGACCAACAAAATATACCCACAAGCAGATAAAGAAATAAAACATGTTCTCATACCCTCAGTCTTCTAGCTATGCATCATCAAAAACTTCTCAGGGAGAAACCACTCATCAAAGAAATCTTCATAGACAGCACACAAAGAAAAATAAAGTCAACATATCTCAAGCGAGTTGATTGTTTAAGTGCGTGTGTGTTCATCATAGAGTCAGACTTTGGTTATCACATCTGCTAATGAAAAATATTGCATCATACTTAGACTATTGGGTAAGACATCTGATAAGTGTTAAGAAACACTCGACGTAGGGGTAGTGTTGAAAAACACAGTTTGGGGTGGTGTTAAAAAACACCTGTTGTGAAATGCCCCAAGAGACAAACGCACCTAAAAGACCTATGCTAACAGGTATGCCCCCTAGACAAAGGTAAAGACCAATTTTAGAGCAAGGTAAATAAGGTCAAGGCATGATGGAAAGGTGGCTAAGTGTCGAGGACGCATGCTAAGAAATAGGGGTGCAAAGGCCTCAAGTAGCGCCTGTTTCCAAGTTTTCACCACTTGGATTTTATTGCAATTTTTCTCTTTTTTTCTTTTTTTTGTATTTTTTCTACCAAGGCGGCTGTTTCCAAGTTTTCACCAAGGCACTTTTTTTTTTTAAAAATTTTTTTAATATTTTTTCAGGACTTTTTATACTTTTTAGGATTTTTTCAGCATCATATATTAATTTTTTTGGAATTTTTTCAAGATCATAAAATATGTACAAAGGATGCCCCCAGATAGAATAGACATCAAACTCATGAGCAAGATCACATCGTGTAGTCCCAATGTCTAGAAATGTGGAGGACAAGATGGATGAGCAAGCTGGTGAATGAGATAGAGGAAAGGAGAATGAAGGCAAATAGAGAGAAGAAATTCTCAAAGGCAAACTCCTCAAGAGTACCCAAGCTAGGGAAAAATTGTCATGTAAAGCACATCTGGACAAGCAATGAAAGGTCAGCATAGGATAAGCCTCAAAAGCGTGGTATAAGAGCAGGAAAGGATGCAGTCCAAAGGAGTAGACATGTCAAGAGACTTCATAGCATCGTGTTTTACTCTTTTTTTATTAGATCAAGACCAAAGAGGAAAAGGATAGCGACAAGCTAGAATGAATGAAGGAAAATGAAAATGAAGACTAAACATGAATGAAATAAAAGCAAGATCATTGTAAGATAGCTCACAAGATAGCCAAATATTCGTGTATAGGTCAACCTTGTCAAGATCAAAGAGAGAAAATGAAATGGATGAAAAATGTAGAAGAACTACGCATGATGCCTGATTGCCAGGTTTTCATCATGGTACTTATCCAAGGCGCCACAAGAGAGTGGTTTTCACCATAGGATGAATTTATTTCTCTTTACTTTTGCTACCAAGGTGCCTGTTTCTAGGTTTTCACCATGGCACATTTTCAATTTTTTTATTTTTTTTCTTTTCTTTTTGAATTTTTCTATTTTTTTTCATTTTTTTATTTTTTTGAATTTTATATTTTTTTGGAAGAAAGAAAGCTTTTTAGATAATGCTCCTTGAAAGGATAAACCATGATATGCCAAGGATTCAAAATGATATGCTAAAAAATGCTGATAGGGAAAGGAATATGGAAGAAAAAAAATGGAGGATAAGGCTTTATGTAAAGCGAGTGAGGTTGGAAGATAGGAGGAATAGGCAAATGAGGAAAAATGATAGAAGGTAGAAGGATAATGAATGGAAGGATTGTGAAAGGGTAGATGAAAAGAAAGGCAAGATCAACATCGACGCACACCTTGAAGGGTGGTGAGAGGATGGAGGAAACTTGAACGAAGGAATTCGTGAAGGAATATGGTGAATGTTTAGCAAAGGTTGCAGTTCAGGCACATGGAATTGAAGAATATTTTTGGAAGAAAATGAAGTGGAAGCCTTTGGAAGCTTGAATGTCAACTTTACTTTTTGTTCAATATTAGACTCTTTCAAGAGAGACTTTGGAATCCATATAGCCTTAGGCTTTTTATTTCTTTTTGATGATTTAGAGAGAATATCTTGAATGATAGATTTTGGAACCCATACTTGTCTTGTAGTTTTCTTCTTAGATATCTCTTTTGACTTTATGTTTCCATGTCGATTAGAGGAGACATGGTGATCTTCTTTTTTTGATGGATTCTTGTATTGCTTCTTTTTCTTATATTGAACATTCAAGTTACTTCCAAAAGACTTGGGATTTGTGGAAGGAGGAGAATATGACTGGTTTAGATGGGTGGGTGGATGAAAAGGATTCAAGGGTATGCATCTATGTTGATCTTGAGGAAAGACAGGAGATGGAGGGATGTAAGGACCCAAGATGGATGACAAATTAGGAGAATTAGGAGAGGAAAGTGAAGGGACATAAGGACCCAAGATGGAAGGAAGACATGAAGCCCTTAGTATTGGTGGAGGAGGTCCAAGGATGGACGTGGAAGATGCAAAAGGATAATTATTAAGTTCATCAGCATCTATATGACAACCAAGGACATCAGTATCTTTAGAGTGAGCATTAGAGTTTTCAATAGGATCATGCACATCTTGAATAGGAGCAACTTCGTTGATAGGATCATTTAAAGCTTGCGAAGATTTAGGAAGAGTAGAAAGTGAAAGTGAGCATGGAGTGGTAGAACAAGAAGATGGAAGACTTTGATCTTGACAAGGATCTTTGGATAGCACAAGCGTAAATTTTTTTTCTTGATTTTCAATATGCTTATCATTGGAAGTAACAACACCATTTTTAATAACCTTAATGGAAGTATCATCTTTGGAAAGCGCAAGTGTGGTAAGGTTATTTTGATTATCAATAAGCTCAATAGTGTAAGTAGTAGCTTGATCTTGCTTAGGAGATGGTGGAATGAATGTGGAAGAGTGTAGAGGATCAAAAGAACCATGCAATGGAGAAGATACATCATGAAGAGAATTGGATGATATGGAGGGTTCATGATCTTGATATTTATTTATATTTTTTTCTTTATCATTTTTAGGGTCCTTTTGACATGGAGCCACTTCTAAGGACAAGGAAGCATGTTGGAATTGTATGGAAGACTTTGGAGGAGATGTTGAAGGACTAGCTAAAGTAAGAATTATAGTGCATAAAGGCTTAGGCTCTTTAGGTTTAGCATTATTAAAAGTATTTTCAGCCAAGTGAAGGTTAGCTTGAGTTTCTTTAAGAGGTAGCTCTTGAGGATAACTATAGGGAACCGCATGAAAAGTCTTAGGATCTTTGTTGGATGAAATATTTGTGACAATTTGGAAGACTCAGAAGCTTTAGGAAATGTATGGGCATTGGAGGAAGTAGAGGATGGAAGGGAACCATCACAAGACAAAGGTTCAACATTAATATGATCTTTCTTGAGAGTGCAACCTTTATTTTCAACATGAGAACTTTTAGAGGAGAGATTCTTTTGCCTTTTGAAATCAGGGCGGTAGATTTTCTCTTCCTCAATAGGAATATTGTATTGTTCGCAAAAATCATCAAAGAATTCTTCAAATTTAGAGTCATATAGATCACCATCACAGTCTACCCAATATGACTCCCCCTTAGAAATCAAAAGTGTACCACGAGGATGATGCTTAGGAATAGAAGTTTCATGGGAATCACTACATTGTCCATCATCATAGTCATCATAAGTGGGTGTGTCACTCTTTGTGGAAGAGACATCATAAGGACTATCACATTGCTCTTTATGGTATGTCTTGCGAAGAGAAGTAAGACTCTTTGAAGAAGTAGAAGAATAAGATTGTGAAGAAGAGGAAGGTGAAGACCTAGTGGAAGAAGAATACTAAGATGATGAGGAATTTGAATGATGTTTAGAAGAGTCATGATAAGATTTGGAAGATGAAGAATGTGAATAGTGTTTAGAAGAATCATGATAAGACTTAGAAGATGAAGAATGAGAATGATGTCTGGAAGAGTCATGATAAGAATTGGAAGGTGAAGAAGAATGAGAAGATTTAGATGATGAAGAATTTTTGGAAGAAGAAGATCGTGATATGATCATGTTTATGATTCTAGCAAAGGCATCTGATTTAATCATCTTTTCTTTTATTTTTTCTATAAATTCATCACTCATGAGAATTTTGGAGGAACAACACTTTTCAAATATGTCAATGAGCTCAAGATCATCTATTCTTAATAAAGGTTCCAAAATCAGATAGTCAAGATTCATGGTTATAGAAGAGGAGGAATCAAGCATGGAAGAAATGAATAGATGAATAGAAGAAGGTAGACTAGATAGTAAGAGGAAAAGAATCAAGAAGAAGAAGAAGAATTTCCCATGGGAATAGAAGACTTCAGAAGAACATGAGAAATGGAGAAGAAAGAAGAAGATTAAGAATCATCTTGTGCAATTGATACCATAATGTTCATTGAGATGTTGAGCAACATGACAGCACCTAGGATCTGAGATCTGGACTGACCAAGGAAGACCAAGCTTCTAAGGAGAACCCACTAGGACGGAACTCAGTTTCAATATTCCAAATAGATATTTCAAAAGATTTCGCAATAATGATCAAGCACATAGAACAACAACTAGGGAGTTCAAGCAAATAGTCTTCAAGCAATGAGCAAGGGACAAAGCAACCTTGCGCATGAATAGAGATAGTGACTTAGTATTCTACTCCTTAAAGATTTTACTTGTGCATGTTCTTGAAAATATTTTAGCAGGCACATAGAACACAACAACACCTTAACAAGCTATCTACAAAGATATACGTGGCTTTCTAAAAGGAGTCCTTGATATAGACAAGGTACGTGAGGCCCAAATCCGTAGATGAGAAGAATCTAAAATCACATAGTCGGAGGGAGACGGTAACCCAAATCTCCTCCTTTACTTCTCAAAGGTATAAAGTTCTTTGAGGATTAGCCAAGAGTGATATCAAACTCAATTCCCAAGAGAGGTGTCTTTGGATTCACCTCCCGATATTTATACTCCGCCGGAACACAGGAGTTAAGGTCATCCCTTGAGGTGGTGTGTCCCCAAGCAGGCCTTCTAGAAATAAAAACTAAGTAATTCACTATCAAAAGTATTTAGAGCACTAAAGGTGGAACACTTAACTCTTCAAGTAAATGCGAAGTGAGTCCAAAAGTGGAACATTTAACCTTTTAAGATAATGTGAAGCGAGTCCAAAAGTGGAACATTTAACCCTTCAAGAGAATGTGAAGTGAGTCCAAAAAAGTGGAACACTTAACCCTTCACACAAACTCAAAGTGAGTCCAAAAGTGGAACATTTAACTCTTCACACCAACTCAAAGTGAGTTCAAAAGTGGAACATTTAACTCCTCACATCAACTCAAAGTGAGTCCACACCTTAGAAAACAAGTGAGTTCCAAAAAGCACAAAAGGGTTGCTTAGTGGAGCAATTAACGCTTCTTTCCTGTAGACCCCTCCCCTTTAATGTGGTGCTGATCTTGCAACCACGGGGTAGAAATGAGGGGCTGGTAGATTAGCGAGTCCAATAACCTAAGATAGCAATCTATATCAATCACAAGTAATCTAAAGTTGCTTGTCAATACTACTCACAAATGACAAAAGGTTGAATCAATGGAATATTTAACTTTCCAAGCAAACATAGAGTGAGTCCACAAAGTGGTGCATTTAACTCCCTATGTAAACAAGGAATGAATCCATGCCCTCAATCACTCAATAAGATATTTGATATTGGAACCAAGAATTACTTAAGGTTTAAACACAAGCATTCACTTACAAAAACTTGTATGAAAGCAAATCTATGTTCATTCATTTCCCATTAAGAGCATCAATTGAAATGTGTTTTATGAAAGCATGTAAACACTCAAGCCAAACACATGAGAGGTTCGATTTTAATTCCAAAATCCAAATGTTGTAGAGATGGAACAAATTACCTCAAGTCCAACGCTTTGTTTTAAACATTTTCCATGAAAGCAAGAGCACCTTCAAATGAACAAGACAAGAAAACAAGCAAACAAGATATGCAATGTATATCCAACTTATGCAAACCCTAGGGTTAGATCTGAAAATAAATTGTTAGGAGAAATGATAACTAGCAAATAATCCAAATGATAACTCATATCATGCATTGAACAATGAAAAATAAGTGCATACCCATCACAAAATTTTAATTTTTTTGCATTTGACCTAGTCAACAAGATCTGATTTTTACCACATGAATTCGGACCCAAAACCCAAAATGAAGAAAAGAGACCTCTGTCAAAAAAAAAGAGAGCTTTCCAAGAATGTAAAATTTTTAGAAAAATCTCTTCATTTGTGCCCTAGAGACCCATTTTACCAAAATAGACCAGTTTTTATAAATTGACAAAATGAGCTATGATATGATTTCTAAATTAAAAATATAGTGAATGGACCCCCTGTAGAATTCCAAGACCTTTTCAGAAATGTAAAAATTTCTGAAAAATACATTGATTTGCACCAAAAATTGATTTTTTTATGAAAAATCAAGAAAAAATCATACAAAATATAAATCACCTCCAAAAATTCTAAAATTTTTTTTGGAGCTTCTCTGATATGTCACCAACTTGAAATTTTTTTTTTAGACCAAACTACCAATCCGTTTGGGAGATATGATCAAATCTTTCAAATCTAGGGTTTTTCATCTCCAAACAAATCTGCACAAGGGTTAGCTCCAAAAATAATCAAAACCAGCATGCAAGAGGTGGGTTGCCCCATGGTGGCTGCCAAAAAATATGTGCTAAAATTTTTTCACACTTTTATGAATCCTTACATGCAAGAAAACTCAAAAATGAGCCCTCACAAATCGATCCATAGCTCTCTATGCATGGAGTTGCAAGATTTGTAAAATTGCTCTCAGCTAGAGCTATAAACTCATGACCTTGCTAGTCAACCACACAATGAGAGATTCCAAATGAATGTAATGCTATGAAAATCTATATGAGAATGCAAATTAATCTTATGAGAATGAAAATGCAATTAAGCTTTGAAAATGGAAATGAAAGAGTTACAAACCCTCTAATTAAACTATGTGAGATTAATCTAAAACATGAAAGGAAATGATACCATGATAATGCAACTATGATGCAAGCTAGGATGTGATGTAGATGCAAGATGAATGCCAATGATGCTCCAAATCTTCAAAACTTGATGCAAGAAGATCTCCAAAAGCTTCAATGACTTAGAAAACTTATAGCATAATAATTCAAGTATGTATTCTGTGTGCAAATGAGGAAGAGAGCTCTTCTTTTATAGGAAGTGAAAAACAATGGACCATGAAGATTAAGAGGCAAAATACTTAATCAACAATGGAGAAAAAAAGAAGCTTGATCCTTGTGCACAAATATCCTCCAATAAGAAAATTAGAAGCATTTACTTTATGTTGAGCATTTAATTTATGTCCATGTGAGGCAAAAGTACTTTTCTTTTATTTTTCTTTATAAATAAGAATTAAATGCTTTATTTGTGCAACATAGGATAAGAAGAAAAGTGAAGATTTTTTATTTAAATAAAAGGGGAGGAAATTCCTTTTAATTAAATAAAGGCTTAGGATAAAGTGATTTTATTATTTAATTAAAAGAGATTTTTAATTAATTAAAAGAGAGCATGTTCTCTTAATTAAAATAAGATTTTTATTTTTTTCTCTTTTAAATTAAATAAGGCTCAAACCTTAGGAAATATTGAATTGATTATGATTTGATCAAGGAAATTGATATATTTGAAAAATGTTGATATTTGAAAATATTGATTCAGGGATTTGATAAATTGCAGAAATGGGGGCCCAAAGTTTAGGCGACCATTTTAGGGTGCATACGGATATGAGGAAGTTTAAGAATGTTAGCATTAATCAACTTTGTCATCACCACATGTAAAGGTTCAGATAAAGAAGTGTACTTACGATTAGGATGATACATAGAGGAAAAAGTAGTCATATATTTGGATGTAGTAGCCACATGATCATCAATTGTGTTGGTTGACTTGTGAATCTTGATGTAATTGCTAGGTTTAGAGAACTTTTTTTGATGAACAACAGCGTCACTCTTATCAACAGTAACATGATCCATTGGAGTAGATCTCTCAAGTTGGCTCACTTGTAACTGATAATGGTGAAGCATTGCACAAAGATGTAAAAATGAAGTATACTTAGTAAGGATAATCTTATCTCTAATGTCTTTTTACAAATTAGAGATAAAAATATGTTGAATATCATGATCAGGTACAAGATAAGAAATTTGAGCATACAAGTGTTTGCATCTACTAATAAATTCGCTAAATTTTTCTTTAACACTTTTCTTACAATGCATTAAATCAGTCAAAGAAATCTGAGGACCAATATTGTTTTGAATTTGTTGAATGAAAGCTTTAGTGAGCATTTGAAAGGAATTAATAGAAAAAGGAGATAAAGAGCAATATAATTGAAAAGCTTTATCCATAAAAGTACATGTGAACAACTTAGCCATCAGCCTATAGTAGTGAGCAAAATCACTACATATAGTTTGGAAAGTCCTAACATGAATCACAGGATCACCCTTACCATTATAAGTGTCAAGATGAGGCATCTCAATATGTTGTGGGATAACAACAAAAAGGATATCTAAGGAAAGGGGATTAGCAATGTCACATGCAAGGATGTACTTAGATTGAGTGAATTGAGCCACTTGTTGCAAAGTAGTGATGGTTTGAACCAAGCTACTAATGTTAGGATTAGAAGATACAATAGTAGGTAGAGACATATTGGATGTACTAGGAAAGTTGTAGGAAGTAGAAGGAAAATGTAAGGATGTTGGTGGAGGATTAGAAGGACCGGGAATAGGATTGGAATATGTGAAAGGAATGGTATTGTATGAAGGTAATGAATAAGGTACGGAAGTAGGAGGAACACTTGAAGGAAGTGAAGGGTTAGGAAGACCAACACTAAGAGGATTAGAGACTTGTGTATAAGTTGTAATGAGAGGTGGAACATAGGTAGGAATTGTAGGAATAGTGGTAGAAATAGGAATAGAAGGTTCAATGGTTGTGGAAGGAGGAATATATCCTAACTCTTGAGTACAGTCCATCAAAGGCTTAGCATTAGTATTGATAAGGTGTGATACACCACACAAAATGGAGATGTTATTATCTTCAAGAGTGATAATCTTCTTAATAGCCTCAATAGCGACAACACTATTGGGATTTGTGTTCTCTTGCACAAGCCAATTTTACAATTTATCAAACTTATGAGAGAGGTTATCAAATTGGGATGGGGGAACTCTTAAGACTTCATCTTCATCATGGGACAAGTGAGAAGAGTTATGCTCCATTATAGGATTAGGATCTTGAGGGAAAATATTAGTATCATCATGGATCCTAGGAAGAAAAGAGGAATCATGATCAAAAGAGCCCATGAGTCTATGACTTCTCCTAATAGTAATGGTAGAGGTTGTAATTAGTGTAATAAAGCTCATAAAAGAGGAGATCACAAAAGGAAACTCTAATAAGATCTAACACAATTATCTTGATGTAATAAGGAGCATAACAAGAAAGATCTAACCACACAAGTATAACTAAATCTAACTCCAAAAATAAGGAAAGAGGGAATGTGTTGGGTTCACCAAAATAAGGTAAACAACCAATGCAAAGAAACAACCAAACTCCAAAATGAAAGGGGCACAAGTCAGGCTCACCAGAATGTTTAATGAAGGTGAACACACAAGATAATGCAAAAGGAAATCTAACACCAAGATCAAAAGGAAGTTGTAACACATCAGGTTCACCAAAATGTCTAGTGATGGTGAACACACAAGATAATGCAAAAGGAAATCTAATACCAAGATCAAAAGGAAGTTGTAACATGTCGAGTTCACCAAATATTTTAAGGGGAAAATGGGTGCCAACGAATTTAACAATATAAACTATGAGAGATGAATTCATTAACTAACCACTTCCACACTAACATTCAAAATACAAGAGAAAGAGGGGCTTCCAAACATAATTCTCAATATAACCCAAGTTATATTATCAAAACCCAAGGAGATAAAGGGATACTAATGCTAAACCTAAATTATATTAAGGAAGTACGCAAGCAAGTCCTCTTTCATGCAATGTAGGATTTGATTAAGGATGTGTAAATGTAAAAGTGCAATTGAACCAATTGATTTAATGAGAAAAGTAAGATAGATCTAGATGCTAAATGTAAGAAATCAACCCAATTAAGATGTGAAAATAGGTCTAGATTAAGAAATGAAATGAATGATAAAGTACTCACCTTGAAATGTGTAGAGGAATGTGCCTTTTTTCTCTAAAAACTATGGATATAAACCCGTGATAGAACTTGTGACTACTTATTTGCAATCATGACATAAAACCCAAAAAATGTTGTTTTTCCCAGGCCTCCAGGAATAGGTCGACCTGGTCACCATGTTCTCGGGATACTGTGGAAAAGTCAACCCAACTTCTTCAAAAATATCTCAGCAAGTAGTTTCTAGATCTATGGTTGTAATTTTGATATCGTGTTCCAACACATAGAAAAGCTTGTTTTTGGGTTTGGATGGATGGGGGCTTGCCTTGGTCAAGCCCTAGATTGAGGAATCAGCCTTGAAATTGAAATGTAAATATGTAAAAGAAACAAGATAAATGTAAGTATTAACCTTTCTTTTAAAAACCCTTGTTAATAAGGATTTTGTGATGCTTGTATGTTCTAGATGTTGAATTTGCAATAACAGATGTAGGAAATCTCCACAAACGTAATAGATCTACAAAAACCACATCATGGAGCCATAATGTAAATGTGCACCAATGAAGAAGATGATGAATGCATCAATGTAAATCTCCTCACTTGATGGCCAAAAAAGTGCTAGATCTTGAAGAGGAAATGCTCATAAAAGGATCCTTGAATCTTTGAATGCCTTGAATTCTTGATGAAAATATGCTTTCTTGAATGCTTGAAATTGCACATGTGATTTCTCTAGTGAAAATTATCCCCCCCAAAATGAGGTGCTTAGGGTTCCTTTTATACTAGTTTCCAAGTGGGAAAACAAAGCAATATGATTAGGGCACCCTATTTGGCAATTTAATTCCCTGAGACAACACCAGCCTCGGGATTTAAAATCCTTAGGGAACAAATTGACCTGGTCAACCTATTCTAGAACAAGTCGACTAGGTCGACTTGTTCTAGGGTTGGCCCAGAAGGAGCTAACCCTGGGGTCTCAAAGACTACATAGTTGAAAATGGTAAAAAATGAGATAGAATAGGATAAGAAGGGGGTCGTGCACAAATCTATCTGTGGCCCATAAAGTCGGTAAAGGGATGGGAGCTAAATGTGAGTGTGAAAATTGACTACAATACAATTAAATGAGTCATTAAATGATTGATCTAAATAATGAAAACATGTTAATCTAAAACTAGAATCAACCAAGGTGACTTATTGCCTTCTAGTAAACATGAGTATGAGTTTTTCTCTCAGGTCATTGCAAAACCCAGTGACTATAGACATAATCTAAATGAAGGATTTAAGTTAACATCCAAGTGCAAAAATAATATAATTACCTAATGATTAATCCATATTAAACAAAATGAAGTGTTCCTAGATTTGATTAATAAAATAATGATAAACAAACTAAACTATGCTATTAAAATAACTTACAATGGTTGCAATGATAATCAAATTGCCAGCATTACACTAAGAAAAATATTTGATCTTCTTGTGAGAATGGAGGCATGGTTATATAGAAATCCTCTCAAGAATGAATGGACGAGATTGATCAAAGACGGACAATTGATATTTATTCTAGACTAGCACAATCCATGTGCAACTGATCTGATTGGTTGAGAGAATCAATTAACTGAACTGGCTTGATCAGTTATTTCAGAAACTTCCCAGGCTGAACTAAAGTTGCTAAAATGACAAACTAGTTAATAGAGGTGTTATCCTAGTTAACTTGATTGTTTCTAAAATCATGTTTAGTTGACTGAATGATAACTCAATAAATGCATTTTTGGAATATTTAAAGGATTTTATGTATTTTTCTCCTTAATGTGATGACATAATTAATTTAATTTTTTTTTGTGATTAATTTATAATTCTTTATTTATTTAATCAACATTCTAAAATATTAATTAAATAAATAGTATAAGGTTAATTTAATTGCCAATAACATTAGGATTTAGGAATTAATTAATCAAATAGGATCAAGTGCAATAATTGAATGGGACCTAGAGTATAGATCAAATCAAATTGATAAGTTGAATTGCCTTAGGTTTAGACTTAGGACATTTAATCAAAATTAGGGCTTTCTTGATGAATAATCGAGATTTAGGGGCTTATTGTTTTGGTGACCATTTTTAGGTGATTACATTTTCTCCTCTTTGAATTGATGTGCGATCATCAAATTGATTCAAAGAATAGTTAGTGTTGAAATTGAGAACAGTTTGATGTGAAGCAATGAAACTACCATCAAGTCGATTGATTCAAAGATATCGATTTTGAACTTGATTGAATGAAGATTGATAGGAAGACCAGAATGGTCAATTTGATGATATGCGATGAAAGTGAACACCTGTCTGATTTGATGATGACAACTAATTAATTTGATGTGGAGAGATGAAATTGATTAATGTCAGAAAATACTCTTAAACCATTGGATTGGTTTAAATGAATAACCTATTTGATGTGAAGTGATGAAACTGATTATCATTAAGAGATCGATATAAAAATTGACCTGATTTGATTCGATAAAGCCAATTGTATTGATGAGGATAATATCAATTTGATGTGAAGCGATGAAACTAATATGCCCCTAGAGATTTGTTAATGACGAAGAATCTCAACTTGATGCGGTGCGATGAAGTTGAGATGCCCCTTGTGATGAGGTCTTATTTGATTATTTGATTGCTTGATTAAAGATTCTTGATGTTTGATGATGTGATCACTAAATTGTTGATGTCATGATTATGCCCCCTTGGGAGCAAAATCAAAATATGGTGAGGTTCCACAGTGATTTGAAGAAATCTTGATTGATAAAATGATGTAGGAAGATACTAATCTTATTGTGAGGAGTTTTTAATTGTGTAGGCCACATTCTACACTTAGTTTAGGTCATGTTGACCAAGTTTGACTAAAATTTGGATAAGGTTTGACCAAGATTCTGACACTTTGATTTCTTGAGGAGAAATAAATCTTATTATTTTGGTAGACAGAGGATTGATTATGAGAGAAGTCAAATGCAAGTTGAGTAAAAGTCAAACTATGATTTTGACATATAAAATGATACCAAATTTCAATTTTGATCCTGAAAATAGAATTAGGATGGTCAAATTAGCCAGGGGTGCAATTTTCACGTCAATCAGAGCAAGTTGAAAATTAGGTCAATGCAATGTTTTTAACATCTCTTGTAGGAAATCATTTTGTCAATGCACAAGTACTCGATCATATCTCTGATGGCACAATTGACCACTTGATGAGAGAGGATGATGATCAGTTTGAGTGCAATGCTCACCTTCCACTCAAGAGATAATGTTGTGAAGTAGTGATGATGTCCAAATGTGAAATGCAAAACTAACATGAATGCACCCTAGTACATAGGCACTAGAGTTTGCTTTGAAAATTTCATCATTGAGCTCTTGTGGGACATCATAGCTGATATAATTCTCATTGGTGCCACTACAACCATGAGAATATGAATATGGCCTATATTGGAGAAATATGGAAAACTAACACAAGAATCGGGGCATAAAAGTTGAGATGACCTAAGCATCCTTTCCAGTTGATGTGGAAAGTAACTATAAGCATCAAGGCATGAGAAGCCAAGATGACCTGAATGGTTCTTACATAAAAAAACAAAAAAAAATGACAAGGAGATAGATCCAACCTCACCTTCGTATCTATATAAAACAAGTCGAGGTATGTGTGACCTTCCAATCAAGATGGAGGCTCTTACCACAGACACCCAATTTATTGGACAATTTAGGATCATCGAAACAACACTAACAAGAAGAAGTCAAAGAAAAATGATTACGCCCCTAGTCTATGTTCCTCTAGTCATTTAGACATCATTGAGTTGCATAAAAAGGGATAATTAGTAAATCAAATGATAACAAACAACATAACAAGAAAATTCACAACCTTTATTGCTTCTCTAGTCGTTTAGACATCGTCAAGCTGCAATAGAGATGTGAAGAACATTAATTATGAAAGCTTTGGGGGTTGTTTGTGTTTTGTGTTATAGCTTGTTGAAGTGTGTAGTGTTAAGAAATATTGTTTGATCATTCAAGTATTTTATTCATTGGGATGAATGATTTAAGCTTATCCAATAAGTGTTAAGAAACATTGGTTGTTGATGTCTTCACGTTGTGGGGTGTTGAGAAACACCATGTGTGTGTCAGTGATGAACCTTTCAGTGGTTTTTGGAAAAGTGAATATGATTTTCTTTGGATATTTCTCTGACTAACTATCATGATGTGAAATTTCCCCCTAGTGAGACTTGGGTGCCCTAGGACAAAGATAAAGACCGATTCCAATCTATGGAAATGTTATGTGACACAACTGATTTGTCACGAAAGTGACTAAAATCTATGTACAAATTGAAGAAAATAAAGGATTCCAAGACTCGTGTTGATAGATGGAGCACTTAAGTATAAGAGGTTCTTGTTTACTAGGTTTTTGCCTACTTGGTAGATATTCTATTTTTTCTACCAAGGCGCCTATTTATCAAGTTTTCACCAAGGCACTTTTTTTTCAATTTTTTTTTCTCTTTTTTAATTTTTATTATTATTTTTGGTTGATGCATCAAAGTGCCTATTTTCCATGTTTTCACTAAGATGATAATTTTTTTAGAACTTTTTCCACTTTTTATGATTTTTTCAGGACTTTTTGCAATTTTTAAATTTTTAAAGATTACTAGTTCTCAAGCAAGATCACATTGGTTTTCCCCCAATGTCTAGTAAGGATAGGACATGATGAATGGATTAGAAAGTTGGTGGATGAAGTAGAAAGATAATGATGGATGGAGTGAGTGAATGAAACCCTCAGGGATATTCTCCTCAAGATTAACCAAGCTAGGGAAAGGGAATATAGTAATGTAGGCTCATGAAGCGATGTTAGGTAGAATATAGGATAATGACCTGGTGTCATGAAAGAATTGGGTCCAAAAGGGTGGACATGTCAAGAGACTTCTGTTAACAAATTTTTCTCTTTTTGTTTTCATTTTGATCAAGACCAAGGGGTTGATTTGGATAAGCCATGTATAGGATCACGTGATGAGGATAAGGGGTGATGAATATTATGAGTGGATGGTTTGAGATAATGGAAAGGATGCTTAGGAATAATGATGACTGATTTTGGATAAGAAAGATTGTAATAGGGTAGCATAGATGGAAGCAAGTGAGTAAGATGATGGAAATGATAGCAGATGGTAGGATATATGATGCTCATGAATGAGTTTAACCTTGTCAATATCAAAGCTAAATAGAAGTATGGATGCACATGAAATAGCTAGTGTGGATGAATCTTGCCCCCAAGTGTAGAGTGCAAGAGGGAGGAATTATGCATGACACATGTTTACTAGGTTTTCATCATGGTACTTGTACAAGGAACCAAAAGTAGTGGTTTTCACCATAGGACACATTTATTTCTCTTTACTTTTGCTACCAAGGCACTTGTTTACCAAGTTTTCATGAAGGCACTTTTTCATTTTTTTTATTTTTCTAATTTTTGGAGGAACGCAAGCCTAATTCTCTTTGGATAATGCTCCTTTGGAAAGATATGCTTTGATGGGCCAAAGCTTCTGGAAGGTATGCTCAAGGATGTCGATAGGGTGATGGAATGGAAATGATATGGAGGATAAGAAGATGGTGGCTAAGGATTTATGCATAGGATGGGATAAGGGGAATGAAAGGATATGGAATGGGAGGATAAGGAGTATATATAGGGGTTGGATAGTGGATAGGGTATTCAAAGGCTTATATAGGGGTACATGGAAATGGTGATAAGATCAACATAGACACACACTTTGAAGGGTAGTGGACAGATGGAAGAAAAATGGATGGAATAGCCTGGGACTTTGATGGAAAATACTTATAAGAAGATGGAGTGGAAGCCTTTGGAATCTTGGATGTAAACTTTGATCTTTCTTTTGTATTCAAGTCCTTTAAGAGAGACTTTGGAATCCACATAGATTTTGATTTTTCCTTTCTTTTGGTTGATTTAGAATGTAATTCTTCCATGATGGATTTAGGAACCCATATTTTTCTTTGATTTCTTTCTTCTTTTCTTGATGGACCTTTGTGGTCTCTTGAATATTTCCTTTTCCATTGTAGTCACATGTCAATTAGATAGGACATGGTGATCTTTATATGTAAGTGGATTCTTATATTTCTGATTTCTTTGTTTGACATCCAAATTGCTTTCAAAAGACTTAGGATGGTTCATATGGATGGGTTGATATGAAGGAAATAAGGATGCATGTCTTTGTTGATATTGATAAGAGATAGGTAAGTGGATGACAAGCTAGGAGTGATAGGCATAGAGGATGGAGGGATATACAAACCCAATATAGATGGAAGATATAAAGGTTTCAACTTTGGGATATAGGGACCAAGGATAAATTTTGAGGATGGAGAATACTGATGCTTATGTGTAAATGGAGGGAGATAATGTGTGAAAGGGATATCAAAATCTTTATAATGAGCTATGTGTCCAAGACTCTTCTCTTTAGGATTCATCTTTATATCAATAGGTGCATGAGTAGCTTTGATGGGAGAAGAAAAAGATTGATAAGATTTATTCTTATGAAAGAACCTAGGAGGAATGATGATTTGAGGTGTATATAGAGGAGTACCACAAGAGGGTGATGAGATACTCTGATCTTGAAAAGGACTTTTAGATGGTGTACAAAGGGTACTTTTCTCTTGATTTTCAATAGTCTCATTAGAGAAGGTAGAAGGAATATCTTGATCTTGCTTAGGATATGGAGGGCTATGTAACTCCTAAGATAGAAAGGTATCATCTTGGAAGAAATGGAAGGGTATGACAAGATCATCATAGATTTCTTAGGATATGGAACTTGGGTCAACCGTTGGATGAGGAAGGATGGTATCTTGATCTTGATCATTACAGATATTTGTTTCTTCATATTTTGGATTCCCCTCTTGACATGGAGCCACTTCTAAGGATGAGGTAGGAGTTTTGATATGCATGGGAGATTTTTGAAGAGTTGATAAAGAAGTAGGCAAGGAAGCACATGAGGGTTTGGGATCTTTGATTTTGGAACCATTGAAATTTTTTGCAGTTGAATATAGATTAGCTTGGATTTATTTTAGAGGTAGTCCTTGAGGATAAACATAGCTAGTATGAAAAGCATTAGGTTCTTTTTTTAATGTAGGCATGTTGGCTAGATTTTCTACTTTAGGAGATGCATGAGTGTTGGAAGAAGTAGATGGGGAATGAGAAACACTACTAGACATAGGTTCATGAGTTTTATCTTTCTTGAGATTAGTATGTTGTTCATCATTGGATGATTCATTAGGATTTTCAACTTCAATGATGCCATTGTCAATGAGATTCAACTCCATGAAATCTAAAGTCTCATGTTCATTATTTTAATGATAGGAATAATAGTTTCTCATGAATATAAAACAACGTGAAGTGATTTGACGCATCATGGTGAGATTGTGTTCAAGAAGCTCTTCCAAAGATGATTCAATGGATTGTCCCAAAGGAGTGAATGATCTATCCACTAGACTTGTATAGATGTTGGATTAAAGATCATGGGGATTTGATTTGTCATTGTCATAGGAATGATTTAAAAGACTCTCAACTGAATGTGATGTAATTTCCTCTTCAAGCTCTTGATAATAGATCCGAGTATCATGAATCTGTAGAAAATATTATTGATAAAAAATTGGATTCTCTTGAGATTGTGAAGTAGACTTGATGATAGATGAGATTACTCTAAGATTTTGAAGTAGCATTTTTATTTGAAGAAGATGAAGATATGGATGAATCATGATCATAGAAGGTAAAAATGATCTCAATGAGTACTTGTTGGATGGTGTATCATTTTCTTCCTTTAGGTCTTGAAGTTTAGATCTCAAAGATTGGATTTGTTTTGATATGTCTGTAATAAGAATCTCTTCTTCCTTGCTATGAGTGTAGGATTTAGCCCATTTGTTTTTAGCCATTGTGAGATTGTTGTGATGCATTTTTTTAGAATATTGGAGAGAAGGTATGATGTGGGAATTTTTCTTGAGATTAGATTTCTATTTTTGACTTTGGATTTGCATAGGCATGAATGACTTGATCGTCTGACAGGTGCTAAAGTAAAATCAACATGCTAAACAAGTCCAAGGTAAATGAAAATGTCAACAAGGTAACATTCAATCAAGAAAGAGATGTAAATGACTCGTATTTGAGTCTAGGTTAACAAACTTGGATGATAATACACTCACAACTCAAATAAGGACAACTGATAAGGAAGATTGAATATGATAGAACTAATCAAAGGACTAAACCAACAAGTTAGGACTTGCGACATCAGATATCATACTATCAATGGATTACTAATAAATCCATCTATGAAAAGATCACTGTTCTGAAGGAAGAACTATCGAATATAGGATAAAATCTAACCAGAGGTCTGGAAAAGATTGGTAGGATTTTTGATGCAGCCCAATTTTAACCATGAATAAGTATTATAAAGAATACATGAAGATGCAATAGATTATTTTAGAATTATAAACTCTTCATTATTAATCCAACTACTCTTTGTCTTATAATAACATGAAACATCAAATTAACTAAATTCAAAAATTACCATTTTGGCTGATTTTCACAAAATCCAAATTTTTGCCATTTTTGGTAATCTTTAAAACAACTCCTAAAAAACTATTTTTTCCCCTAAAGCTTCCCTAAACTAATATAAGAAGAATTTCTAACTAATCTTTAAAATTAGAAACATGATTTCGAAGTTATTAAAAAACACAACTTTCTAAAAACTCAAAAAAAAAACACTAAAAGCCAACTTTGGAGGCCCAAACGAACTTTATGGCTCTTGCAAAGATGTCAAAATAGCTACCTACCAAGCTGATATCAGTTGGAAATCCAAATGGATTCTCCTAAAGAATCTACTTGTAAGATTTCAACAAAAACAGACAATCGAGTCAAAAGTTATGACTGTCAGAAGTCCTTGCATCAATTTTGGATTTTTGCCAACTGACTGCTAAGGTTTTCATTTCATTTTCCATTTTTGCCAGTCAATTTTTAGCTTTTGTTTCAAGGTTTGATTGTCAAATGTTCAAAGTGTACAAACTCAACAAACACATGTGAAAAAGCAACCCTTCCTACGCCCTATAGTCAATTGGATGAGTGAGAAAATCCTTGCTCATTGACTTAGGTACACACCCAATAGCTAATCAGAATACAAAAACCACCAACCACACAATGGGTATAATGATGATGTATTATCTGACTCCAAATGCTAATGGGGGCACAATATGATGAGTGTCTTGGGGGAGATACTATCTCCATTGTACTTGGATTATCCCACTTTTAGGGGTGAACTAGGTAGGCTGATAATCTATGGATTCTAGTAAGGGTCTCTATTCAAATACATTCTTTGTGTCTATGCAAGCACAATTTAGGCCTATAGCCCTACAAAGCACCTTAGCACCAATAGTCATGTAAATTTGATTTAAACCCTAAGGCCCTATTATGTGGTTAGGCGAGAGCTGAGTATAAGCTCAAATGAAATTTGACTTCTGAGGCTTTGGCCTCAAAGAAGTAATTTGTTTAATGTGAGTTCAAGTGGTGTGGCTTACACCTCATGCTCATGTGGGTCATTCTCCAAGGGTGAGTTATTTTTTCCACTTGGACAGACCCATATAAAGGAATGCAATAAATGAAAAAGAAGAGCTACGAGGGTATGGATTTCTTATTTTCCCTCAAGGGGAAAAGAGAATAATATCCTATCCTTTTCACTATTCCCAAACACACCAATAAATTATTCTTTTTAAAATGTCTTACATGTGAGGTTCCTAAGAAAAATTAATGTAAACAGAATATTTGGTTGTTTCCTTCATAGGCAACCTGCACAAAAGCATTAGTAGTCTTTTTGCTTCTATTCTTTGGCACGCGTCTCGTACAAAAAAATTCTAGGAAATATCTTCACCAAAACATCTTGCATAAAATTGTTAGGCTACCAAGAAAAACCATAGAAACATAACGGGAGACCAATATGTCAGAATTAGCAAAAACATAATTGCATAAATTAGAAAAACAAAGAATAATTTTGTTGTTTTCAACAAAAAAATCTAGGTAGATTCTAGTATGAGAATCTACAGAGCCTAGTTCGAGAATATACATCTTCCCATATGAGTTTTAATCTAGACTCGTATTGTCCTATGTTAATGATTGTACAAGAAAATAGGACCAGAGTACATACAAAATATCAAGAATTTACAAAAAAGTGTGTTTGTGAAGACAAAAATTGATTTTTCTACCCCACAGTGGGTGCCAGTAATGTGACCATGAAAAGAAATGTGAGTGTGAAAAGTGACTACACTACACTTCAATGAGTCATTAAATGATTGATCTAAACAATAAAATACATTAATCTAAAACTAGAATCAACCAAGGTGACTCATTGCCTTCTAGTAGGCACAAGTATGAGTTTTGCTCTCGGGTCATTGCAAAACCCAGTGTATATAGATGTAATCTAAATGAAGGATTCAAGCTAACATGCAAGTGCAAAGTTCATCTAATTAGCTAATGACTAATCCATATTAAACAAAATGAAGTGTACCTAGATTTGATTAATGCAATAATGATAAACAAACTAAACTATGCTATTAAAATAACTAACTGTAATCACCTAAAATTGGACAAGATAAATCAAGTGAACAATCAAGGTGAAAATCAGAGCAATTGAATTAAATCAAGCATTTATCAAATTAAATTCAAATCAAGCCTTAATTCAATTTAATTAAAAATCAAAAGTCATAAATTCAACTTAAATCAAATAAAGCATGCTAAATCGATCAATTGTGTAATTAATCTAATTAATTACATAGTTCATTTAAATCAAATCAACCCATTCAAGGGGTACACATGGCTAAAGATAATAATTAAATTCAATTAATTAAATCCTACTTTCCCTCAACCACCAAATGGGAGGAAAATTCATCAACCAATAGGATTCAAGGATTGAGCTCACATGGATCAAGCCTAAATTGAATCTCAATCATTCACTTGGAGAATGCATCTTGTCCACTCATTTTGTCCTTTGGTCCCAAGATTTGATGAAAAAATATTTAAATGGTCACCAAAGGTGGAACCATGGACTTAACCCTCACCTAATCACGATCAAATCAACCACTCCCCCTACCCTTGCCAAAAACTATAAAAGCAAGGCATAATTCAATCAATATTCATCCACAAATATGAGAATAGCATCAAACCTCTTGCAATTTATAGCTAGAAAGACAAAACTAGGACTAATTAAGGCTAATTTCATTTGGAATTTGAACTTTTTAGTTGCTTTATCATTCATTCTCATTTTAGGATTGTCACTAATGGAAGCTTGTTGAGAGTTTTGCATTAGCATCCCTAAATAGAGATCCATAGAGTGCTTAATTGTCATTTATTTATTGAAATAGCTTACTCTTTGTGGTAATTTAGTCGATTTATTCATTTATTTTCAATACTAACCCTATGAAGGTGCTTTCCTTAGCACACAAAATGGTGCCCACCGTGGGGCATTAGCCCTCATAAATTTTTAAATTCAGAGAAGTTGAATTTTTCTAGCAAATCTTGTTTTTAATCTCTATTTTACAGGTTTTTCAGCGCATTTGAGACATTCTCCAGTGCACACACCAGATTCTCTAGCACTTTTAAAGCCTAAAAAAATGCTTCTATGGAAAAGTTCTATGCCTTTATGTGGAGTTTTAGCGCATTTAAATCCTTATATTTTTTGTCTTCTTTCTTTCAGCGTGTACACCCTGACTCTCCAACGCATACAATTTATTCTCCAGTGCATTCAATACTTTCTTCTAATGCCTTTACTCAGTTTATTAATGCATTTAATTTATGTTTCAGCGCATTTAATAATTTTCTGCAATGCATTTGATTTGTTTAACATCACTTTCAATCATTTTAATAGCGCATTCAATAGATTCTATTGCGCATTCAATTAAATTGAAAATTTACAGAATCTAACTTGCAGAAAATGGTTTCTCTATGTTTGCAGGATGATTGGTCATAAAAAACAAAACAAAACCACATACCGAATTTAACAGTGAGGGGAAGGCTTTGACTAAAAAGATCAAAGAAGAGAACATTGCACACATCAAGCTAATTTTGGAGGATTCTCAACATGAAAATAAGGTATATGAACAATACTTAAAAGTTGTAGAAGCTTATAAATCAAAGTTCATCTCATTAAATTGGATTTACTTGCCTTAATCAATTTTTGTGAAATTTGATAATTAAGGCTTAAATTCAAGTTTATTCTTGATTTTTCTTCATTTTGGTTGGTTGTGTTGACTAATTTGTTGGAGGAGAAGTGAATGGAAAGGAACAATCACCGCTAGGTGAGCATAAATAAGGAAAAATTCATCAAAAATGCCCCTAGCCTTAGCTAGCTTCAAAACAAGGTAAGCCTAAAACTTGGTCAAATTTTGCTTAAATTGTGGCCTTGTCAATTTCAAAATCTAGTAATTAAAGAAGCCTATTATTGTTTAAGTGATTTGATACTAGGCCTATGCTCTTCACTTTCTAAGCGAATCAAAATGCCAAAAATATCAAGTTCCTTGATTAAAAGAAAGACTAAGTAAATCAAGCACTAAATTTGAACAACCCCTTGTTTGTGGAAAAGAGTAGAAATACTCAATTCCCATTAGTTAGTGGGTTTGGTAATTGAACCTTGTTAAAAGTGTTTGGGAATTGAGAAATAGAAAGGGATATGCTCTTCACCTTTTGGTGAATCAAACTCCCAAAACCTATCTCTTCATTCCACTTTATTGCTTTCAATATGAACATGCTAGATCTATAGTGGGCTCGCCTACTATGATTTGCCTTAATAAGGCCGGTGAGAGGGACAACCCAAAGTGGGATACATTTTCTTTTGCCGCAAAAATCCAACCCACTCTAAAATAAAATACATGCATCCTTAATGGGGTGTGTGACAAAAGGATATTAAGCTTTCGAACTTCCTCGAGTAGTCCTTTGGGATTGTGCAAAACTCTGACATACGAGCGGTGGGATGACACAGGTCAAGGATGGTGGATACAATTAAGGATAGTCCAACCTTGCAGCTTCAAAACAACACAACATAATAACAAAATGAGATATGTTTCAAAATATATTTTCCATTAACATGTCCAGTTGTAAGGCCTTCCAGGTTAGGGTCAATTACAATCAAGAGTAATTCAACAAGATCAACAAGATCTAACACTACTCTAGCTAGTTCAGTTCTGAGACAAATCAGCAACTGATAGAAACCCTAAGGTAGATCTGAACTTGTGCTCGCAAGCCACCAAGCAATATCCTTGTCTCCAAGTATGAAAACCGCTAGCTTTGCTATTACAAACTATCAGATAACAATCTGATCTGCAAGATCTCGTAGGATCTTTTCCACAACTTAACTCATCTACTACCCCTAGATCTTCTCTCATAACCTCCCCTCTGAACACCTAAAACTACCCAAAAACCCCTTAAATACTAATCATCAGCCACAAGTTAGCTGGATGAAACCATTAACTCCTACAAACAAATATTAAATGCAATACAAGTCGGCTCTCAAATAGACTTACAATTAATAAATTCAACATGTCGGCCTCCTAATCCATATAGGAGAATCCAACAAAAGCTACCAATAATAAATGCACCAAGTTGGCCAAGAAAATCTTAAAGAACTCCAGTTGGCAAACCAGAATTACTGAGCGCTAGAGAAACAATCGAGCGCTAGTGAAACAACCGACCAAGCCAAGCAATACTGAGTAATGCAGGCATCACCGAGCACCAATTCCACTGAGCACCAGAAGTCTCACTGAGTTCTTTTGGTGACCGAGCTTTCTTCAATAACCAAGACCATCAGTTAAGGCTGCAACCGAGTAACACTGGCCAAATAACACACCACCATGCAGATTCACTGAGGACCCAAGAATGCCCCTGCATCATGGGAAGCCTCCTAATTTTGGAGGATGAAAAATTAATGTCCATTTCAAACAGAATCTTGATTAAATACCTTGTTAAAATAGAAAAGCCTACCTTGTAGATCCATGCTTACGAACCAAATTGTGAACTAGGTAGATTTCTTGAAGTATCTTTTTGTGCAAAAACCTGTGATAACGTCCTTATAAATTCAAACACTTTTTGTGTAGAGGGTTAAAAAGAACAAGTGTATTTGTGATTGCTTTGCTTGAAAAATACATACAACAAGTAAGAGATATCCATTTGAAAATTTATCTTATATTTTTAAATCTCTTCATAAAAGCAAACAATTACCAAATTGGGGAAAAACAATTTGAAATCAAACCTTGTTGAATGTCGGTTTCTACATGCTCACATAAAATCAAAATATCTTTACAAGAAGATGACACTTGCATTGCAAGAGAGGTCCCCGAATTTGAATCTCAAAGTTCTTTCATAAATCACAACCAAGGGGATAGTCTCCCGAATATTTTTGAGAAATAAATTGATCTAATGGATAAGAACTCCACATTTCATGATCATCTCCATGGAGTAAATAATGACAATATTAATAATGCCAACCAAGGACCTAAGGAAACACTTGAAGAAAAAGCTAATAGGGTGACTCAAGACACAAAATTTCTTGAAGTCATGGATAAATTGATAGATAGAGATAGGGAGAAGATATTCCTAAACCTAGCCCAAGCAGGGGTAAAACTTCCACATGATTAAAATGTGGACCAACTTAAGGAAAATAAAGAAGATGATAATCTGATGAGTGCAATTAGTAAACAATTGAAAATGTTCCAAGCATAGATTGATCTAATGAAAAAGGCTGCTGAACCTAAGCCATTTTATATCGAGGCCTTGTGCCTATTTCCTTTTGACAAGAGCTTGTTTATCGTACCTTTTTTGATAAATGTAGTCTTTCCTAAGTATGACAAATACACGAGTAAATCAGACCCACAAGACCACCTTAGAGAGGTTTACGCTCTAAGCATAGAATTTATGCATGATACAACTTACCCAATGAGACTTTTTCCAAGAAGTTTAGGAGGTCAAGCCATGGAATGGTTCTCCAAAATTCTGCAAGGGATAAAGAATTTCAAGGAATTGGCCTCCAAATTTGTAACTCATTATTCTTACAACATCAAACACGAGATTACCATGCTCAACCTATGTGACACTAAACAAAGAGATGGTGAATCTTTCCTAGGGTTCCTTTAAAGGTGGATAATGATTTTCACAAGATATCCATGAAGTATCCCCAAAAAGGAGAAAATGGAAATATTTATGAATAACTTAAATATGGAGATGAACTATAGGCTCCAACTTCAATGTACCCCTACTTTTGAAAAACTTATTGAGAATGGGATTAAAATTGAAGATGTGTTGGTTAAAAGGGGAGAAATCAAGTTGTTCAAAGATAGTAAACCCTATACCAACACTAATGACAACCATAATGTATCTAATTATAACAATAAAAAAGGAGCCAAAAATGACAATGATAAACCTAGACTATGGTTGAAGAATAATAATAAAAATCTTGTGAATGATGGAGTTGTGGAAGCCCACAACTTAAAGACTTCCCCCTTTAAATTATCAAGTGGGGCAAATTCGACATATATTGTGAATCAAACAAACAAAGATCCTTTCAATAATACCAATCCTAACAACAACAATGCCAACAATAATCCCTTTAATAATTCCAATGTCAACAAGCCTAAGCATTTCTTTTCCACATATCAAAAGAGAAAATTCACCTTTTTAGGTGAACCATTGGAAAATGCATTAAGGACTTTGGTGGCTAACAAAATCATTACCTTACTCGAGTTAAGGCCATATGAACCCCAAGTTAAGCCAAATTGGTGGAATGATTCTCACCATTGTGAATACCATCGTAATAAGGGACATAAAACTAATGAATTCATGAAATTGAAACATCTTGTCCAAGACCTAATTGATGATGGAACGATAAAAGTGGAAGGACCTAAAAAAAATGAAGATCATACAGCTTTCAAAAACCCTTTCCTAAATCATGAAAAGTGTGAGTCTTGAAACACCAACCCTAACAACAAAAGAGGTAATGAGAAGGTCAATTTTTCCCATACCTATGATAACACCATTAATACATTAAGTGGTGAAGAAAACACCATAAATGTTATCATGGTGAAAGAGAAGCCAAGGGAAGCAACATCTAATGTTGTAACTAGGGGGCAAGCATAAAAAATTAATCTACCTGGAAATGCCCCATGGATTGTCCTACGAAATCAAACTTCATCTTCATCTTCAAAACAATATAATCTGGTAGACCAATTGCAAAGAACCCCTGCTCAAATCTCTATTCAAGAATTACTCAAGCACTCACCAACTCATAAGGAGATTCTAGAGAAAGCTTTGGTAGAAACTAATGTATCTCTAAATTTAGATGCGGATAAATTTCAAAACATGGTAGGACATATTGTTGCACCCCATTGTCTATCTTTTTCAAAACAAGATGATATGTCTCTAAACCACCCACAAAATCTACCTTTACACATAGAGATCCTAATCCACAAGCATAGAGTGAAAAGAGTACTCATTGATGGAGGAGCCAACTTGAATATTTGTACCCTAAACTTGGTAAAGGCCTTAGAATTTTCTGAGGAGGCTATTGATCCAAAGAAAAAGATAACCATAAAAGCCTATGATGATGAAGAAAGAGCTTCCAAAGGGGTCATAGTACTTCCTATTATAGTTTGTCCAATGCAGAAAGAGACCATTTTCCAAGTCCTCGACCTAAAGTTGACTTATAATATCCTATTAGGGAGGCCATGGATCTATGAAATGCAGGTCGTACCTTGAACCTACCACCAATGTCTCAAATCCCCCTATCTAGGACAAGAAGTCATGGTAAGTGGGGACTAAAACCCCTTTCAATATTGTAATAACATGAAGCCTTTTAATGACTCCTTAGTCCCAAATAATGCAGAAGGGTCAATTTCCCAAAGAATAGAGCAAGGACAAAGTTCAAAAGATCTTCTATCTTTGAAGGGAAAAGAAAAAGAAACTGTTGTTGAAAATAACCAAATTCCTACTAACCTAACTACATCGACCAAAGGAAAAGAGAAGGTCAGTGAGGAGAGTGATCCTAAGAAACATAAAGAAGACCAAGCTAGATCCTTTCAAATCTACACCAAACAGGCTCATTATCAAAAAATGGATCACACGATGAAAAACTTTGAAAATCAATGTCAAATCAAACAACAGGGTGTAGGTGAATACTCCTTATCCATGATGGATCGACCCATATCTCCAAAATAATATGGAAGGAAATCCAATCTACCTCATAAATACAATGATCACTTTTTGAGGGAAAATACATCTTCATACATCGATGAAGAAGATAATGAAATCCTAAATTGACTATATAAGGATGAGGAATCAAGTGCACATGAAAAGCGCATCCAAAATATAAGCATTCCCACACATCAATATGGGAAAGGGTTTCAAATAATGTAGAAAATGGGATACAAGGGACAAGGGCCTTTAGGAACAAGAAATTAAGGACTTGTTCAACCCATTGAAATGACATGGAGAGATAGAAAATAAAAGACTAGATTAGGATACCTAGAACAAGGGTACACTCAAAATAAGTATCCATTGGTATATGATCAAATCTTACAATTAGGTTCCCAAAGTGATGAAGAATAAAACAATTGGGAATGGGACTCATTGTCAAGTGAGTCATGTCAAGATATGGAAATTGATGTCATCCAAACCTACACTCCTAGCAAGGGAAAAGAACAAATATCATAATCAAATCAAAATCAAGCCTCAAGTTCGAGTCAAGGAGTCTTAGATAATGTACCAAGTTAGGAGATTGAGATAAATCAATGGGTAGGAGAACCTTACATACCATCATGGAGACCTACTATGGAAGAATCTAACCCTAGGTTTAATCCACGAGATTTTTATCCAACAGAAACCTTAGAGGATTCTAGTGAGGAAGATTTCAACCGTAGTTCTCTAGAAAATCTTGAAGAAGAACATATTATAGATTTAAGCAATACAATTTTTGAACCTTCAAATGAAGTCATGCCCCTAAACCCCATTGGACTAAACCAAAGAATTGATCCTTTGACCCTTATCTATCCAGAATTAATTGAATGGGATTCCATTGAACCTACCATCCTTCCTACATTTTTTAATGATAACTTGGTTTCACAATACCTAAATGTGTTTGAGCCTTCTTCTACCATAGAATATTAGGAAGAAGTGACAAAGGGGAGTATTCAACCTTTCAGTTCAAAAAAAATTGAAAAAATAAAAAATGGAAAGAATTTAATGTTGAAAACCACATTGTGGCAACATTAAATCAAAAAGAAAAAGAAATAAAGAATGTTTCCAATGGTGAAAACCCAATAGAGGCACCGAAGGAAGAAGGGTTGGATACTTTACCTGAGCACTATGAAGAAAGATCACCTATCTTAATTGAACCAATAGAGAAAGTGAATATTGGGTCAGAATCAGAGCCAAGAATCATACACCTAGCAACATCTCTATCTAGTGAAGAAAGAAAGGATTTCATCAAAATTTTCAAAGAAAAGAAAGTCAATTTTGCATGGTCATATGATGATATGCTTGGATTAGATCCAAATTTAATCATGCATCATTTAAATATAAAGAGGGAGTGAGACCAGTGAAGCAAAAACTAAGAAAGATGCATCCCCACATAGCTTTTCTTGTAAAAGTAGAGTTGGAAAAATTATTGAAAGTAGGGTTTATAAGAGCCATTGATTATGCCAAGTAGATTTCAAACATTGCCCTTGTTTCCCAAGTATAAAAATATATCAAAATTTGCATAGACTTTAGCGATCTTAATCTTGCATGTCCTAAAGATGACTTTCTTTTACCAAGCATAGACACCATCGTAGATCTAACAGCAGGACATTCAATGTTCTCACTTATGGATGGGTTTAGTGGTTATAATAAAATAAAGATAGTGCCTGAAGATCAAGACAAGACAACATTCACATTTTCATGGGGGACATTCTGTTGGAATGTTATGCCTTTTGGTCTAAAGAACGCCAGAGCGACCTATCAAAGAGACATGATGACCATATTTCATGACATGATGCACAAGTTCATGGAGGATTATGTAGATGATATACTTGCTAAATCCCACTCAAGGGAAGAGAATCTACCCATCTTAGAGAAAATATTCATAAGATTGGAGCAATTCAAAGTAAGGTTAAATCCAAAGAAGTGCACATTTGATGTTCAATTAGGAAAGCTACTAGGGTACATTGTTTCAGTGAAAGGAATAGAGGTAGACCCCACCAAAGTCAAAGCCATCATGGAGATGGGGGCACCTAGAAACATAAGTCAGATGAGATCTCTTCAAGGCATGATTAAATCCATTTGAAGGTTTATCTCTCAATTAGCAGAAAAATGCCACAATTTCACTCAACTCCTTTATAAGGACACAATTTTTAAATGGGATGAGAAATGTGAAGAAGACTTCACCTTGTTGAAGAAATATATAATGAATCCTCCAACTTTGATGCCACCTATATGAGGCAAGCCCTTAATTCTATACATTTTAGTGACCGAACATTCATTAGGGGCATTCCTAGCTTAGGAAGATGAATCAAGAAAAGAAAAGGTCATATACTACATAAGCAGAACATTGGTGAAACATGAGTTTAATTACACCTTCATTGAAAGAGCATGTTTGGCCGTAGTTTTTGCTTCCCAAAAATTACGCCACCATATGTTATCCCACAAGATTCAACTTATTGCAAAGATTGATCCATAGAAATACCTTCTTAGCAAAACAAAATTGAATGAGAGACTAGCCCAATGGGTCATGGTGCTAAGTGAATTCAACATAGAATATGTGGATCAAAAATATATCAAGGTCCAAGTCATAGTTGATCAATTAGCAGAGTCATCATTACAAGATGAACTTCCAATTCAAGTGGAATTTCCAGCTTCTGAAATTGTAAATGTTGAAGCAAAAACATGGAAATTATATTTTGATGGTTCCTATACACAACATAAATCAGGAACAGGCATAATTTTGATTACTCCTCAAGGGTCTACAATTCTGAAATCATACAAATTGCTATTCCCATGCGCCAATAATATAGCTGAGTATGAAGCATTGGTAATTGGCATAAAATTAACATTAGAATGGAAAGTGATAGAGCTACAAATCTATGGAGATTCACAACTAGTTATTAATCAGATTAATGATGAATATCAAACTAAAGATGACAAGTTGATACCTTACAAAAATATGATTGAGAATCTCAATAAATATTTCATTCTCATCACATTTGAGCAAGTACCAATAGATAAGAATAAAGTAGCAGATGCAATGGCTACTTTGGCATCACTTCTCCAAATACCAGATCAAAGCGCCAAATATGAATTCCTGGTAGAAGAAGTTGAGCAACCCGCATTTGACCCTGCCCATCCTCATACCATTTGTTTGCTAACTAGACATGAATCACCTTGGTATGGAGCCATTTATACCTAATTAAAAGACCAAATCCTACCTATGGACCAAACTAGAAATCAAAAGAAAATCTTTATACGCAAAGCTTCTCGTTATACCTTAATATCCAACACATTGTATCATAAGAGTCTAGATGGAATGCTTTTAAGATGTCTAGAAAAAGAGGAATCAAACATAGCCTTACAAGAAATTCACGAGGGCATTTGTGGGTCACATTCAAATAGTTTAACCCTAGCTAAGAAAATTCTTAGGATAGGATATTTTTGGCCTTCAATGGAAAAAGACAGTTGTCACTTTGCAAAAACTTGTCGTAAGTGTCAATATCATGGGAACTTGATCCATATACCAACACAAGAACTTCATCCTATGACTACACCTTGGCCCTTTTATCAATGGGGTTTGGACTTAATAGGGATGATTTATCCACCATCTTCTAATGGTCATAAATTCATCATTACTGCAACATAATACTTTACCAAATGGGTGGAATTTGCACCCTTGTTAACTGCTACAGGAAAGAAAATATCCTTGTTCATTCTAAATCACATAATTTGTAGATATGGTGTACCACATTCCATCATAATAGACAATGCAAAACATTTCAAAAATAAGGATTTGAAAGAGCTATGTACAAAATTCCACATGATACATCACTCATCTTCAATATATTACCCCCAAGGTAATGGACAAGCAGAAGCAACAAATAAGAACATCTTAAAGATATTGAAGAGAACCATGGATAATTTAGGTAGAGATTGGCATATACAAATAAACCCAACCTTGTGGGCTTATAGGACAAGTATCAAAATGCCAACGGGAGCTACACCATTTTCCTTAGTATTTGGAGTAGAAGCAGTTTTACCTTTGGAGGTAGAAATTCCATCTTTAAGGGTCTCATTACATGGTTTGATAAGTGAGGAAGATTATAGGGTTGCTAGGTTACATGAACTAGAACTACTAGATGAAAAACAAGAACAAGCCTTCAATCATTTGAAAGTGTATTTGAACCAAATGTCAAGGACCTATAACAAGCATATCAAATCAAGAACATTCCAAATAGGTGACTTAGTTTTGTGAGAAAATCCCAAGAATCAAGAAGAAAGAGAAAAGAAAGGAAAATGGGAAGCAAACTGGTTAGGACCTTTTGTGATCACTTCATCTTTTGGGACATGCACCTATAAATTAGTTGACTATGATGGAGAAGAATTACAAGAACCTATCAATAGAACTCACCTAAAAAGGTTCTACACATAAAGCCGATGAAAGGGTATAAAGAAAAAAGAGTATCAGAAAATCAAATGGAGAGAATCCTATTTATTGTATATAGTCAAAAGAGATCCTAAAAATACCAAAAACATTGAAAATCAGAAAAGAGCAAAAAAATTAGAAATGCAGAAAAGATCAAAAATAATGAAAAATTAAGCATGAAGGAAGCCAAAAACATTCATAAATGATCCTCAAAAAGATGTTGTCTTGGTGAAAACATAGAAAATAGGTGCCTTGACAATATGAAATCAAAATTTTTTTTAAAAAAAGAGAAAATACAAAAAAAATTAGAAAAGAAAAAAAAGTGCCTTGGTGAAAACCTAGCAAATAGGTGCCTTGGTAGCAAAAAAAGGAAAAAAAGCTTGAAAAATAGAAAAAGAAAGAAAATCCATTCAATCGGTGAAAACTTGGTAAACAGGCACCATTGGAAGTCCAAGTCAATCGCATACCTAGCACTCATCCTTGTAAATATTGCATTCGCTAGCATTTGTATATGCTGCATAATAAAACCTCACAGTTGCATTTGCAAGTACCTAAAGATTTTGGTCACCTAATCTACAAATTGTTCTAGGCCTCACAAACATAATCACATCAAACTAGGGAAAATATACTCTAAAGGAGGAAGGATTCATCAAAAGAAAAACTTCAATCAGACACCAAATCAATTCATCAAAGCACAAGTGAAACACTCAATCAAATCCTAATCCTAATCCAATTTGAACCAAATGCAAAATCTGATCCAAAATCTCATGAAGACCTTATTTTTATTAGGATTAAAAGTATGAAATGGATGGAACTATACTTGAAATATGGATTTGAAAAATAGGCCAATTTTTTTCTAAAGTGTTTACTTGATTGATGAAATCATGTCTTTCTAGCGAATCGATGAAATTTTTTAAAAACTAGATAAGCAATGATGAAAGCATGGTATTTTATTGATTTTTGAATGACTATTTTAAGATCAAAGTTTTAAATCATGTATTATTTGTCTAAGGACACGATCATCAAAGAATCATCGAGGACTTGTACATATGATGAAACTAAGATCTTTGTTTGTTTACGCAAAAGGATACCTTGGATGTTTTGATGTTAAATATCATAATACCAAAATCCACTTGCAACATAGAATCTGAAAAAATCAGTATTCATACTCTCATGATTGAATTCAATAAGTGATAGTCATACCAAAAGATAGGAAAGCAACGTAAGAGGTGAAAAATGTATTCATATTATCATAGTTGAACTAGTGATGATTGTACTAAATTCAGATATCACAAACTGCTCAATGATGAATATAAGCTCCAAATTTTTGAATAGTGACAGTTAGTTGCATACATATTAGATTAAATACATTTAAATTATTTTCCTTTCTTACATGAAAACAAATTTGCAAGAGGAAAATAGAATGGGGGTGGAGTTAAATAAAAAATCAAAAGAACATCAAAAACTATATGTGATCAAGTGTGTTGAAAATAAAAAATAAAAAACAAAAAACAAGGGTGCATTGCATTAGTTCACTTGCATTTGTTAGATTCAGGTAATCTTGCATTCATTTAGGATCTCTCCCTCAATTCAATTAAGTTCATCAAATTTAGCTTGCATCAATTTTACTAAAATTTCATTAGTGTACATCATTTAATTTAAAGTTCATTAGGATGCATTACATTAGTTTGCATTCATTGTAAAGATCCATCTCATTTAGTGTGCATTCTTTTTAAGAAATAATTCATATTAAACCATTAAGCTCATTTATGATTACAATTCATTAGATAACGTTCATTGCATCCACTAAATCATTTCATTCAAATAGACATAAGTTCATTATTAGTTACATGTCATTAAGTTCATTAAAAAACATTGCACATTGCATCATTCACCTAAAGCTCATGGCATTTATTTTCATTATATATCATTGCATCTACATTCATCAACATCATTCATCCATATAACATATGACATTTAGTGTCATGTAAATCATTAATCATTAAATATCCATATTCATTCATGGCATCATCTAGTTACACCACATTTTGCATCACATTTGCATACCATATATCCATTACATTTATTATCCTTCCATATCATTTAAATCCATATATCCATAAATACCATTATATCGCATTAGTCATTAAATCATTACATCATCATATAACACATTTATGTACCATTTTCATCCATAAAACATCATATATCATAAATCAATATAAATCAATTAAACCCATATCACATACATTCACCTATTCTATGTCATACATAAGACAACCATTTAAGCATAAATAAAACATGTGCATCCATCTCATCAACTGCATCTAAAAAAGCATAAAACAAAGCATATAGGAGATAAAATCATATAGATCTACATATCATAGAAAAACACCTAGAAAATGAAGTCCAACACATGATGATGTCACATAAAGTAAATATGTCAACTAAGTATCAAAGTCCATGGTATCATCAAAGTAATAAACATTGGGAAATCAAAGTCCATCAAAGTATCAACAAGTATAAACACATAACATAAAGAACAAGAACTGATCAAAGGATAGAAACAGAGTCCAATGTCCTGAGATAAAAAAAATGGATCATCATATACATCAATAAATAAAGAATATATATCATCTCAAAAGAATAGTCAACTGGATGTACCACCAGCACCATCTGCACCATCTGGACCACAATCAGGACCATGATCACTATTAGGAGGCCTGTTGGAACTAGCCTGTAGCCCGTGTTGACTCATGACAACCATAAATGCCTGCATCATGCTACTAATATGACTAACCTATTGTCTAGTCTGAGATACATTTGACTGTAAAAATTGAACATCTGATGCAGACACTGGAGCCTCTGAAGTGGGAGCCTATGATGGAGGAGCCTGGGGAGGAGGAGCTTGAGGTGGAGCCATGGAAGAAGATGGAATGAAAGAAGAAGAAGATGGAAGAATTGAAGAAGATGGCATAGTAGAAGTTGAAGGAGCCTATACCGGGGGAGCCTGTGGAATAACCTATGGAGGAGGATCCTGTGCTAGTATACCCTGTGCCTGATCTAGTAAAATCTAAGTAGCTTGAGTATCATAATTAGAAACTACCTGAGCATCCACCTACCTTTGATATCAGACCCTATGTCAGCCCCATCTAGCTATGGGATCCACAACAAATCGATGTAAAGCCCTGTCCACACTAGCACCTCAAACTCTAGCTTGACCACCCCTCATCCGAACACCACCCCTAGGAGGAATCAACGCAGTAGTAATCACTGGGATCATAACTCTGCCTCCTGCAATTTCTTGTCGACCATGTCATCCCCAAAGACCTCATGTCTGACCACCCCCACCTCCATCCTCATCCCCTCCATCATCATTTGACTCCTCCTCTATTCCTGGCACTTGCTCTGCCAGACCTGTGAATCTTTGAAATGGGTTCCGAGCAAACCAATCAGCATAATCATCGGTCATGTTGGCATCAATCACATGATCTTGCATATCCCAAGGAAGGTGACCTAGTTGAAATACCTCCTTACAAGCTGTCTTGTAGTCAATCTGTGGCCCCCAAAGTGACCTCTCCACCTGTACTCGGGCATACAGTGCCAATCCCTGTGGCATACCCTGTGTACGACCATAATGTTGTAGTACCCTAAGGAAGTATAATCTCTCTATAATAAGGGGAGTATGCCCTATTATCTACCGAGGCGTGCACATAAATGGAAGCTCAAATGCATCCTCTGGCTAGGCCTCACAACCAATATACAGTCACCATACAACCCGATCTACATCATCAATGATATATCACCTGTAATCCAACTTTCCCAAGTGGGCTTGGACAACCATCCCCTCATACATCCATGCAAATTGTCACCTAGGATCACGGTGCCTAACAAAGATAGGTCTAGTCACTGGGATGTGCTCCCAGGTCCACAACTGTAGCAGAATAACCCCTATAGATAGAGTCACCCCATGACGGTATACTACATGGTGAAGCTAATGATATAAGTGGGTGAGAACACAATTACTCCAATCAAATTGGTGAGGCTGGGCGATTAGATCCTCAAGAATGCATCCCCAACCAACTGAAAAACCATGCCCTTGGCGATCAGGGACAAGGAAGCTGCCAATTAGAGCACCCAAAACTGCTAGAAGAGCTAGAAATGAAGGGAATTGAGCCCACTGAATACTATCATCTCTGATAGTATCATCCTAAAATACCCACTGGAAAGCTGTGCCATCGTACACCTGATCATAGTAAACCAACTCTACGTGGGTCAGAATGAGGAGGATGCGATACACATCCTTGGGAGTGATAGTCATCTCTCCCATAGGCAAATGAAATGTATTATGGTTAGAGTGCCACCTCTCTACCATAGCTGTGATAAGTCCCTGATTCACTCAGAATTGAGTTATAACAAGGAGAAAGGAAGGACCACATCTGCCAATGAGCCAACGATCTAGACCGCTCAGGTCATCAATCATGTGGAAGGGAAATGGGTATAAAGCTTTAACGATGAGCGACTTAAGCTCGACCTGCAAAAAGAAAGTTTAAACACATCAGTATTTGCAAACAATATCTTTTGAATCATCCTAAGTCAATCAAACATTTAAAAATTATCAAACCACAATCAATTTTTCTAATTCTATTTAGAGAGGACGGAAAATTTATCATCACCCACAATCTAAATCAAGATTGCAATAAAAAATTCAAAATAAATTGACTCAAATTGACATCTTACAACTTGCTACCAAATCAGGCTTATTACCTAAGCCAATTGACTGATTGACGACACTGGACGGTTCAAAAAATTGACTTATTCATTTGCATTTTTACCAAACAGGGTAAAAGTGCGATTTTAATGATTAAAAGCGCTAAAAGGTAAAAGCACAATTTTAAATATTGAATGCATAGAAGAAAAGTTTAAAAGCGCAACTTTAAACTGTACACGCTACTAAAAAAATCAAAATCACACTTAAATTTGTACATGCCAAAGGAAAATTTAAATGTGAAACATGCCCTAATCCTAACATGTGTACATGCAACTTAAAGTTGTGGATGCACTGCAAAAAATTGTGGAAGCGCTAAAACATGGGTGTATGCACTATTAAGATGATTGATTACACTATTTAATTTGCAAAAAGAAAAAAAGAAGGTTTTTCTTAGAAAAATTCAATTTTTTTCAATTAAAATGCATTAAATTGACAAACTAAGTTGATCGGGTACATACTGGAGGACCATAGGTCGGTGGCCGTAGGTATTGGCACCCTTGCTTGAACTGGTGCTTGCGAATTAGGATAACCATGGAGACAAAGCTCAGAAGGGTCAGAGAGGAAAAGTCAAAAGGGAGAGTGAAAATGAATAGTAAAAATGACTTTTTACCCCTATATATAGGCCATTTTGACCTAAAAAAGGCATATTTTGCACTTTATGGGGATCAAGCTTCATGTTACCATAGAATCTTTTCAAGAACTCAATGGCTTTGGGGTCATCTAAATCTTGATTTCTTTGGCCAACAAGCATAGTGGAAGGAGCATCATCATTGTTCTTCATTTCTGATTCTAAATATTCTTCAAATTTTCATGTGCAACCTTTCTTTGATAAAAATTATTGATCATGAGAAAGAAGATTACTTTCTAGCCCATCTCTTTCTTTAATCTTTTGCAAAAATTGGAACAACAAAGGATGAATCTTATGAGAAGGAAACTGCATGCCACCATAGAAGCTCTTTAGGAATTCAACTAGTATGGGCTCATTAAGAACCTACTTCTTTTGACACAAAAATTCTTCATCATCATTGCCACTAACCCTATCACTTTCTACTTTTACTTTGTGCCAAACCATTGTTCTAAATTCAAACTTTCAGATGGAGTCTCCAACCTTCATACCAATAAAGGTATCTTGAAACATCTGAGGAACCAACCATTCTAGTATTTCACTCCCAACAAAGTTGCCAAAAATCCATTGGTAAACATATTTGTCATTATAGATGTTTCTTTGAAACAGACCCTGTTCGCCCAAAGAGTAGTGACAACTACACCAATAGTTGGAGAGATTGAAATCTAATCACAATCAAATCACAATCTTCCTTGGTATTTGAGAGGGGAATCTCCCTCTTATGATACAGGTATTTTGTTATTTTTACATACTTTTCACATGAAAGTACAAAAGGAAACAAGACAAAATGAAAGTAAATGGTTAACATAAACCTCAACAGAAGACATACAAATACTAGCTAAGATTCATAGTGGATAACATATTAGAAGGGGATTTAAGAACATAATAAGTCTAAATATACAATTTAATGAAATAAAGATAAATCTCAACATATGAGGAAACAAGTTATCTTATCACATTCAAACCAAGGCACTAACTAGGGCATGATTGTGCTTCATCTATTACATATGTCATTTGAACTAGAAACCATTGGATTCCATAAATACACAAAGACACTACCAACTTAACATATGATAAATCAGTAATGATAACTCAAAAACACATCTAGACATACAAACTAAATGCATTCTTTATTGTCCTCTTGAAAATATACAAGTTTCAAAAATCTTTGAGTACAAAATGTCAAGCCAAAAGTTCCTTTGGAAATTTCTCCATAGTATCCCCTCTCCAGAAAGTTCCCTTTTACATTACATTTAAGCCTTTGTGATATTCCTTATCTGTATTATAATTTATAGATAAATAAATAATTATTAATTAATGAATAAATAAATAAATATTATTAATTAATAAAATAAACAAATAAAATAAATTTATATCAAATATATACATGGAGATCATTCATATAAATAATTATAAATAAATAAATAAATAATTATTAACAAATAAATAAATAATAATTATTAATAAATAAACAATGATACATACAAGTCAAGAGCACTGGCTCCTATAAATGAGCAGTCGGGCAAAAATAAATATTGTTGCCAACGAGTCATCTTGGACTAAGCCACATAGGAAGAAGCATTTAGGAAGTGTGATTATCATAAACAAATTGCTAGGTGTCGATGATTAATAACTTATGTAATACCCCAAAAATGGGCTATAGGTTCATTAACCTCCTACATCTTCAAATCGAATGAAACCGATACAAAAGTCCTAACCTAAGGCACATTTGCACATTATCAAATTTTGATTATCCTAAATTCTACATTGGGGAATATTCCTAGCAATATTCCTATTTATCATAATTATTCTTAATTTAATAATTATTTGGTGATAAATCTTATTTATCCTAAAGTTTAATTAATTGAATATTCTGAATATTTAATTAATTAGATTTAATACTGCCACTTAATTATTTAATTAAATTTAATTAAATTATTCTTAAGTTGTATTATTTAATTTTGACAATGAATCTAAAATCTCATGACTAATTGATTAAATTCTTATTTAATTAATTCATGTCAATTGTCAATTTTTAATAATATAGTTTTAGAATAAAGTTTGATTTAATAATTGATTAACCCATAATCAATTGTTTTCTTTCAGAAATCAGTTAAGTTGAGAATAAATCACTTTATTTTTAATTAATTTATAATTAAATCATGCACAATCAGAAAAATAGGCAACTAGAAATTAACAATCAATTTTAAAATTAAACTCAACATCTGATGATGAGTTGAAATTTGATCTAAAACTCTATTTTGAGTAAAACTTTGCTTTTGCATGATTTTTGTGAGTTAATTATCTCTAATTTCCTGATAACTCAAAAATCAACCGGAGTTTATCAAGAGTGATTTATGGCTTTTCTCTTGCATCCTCAAAGCCCTAGATTTCTATAAAAATAAGGCTCAACTCTTCATTTTGATCAACACTTGAATTTACACAATTACTCTGGCGAATTGGCGATTGAATGATTGAGCACTTGCGACAGGTGATTTGTGAGATCTTTCATAGTTGATCATTAGCTCTTGCATAGTTTCATATCATAGATTTCATACTCATTCATAGCATTCTTAGATCAAATCTGCATTCCATTTCATTCATTCTAGATAAATTTCATACAGTTTTTCATATTATTGCATAGAAAATCCAAAAATATAGCTTAATCTGCATTCATAGTTTTTCAATTTTTTGCATTCAAATCCTTCGTTTAGGTGTTGCATTGTCACTGGTCTCGGTCTGATATGAGAGTATCATACTCACACCTACTAGAAGGCAGTAAATCATCTGGTTAGTTTAGTTTCCATTTCATTGCATGATTTTGGTTTTTGGCTAACCTCTAATGTTTTATTGAAGTGTTGTGTCTACAGCTAGATACAAAATTCACACACACATTTCTGGCGCCCACCGTGGGGCCCTGAAATGGGTTTCCATTCAATTTCTATCAATTTCTTGTCATTTTCTAGTTAAAACTATGATCTTTTATTTTCTGTCTGTACATTTTCATACGACTTTTGTCAGAAAGTCATATCAGGAGGTACCCACTGTCGTACAACAGGTGATCTTATCGAGACTCGTATTAGAAAGTACACACTATCATTTGGAAGCTTGATTGTTGTATGAGAAGACACCCACTGTCGTACGAGTTTCTAGACTGTCATCTGGGAGGTAACCCACTGTAGTACGAGTTTTTAATCTAGAATTCAATTGTCGTTTCAAAATTTTTGGCAGTTTTTTAGATTTGGACTAATAGCTAACCCTAACAATTGAAATCTTCTATTTTTTACTGATATTTGCTGAATCTGATTAGAAAAAGTGCAACTAAATTGTTAAAATAGGTAAAAATCTACTAAGCACATTGCGAGGAATTTAGGTATTCTTCTCAAGCTGATAGCATTTCGATTTGGATTAAAATGAATTTTCACGTGTCAGGCTTGTGTGACTTTTCTTGCTTTCATATCACAAACTTCATTTTGGGCTATAAAACAAACATAGATTTACTTTCTGCATATCTGTTACACATAGTAAATAGGCCCTATGAACACTATTTGTGGATGATCTTGAGAGAGTGGGCTTCTTCTGCTTGTTCATGCATGCGAAGCTCTTCTTGACAGAGTCTCATGTTCTACTAGATTCGTGTGTCTTCAACTTTTGATTGATACATTCTCTCTCTGGATGGGTTGATAGATCATAAGCAGTTGATGTCATAGATCTTTGTGAGATAATCTTGGTCTTAGCGTGTTAGATTAATTTGTCTACTTTGTTTTGGTTAAAAGTGAAAAGGCTAGAGGACTATGCTCTACTCCCTTTTTAGGTAGTATTAGAAGCTCAGCTCCTTGAATCTGGAACCAGTCTCCATGTGGTATCTTTTGTGAGTCACCTTTAGAGAGAGTTAACCATAGTGGACATTCCCTTAATTGGGTTAACCATGTGGACGAAACCTCAAGCGGTAATAGCCATTTTCACCATGGTAGCAACAACCGCTATATAAATGTCATTGTGGAGGAAATCTTCATAGGTGTGGTCTCTTGTTGGGCTATTAGATCTCCCTAGCTGCTATTGATTGATTAATTTCTTAGACTGTGTCAAAACCCGATGCGCTTGGATTGGAGTTCTCCCTCTTGAGATCACAAAAGTTGCAGAGTCAGACCATTACTACAAACCCTAGTGAGGCCAAATTTTCATTTTTCTAGGAATATGTGCATTATTGAATTTTTTTTTGGAACATACACAATTAGCACTCCTAGGGATTAGCACATTTAGTCAATTGATTGTTCATGCGCAATATTTCTTTATCCCCTATTCATTGTTTTCAGATGTGCTTGGAATCACTTGCTTGCTATTTTGTGTGCTTATTTATCTATTTGGCTATAAAAAATGAACGATCTCAGAGTAATCTTCAAACCTGGACAGAAAAATTTGTGAACAATCTGAAACTAAAAACCAAAAATTTGCAAAATCTGAAGTAAAATTCCTTTCTGGAGTCAATAGTCATACGAGTTTTGGCAATTGTCATTTCAAAACCCCTGTATTGTCGTATGATATCTTGTATAGTGTTGTATGAGTTTTTCCACCAGTCAAAAGAAAAAATTCAAAATCCTACTATCAACTATCGTGTGAGCTTTGTAATTGTCGTACGAGTTTGTCAATTGTCGTTTCATAGCATACCCACTATCGTACGATCCTATAGAAAGTTGTTTGAGAAATTTTATTGCTAGAAAGTGGTTAAAATTGTCAAAGACTCAGCTTTTACAGCCCATTTCCAGAATCTATTGAACAAATCACTATGTCAGGAATAGAGCAGAAACTAGAACAAATTCATTCATTTTCCTCAAGTGAGCATTTGAGTCTGATTTTTCCTGCTAATTTATCAATTTGAGACCTTTTCATCTTGTGTCAAAACCTTGTCAAAATTATCTTCAAATTCAGTCTTCTTGCTAAAATGGCTAATTGTTGTAAGCTCGTGCCCACCATCTGTTAGGTGTCTACCCACACTACTGTGGCATAGTATCTTTCATTTATGTCTGATCTAATCTTTATTCACTTCAATCTTGACAAGGTTGCGTCATTCAATCTTCTTGAATCAAGTCATTCTTTAGTTGTCTTCATCTTGCTTTCTTGCTTCACCCAAGGTTAATGGTGGAAACTAGAGCTTTGTCACATAAGAAATCTGGAGAAATATCTCATACAATACCTCTGAATACTCTCCAGGCTCTAACTCTTGAGCAACTCTACAATTCTGGTCTTTACAAAGATGACGGTCTTGGCAATTTTTGATTGAAAACTGGTTACATAGCCCCCCCATCGACTCACAGAGGTAATCAACAAACTCCACTTCAATCTATCCTAGGGAGTCCTAAAACTTCTAATATGTCTCATGGAGGGACACATCACGGGTCCTAAGGACATCAGTCTCAACACAGTATGGATCAAGAACCTACACCTTCAGAAATTGTCCAATATCAAAATGATGATAACTTCAAAAGAATGATGAAACATTTCTCGAAAGAAGATAGAGAATCATACTTTCTAGAGTTAGCTCATCAAGGAGCTAAAATTCCTCCAAACTTTAATGTGGAAGATATCATTACACATGAGCAAGAAAATCCTATCACGGCTATGATGAAATAGATGCATGCCATGCAAGTCAAACTTAACAAACTCGAAAAAGAAAAGGAACCTAAGGAGTTCTACATGGAAGCTCTATGCCCTTTTCCATTTGATAAAGGCGTGTACATGCCACCATTCCCTAAAAGGGCAGAGATGCCTAAATATGATAAGTATGATGGAAACTCTGATCCTCAAGATCATGTCAAAAAATTTTGTACTCAATCTATGGAGTTTATGCATGAACCAACTTACTTAATGCATCTTTTCCCTCAATCTCTGGGAGGAGCATCCATTCATTGGTTCTCTAGAATGCCTCCAACTATCAAAACTTTTGAGGAGTTAATCAAACTGTTCTATCAATAATACTCCTATAATATTCAACATTTGGTCACCATGATTGACATCTGCAATCTGAAACAATATCCAGGTGAACCATTCCTAACATTTCTCAAGAGATGGAGGAAGAAATTTTCTCTATATGCTAGAGCCATTCCAGAAATTGAGAAGCTAGAAATCTTCATCAACAATCTTGTTCCAGAAATCAACTACCCTTTACAAATGCAAAATCATACATTTTTTGATAAGATGGTAGATAATGCAATCAAAATTGAGAAGGTACTTGTGGAAAAATGAGACATCACACTTCAAAAGGACAAGTATGAATCTGGAGCTAGTTCCAAGGACAAGAACAAAAATTGGAACAAGAATAAAGGTGTTGTCACAGATGGCATTGTTGATAATATCCATGCCCCATCTAAGGTACCTGCTTTCAATCTCCCTATTGGTACCCAAGCCATAAAAGCTTTCGAAGCTAAAGCAAGTGAGTCCAACAAAAAGTCATCTGATTACAAACCTTGGGCTATAGATCCTAATCACAAATTCACTCCTCTTGGAGAATCCTTGGAATCTGCCATGAAAACTCTATTGGCAAACAAAATCATCTACTTGCCTGAGATGAAAGTCTTTGATCCTGAACCTAAACTAAAATGGTGGAGAGAGAATGATTTCTGTGAATTCCATTGCAATAAAGGTCATAAGACTAATAACTGCATTCGCTTGAAGCACATCATACAAGACAAAATTGATAATGGAGACATCATGATTAAAAATCATAAGAGAAATAATAATCATACAACATTCATAGAACCATTTCCTAAACATGGTAAAGAAGATTCTTCTTCTCAGCCTAATATGGGTGCTAAAGTCAATTATGCATACTCTGGAAACAATGTTGTCATCAATATGGTTGAACCATGTCTATCTGAGTGTTGCAATATCATCACAATTGTGAGAAAAGATAGAGAAAATCAATCAGCTAATGTAGTTACTCGATCATAAGCTCAGGAACACCTACAAGGACAAATACTAGATTCATCCAATGTCCCTAAGGTGCCTTTCAATCTTTCATCTGCTTCTAAACAGAAGGCTACATCTAAATCTTCAAATCCTGAAGATACGAGGCCTACTTCATACAATATTGTTCAACAACTCCACCACACAAATGCTAAAATCTCAATGTTTGAGTTGGTTCGGATATCTCCAGCTCATAAAGCCATTCTAGACAAAGCTCTGCTCAGATCCAATGTTCCTGATGACCTTGATTTAGATAGACTCCAGTCTATGGTTGGTCATCTTATGTCTCCATAGTATATTTCCTTTTCAGAGGAAGATGATAATTCCTTGAGTCACCCACATAACCAGCCCTTGCATATTGAAGTCTTGATCCAAAACTGTCATGTCAAACTGTGTTGATAGATGGGGGTGTTGGTCTAAACATTTGTTCTTTCAGCTTGATTACACAATTGGGATTTTTAGAAATGGCCATTGATCCTAGAAAGAAGATAACTATCAAAGCATATGATGAGCAAGAAAGATCTTCAAAAGGAACAATTGTCTTACCTATCAGAGCAGGTCCTATCATCAGAGATACTATATGTCAAGTTCTTGATCTACCTTTGGCTTACAATATCCTTTTAGGGAGACCTTGGATACATGAAATGAAAGCCATTCCCTCTACATACCATCAATGTTTGAAATTTCCTTATGAAGGAGTAGAGGTGATGATTCCAGCTGATCTGTATACAACTTGCAATACCTTGAAAGAGAGTGTCGATAAACTTGTTCCTAATAATAGAGAATCTTCCACTAAGAAGCTAGATGTTGCTTCAACATCCAAGATGGAAGACATTGCTAAAGAGGTTAAGATCAAAGAAAATGGTATGGGAGAATATACTATAGAGCTAGTATTATCTTTGACATCTATCCCTATCTCGCCTAAGTCTTATGGGAAAACTATGAAACAGTCCAAACTAGAGTCTAAAGAACCTCTTGAAGCATATAAAGGAAATTTTGTTGCAGATGAAGTATCTAAATAGGAGTTTGAAGAGGATGAAGTTGTGCTTGCATGGCTATACAAAGATGAACCCAAATCTCAAGTCATTCAAAAATGTGATGCTGAATATCCTAAGATCCCTTCTAAGTCATATGGCCTAGGGGATAAATTGATCACAAAGATGGGATATAAAGGAAAAGGACCTCTAGGATTGCAGGGTAAAGGTCTTCTATCACCTCTTGACCATCGTGGTTGAGTAGAGAAGAATACAATAGGTCTAGGATATAAGAATAAGCCTTTCTATCTTAGCAAGAACTCTCCACATGTATTAGAACAAATTGATCCATCCACAACAAATCAACTAAAGAGAAAAACCACAAAACAATCTGATAGTGATGATTCAGACACCATTGAAGATCTCATTCCCTATGAGAATTTGCCTAAAGAAATAAAAGACCTCCTTGATGCTAAAGATGATCCAATAAAAATAATTAATGTAGTAGAAACACAAGAACCTACTATAGAGAAAGAGATGGTTGCAACACAAGAACTAGATAATCTCGAAGATAATCAAATAGACAAAGAGGAAGGTGGTAGTTATTCTGAGATAGATTCCCATGAGTATGAATTCAAATGAGAATCTGAGGGTAACCCTTCTTGGGGTATTCATCTTGACTTTAATCATGTTCTTAGATTTCCTAGAGGCATAGATGAAGAATCCAATGACTATGAATGGGGAGCCATTCCAAAAGAAGATGAGCTTATTACAAAGAAACATGTTGATGTTATTCACCAATATGCACCTAAACACAATGTAAGTCTAGGGTGAAATGATGAATTTATCACGTTTGATCCACCGATGGCTAAAGTGAACTTCCACAATGACATTGAGCCTATTCACAAATTGAATGTCTTAAATTGTAATATCACCTTTCAACTCGAGCATCAGGTTAGGACTAATGATGATAGATCCATATCTGTAAACACTCTTTCCCAACCTTTCACCACTTTGACTATCCAACGCCCTGACCTTCTTGACCTAACATCCACAAACCTGAACCAAGGTATTTATACCTTTCCCAATGACTATGCCCTTTCTTGCTACCTCAATGTAGTTGAGCCTATGAGGACTTCCATCAGTGAACCAAGCATTAGCATGACAGAGTCGGACATCAAGTATCTTCGTCAAAAAAATAAGAATAAGAATAAAAAGAAAAGGAGTTCTGAGGGTGAAAACCACTTTGTGGCAGTCTCAAAACCTACAAAAGTAAAAATAAAAGACGTATCCGAAGGTGAAAACCTCTCTAAGGCACCTAAGGATGAGATATTTGATGTCCTTCCAAGTCATTTATAGGACATATCTCCAGTTCTAATTGAGCCCACTCAATCTATCAACTTGGGAACATCAGAGGAACCACAGTTGATCCACATGAAGCACAATCTTTATCAGAAGAAGAGAAGCAAAAATTTACAACATTCCTAATAGAAAAGAAGATCAACTTTTCATGGAAGTATTCAGATATGCCTGGACTTGATCCTGATCTTATAATGCACCATTTATCTATAGCTCCAAACATTAAACTTGTTAAGCAGAAATTGAGAAAGATGCATCCACATGTTGCACTCTTGGTAAAAGATGAATTAGAGAAGCTACTAAAAGCCAGATTCATCCATGTTATTGACTATGCTGAATGGAACTCTAATATTGTATCTATTTCAAAGCTAGACAAATCTATAAGAGTGTGCATAGATTTTAGAGATGTGAATAAAGCATGCCCTAAGGATGATTTTCCATTACCTAACATTGATATGATAGTGGACGTGACTGAGGGCTTTGAGATGTATTATTTAATGGATGGCTTTTCTAGATATAATCAAATAAAAATTGCTCCAGATGATCAAGAGAAAATTGCTTTCACATGTGCATGGGGTACCTTCTATTAGAATGTCATGCCATTTGGGCTTGAAAATGTTGGTGCTACATACCAGAGAGCTATGACTTCTATTTTTCATGACATGATACACCGAACTATGGAGGATTATGTTGATGATACTTTAGCAAAATCTATGATTAGAGCTGAACATCTAAATGACTTGAGCAAGATACTAGATAGAATGGAAAAATTTAGTCTCAGACTGAACCCTAAGAAGTGTGCTTTTGGTGTCACTTATGGAAAGCTCTTAGGATACATAGTTTCAAAGAAGGGCATTGAAGTTGATCCAACTAAAGTAAAGGCTATAATGGAGATGCAACCCTCGAAGAATATTAGTCAAATGAGGACATTGCAAGGGAGAGTTCAATCTATCAGATGCTTCATATCTTAGCTAGCAGACATATCACAACCTTTTACAAAGACATTACATAAAGGTGTGACCTTTGCATGGAGTGAGGAATGTGAAAAGAACTTTAATCATATCAAGAAATATCTATCAAATCCTCCTATCTCGATGCCTCCCATTCAAGGGAAGCCTTTGATCTTATATGTCTCCACTACAGATACATCACTAGGGGCATTGCTTGCACAACACCATGATAACAAGAAAGAAAGAGCTATATACTATATTAGTAGAACATTGGTGGCATATGAAAAGAATTATTCTATGATTGAAAAGGATTGTCTAGATGTGATCTTTGCATCATAGAAACTGAGACACTAAATGTTAGCTCATACCATGCATTTAGTAGCTAAGATTGATCCACTAAAGTACCTACTAAGAAAATCTGCCCTAATGGGTAGATTAGCCAAATGGGTTAGGCTCTTAAGTGAATTTGACATTGAATATGTTGAACGAAAAGATATTAAAGGTCAAGTTATTGCTGATCAAGCAGATGCACCTTTATTTGATGACACACCAATGCAAATGGAATTTCTAGATTCCTCTATCATGAATCTTTCTTCTAGAGAATGGCAATTGTTCTTTGATGGCTCCTATACACAGAATGGATCTGGAGCTGACATTTTGTTTATCACACCTCAAGGATACTCAATTCCTAAAGCATTCAAAATCAAATTTCCTTGTACAAACAATATTGCTGAATATGAAGCCCTTTTAAATGGTATGAAAATAGCAATTAAGTGGAGAGTAACATAATTACACATTCATGGAGACTCACAACTTGTTATCCATCAAGTCAATGATGTGTACCAAATGAAAGATGAAAAGCTCATTCCATACAAAAGAATGGTAGATGATCTAAAGAAATATTTCATATCTATCACATTTGAGCAAATTCCTAGAATAGAGAATAAGGTTGCCAAAGCAATGGCAACACTATCTACTTTATTGCACTATTGTAGCTCATGATTCATCTAGATATAAAAACCTATTCTCCTATCTCAAAGACCAAATCATTCCTGATACCTTCAATCGCCATGAGAAATGATACCTTATCCACAATGCATCCCAATATGTCATCATTGGTAATGATCTGTACAAATGAGGTCTAGATGGTGCGCCACTTAGATGTTTAGAATGGGAAGAGTCTCAACATGAGTTAGAGGAAGTCCATGATGGTATTTGTGGGTCACACTCAAATGGTTTAACACTAGCTCAAAAAATTATTAGGGCTAGGTACTATTGGCCTGAAATGGATAAAGATGCAATCAAGTTTGCTAAGAACTATCAAAAGTGTCAGATATATGGTAACCCAATTCATGCTCTAGGGAGAGATCTAATTCCCTTCACTACACAATGGCCTTTTCACCAATTGGAATTTGATCTTATAGGATCCATACATCCTCATTCTTCTAATGGACATACCCACATAATCAAAGCTATAGATTATTTCACAAAATGGCTAGAAGCAGTCCCTTTGACACAAGCAACTGGAAAAAAAATATCTATGTTCATCTTGAACTACATCATATGTTGGTATGGTATTCCACACTCTATAGTCATAGATAATGGTGGACAATTCAAGAATAGAGACTTAGATGATTTATGTGCCAAATTCAAGATAACACAACATTGGTCATCTATCTACTATCCTCAAGGGAATGGACAAGTAGAGGCTTCTAATAATAATTTATTAAAAATATTGCACCGTATAGTTAATAAGATAGGAAGAGACTGGCATCTCATGATCAATCCAACTCTCTGGGCCTATAGAACAAGTATCAGAACACCCATTGGGGCTACACCTTTCACTTTAGTTTATGGGTCTGAAGTGGTACTACCTATTGAGGTTGAAATCCCATCACTAAGAATCAGAATGCATGGTCTAGTAATTGATGATGACTACAAAGTGTCTAGGTCACAAGAAATTGAACTACTAGATGAGCATAGATAAGCAGCATATGATCATCTCAGAGTGTATCAGAAAAGAATGTCTAGAGGTTACAACAAGAAAGTTAGACATAGAGAATTTCAGGTTGGTGATCTAGTCTTGAGAGAGAATCTTAAAAATCAATCACATAGAGAGCGCAAGGGGAAGTTTGAACCCAACTGGCTGGGTCCCTTTGTTATCACTGCTACTTTTGGCTCTATTGCCTATCAACTCTCAACAACTGAAGATGAATAGCTCAGAGAACCAATCAATGTTCTCCATCTGAAGAAATTCTATGCCTAAGGCATTCAGTGTATGGTAGAATGTCCTGAAAAAATCTTAAAAATCTAAAAAAGTCCTAAAAAAATGAACATCTTGGTGAAAACCTAGCAATGGGTGCCTTGATGACTCACAAAAAAAATAAAAAATAAAAAAAATATCAAAAAAATTGAAAAATGAAAAATACAAAAAATGAGAAAAAGAAAAAGTGCCTTGGTGAAAACTTGGAAATAGGCGCCTTGGTAGCAAAAATAGAATCTCTACCAAGATGGTGAAAACTTGGAAAATGGGCACCACTTGTTTCAAAATGCTCCATCTATTAGCGCAATCTTGGTCTTTCCCAACTTTCAGTCTTGCTTTAGTTTGTACATACCTCCCGATTTATTTCTGCAATTTTTGTTTCCAATAAGTCAGTTTGTACACCAATCAACTCAAGCGTCTGTATCCTATCAATCCTTAACACTTGGGGGCAATCAATATCATATCCTATGGCCTCCAGTACATGTTAGATGAGTCATATCTAGTCAAAGTCCTTTGAAGCTTCATCCGAGTTAGTCAGTCAGTCTCCTCTCCAGAAAGGATTTTGCATCTACAACAACGCAATGAAACACAAACTGAAAACAATCTATGCTTCACATGCTTTTATCTCCTTGTATGCTTACTGATTCACATTGAGATTTTTGCATATTGTGTCCCTTCGAGCTCTTCGATGATGTCCTTTACAGGATTTAGAGAGTGATGACTAGGGGCATAATCTTTTCTTTGTCTTCTACTTGTATGTGAAAATCTAACAACTTTGGAAATTTTGGATTGAAATGGTGTCCGTCTGTAAGAGCCTCCATCTCGTATTGGATGGCCATGAGTACCTCGACCATTGATACCTGGAAAATTCAAGGAAGTTTGATCTAACTATTATCTTTTTGAGTGAGTTTTTTCTCCTATTGTGAAACATGATCTTGCCTAAGGATGTGAATGATAAAGGGTCACTACGAGTAATTCACACTGGATTTAGAATGATCTCTTGACTGTTTGATGTGTTTGAATGCAAGGTGTATTCAGGTCATCACAACGTTTATGTTTTGATGCTTATACAAATTGCTATTACAAAATGGACATGATATTTAGGTCATCTTGGCATTTATGCCTTGGTGCTTATATCTAATCTGACATTTCAAAAAAAAAATCAATATTCATATGTCCATGGTTGTCTAGCCAGTGGGCATTGTATTGACTTTTGTGCATCCAAATTGATATTCATATGTCTATGGTTTCATAACTAGTGGGCATTATATTGATTTATCCAGTTACCTAAAAACTCAATGATGACAAATGACCGACACATGATCAATGACTAGGTCCTAGGTGTTAGGTTGCATTTCATTTTGCATGTCATTTTACACTTTACATGATTGCATGATCTCACAAATTGCTTGAAAATCTTCAACAATTCTTCTAAAAACTATACTTATACTAAAAATTAAGAGCTGAATCTCATATGAAGGTCTTCTCATAGAAATGCAAGTAGTCACAATCCTGGGTTAAATGTCCTTTTTGACATAAGATTGAGTACTTGTCTTCACCAATACCTGAAAAAAATATCATGTGTATCATTGCATTTACATTACATATTCATAATCATTCATTCCATCTATTGCATTACATACATTTCCATACATACACTTTCCATAATCAAGTACATTTGCATCACATTCGTACATTTGAAAGAAATCAATGCATTGCATGAATCCATACATACATTCTACTCTACTCATAGCATAAGCATCACATGATATCATCATAAATAAAAAACATGACAAATACAAATGAAGTCACAACCAAAAATCTCGATCTCATATATATATCATAAAAATTGAAATAGTCAGGGGTGCACTACTGGCACAATGTACAAAAGAATGAGCTCATGAGAGCTATCAGGGTTAGAATAGTATATGTATAGACAAAAGATCAAAAATATCAAAATAAGAAGATAGATCAACTATCGGCCTAATCCTCTCCATCTGGTGGAGGTGGCGGTGGTGCGTTTGGTATTGCCTCTGCTTTGGGTGCTCTAGCTCCCTCTGATGCTAACATATACTGAGAGTACGAAGGAACTCTCTGAGAAGCTAGAACAATAACATAATACGCAGAAACATAATATGCAGCCTAAGAGGTCTGATGAATAAACTCTACCTATAATCTCTAAACCTCACCATGAAGCTCAGCACGTTGTCTATCTACCTCAAGAAACCTCTCCTCCCAGCGAGCACTACAAACCTTCAGGTCCCTAACCTATAATCTGAGTCTCCTCACAACCTCCTATGGAGTGAGTGGTACACTAGGATCAGCATCGACCATTAGCATATCAGTATCTATAGTAGGCTACTTTGTAGTCTCAGCTCTCTATGCCTTACGACATCTAACCTCTCCACCAAGATCAAAACTGGTATCCTCCTGTAATGGATCAGAATCACCACCTACAACCTACTCAGCTACAAGTACCTCCTTAGCAGTACCAACACTACCTAAAGTACTGCCCTCTCCCCTAGTCCATCTCTGTGAACCTGTAGGCCTATCTGTTATAAAACTAGTGGGATGAGGGGGCCTCATCTGTCCTACTGATCTCTAGGGAGGAGCCATCATTCTCAGCCTCGGAGGTTTGGGGTGCAAAATCAGAATCTATGCAGGTCTCAGAACCTATCTCATTGGAGCTCTAGTAACATCCATAGCCTCCTCCATGAAAGGTATCAGCTTTATGGGATTAGAGAACCTATAAATCAGGTGATCTGCAAGCCATGATATAAATCCATCTATCACTCTAGCATCAACAACCTATGGTCTATACTCCCAGTCTCTACCAACAATACCACTATACTCCTATGAACATAAGGCATAAGAAAGCCTTGAGGTCCATCCAAGTCCAAGCTCATGGGCTATCCTAGCATAAGTTACATAATCTTGAGGTGCATCCTGCACTTGTCCATACTATCGCCACACCCTAGTAATGATAAATTGCTCAAGTATAGAGGACGATCGTCCAATCAACACACGGCTCTGGAAGAAGAAACTGAACTGCTCTTGTGCAGTAGGCCAAGGCTCAATATCTACATAAGGCCTTCATCGTACAAATGTCATGTCATCAAGGCATCATCTCCAATACTCTACATGGCCCATGCAACCCTGTATGACATATCTAGCATAAATATAAATCATGGGCTCTTATGGTTGTTGCTATGACTGGCATATTGGTATTAAAACTAGGATATGCTCCCATGCCCAGATCTATAGAACTAAAGTACCAGTAGTAAAAGTCTTTCTCTCATGATACACTACCTCATGCATCTTAGAGAACATGCAGGCTAATAAACACTGACCCTAGGCTAACTCAGAAGGAGTCGCCATTAGACATGCTACCATCGATGCCCAACCCATCAATAGACCATTCTGCTGATAGTCGAACATAATAATACCTCCTATCATCCCGGTAAGGATGCACTCTAATCTATGGGTCTAACCATAGCGCTGTACCAAGGTCTCCCAGGAAATAGAACCAATCAGCTATGTATCATCTCTAAAAAGACATCTGAATGCTAGTAAACTAGAGTTCCTCAAACTCACATAAGTTGGATGTTGACCTGAATGGAAGGGAATGCGTAGTATACGGTATACATCCTCTGGTGTAAGAGTGATCTCCACAGTTGGCAAGTGGAAAGTCTGGGTCTTAAAATGAAATCTCTCTATCAAAGCAGTCAATAGTCCATGATTTACCCTAATCTTGGGTAAATGAATCAGATACTCAAATCTACATGAAGCAAGATGAACTCTCATAGGATCAGACAATGAAACACAGAGTCTCTGCATAGCTGGATGTGAGATGCACACATGAACACCAGGATATGTGACCTACATAGCATAGAAATAGGGAACCCTATCAGTAATTTGGTTGAAAAATAGGCTACAAATATAGGAATTGCATAGTTTACTATTTCAGAAGGTGGATCAAAGACTCAGTAGTCAGGCTAAAAGATCAGAAAGCTCAAAAATTTGACCTAGAAATGAGTTTTGGGCTCACTTTTTTTCAAACGACAAAGCAGACTGGCATTGAAACTCGTATGAGTTTTCCCCAATTACCATATGACAAACAATGATGATATGACACTGTATATCTCCTCATATGAGTTATGAGGGACCCCATGAAACGTTGTATGATTCTTGGGTCCCTCTCATACGAGTCTTGGGGGATAGTGATATGACAACCTAACTAGAATTGAAAAGTCGTATGAGCCCAGAAGGAAAGTCATATGATCTTTCATGCATACAAAAATTCAAAATGGAAAATGTATGAAAAATATGCTAACAATGCTATAAACAAAGAAAAAATGAATTTTCAAAGAGGCACAGGGGTCCACTTATCGGATGTCCATACTGTTGAGGTCTCTAATGCCTCCGGCTATGCTCAAAATGATGAGAAGACACAGGTACCTTCATTTCTACCATTTTATCACTCAGAGGGCTCCACAATGTTTTCAAAAGTCAATGGTGAAAATGAATTGAAAATGATCCTTCCGACCTTTATATAGCTTTTGACCTAATTTTCAAAAGTGCTCCATTTTTCATGAAAATTGCACCCCTGGCTAATTTTGACATTCTGAACCCATTTCTAGGATCAAAATCAAAATCTGAGATCATTTACTATGTCAAAATTGTGATTTAAAATTTTTAGACCCAAGATGTCTGACTACTTGCATAATCAACCTTCAATCATCACAGAAATCTAGAATTCAACTTAACTGATTATCTTACATCAAACTATCAAAATTTCAACTTGGTCCACTAAGGTGAACTCATGGTCAAACCTAGTCAAACTTGGTCTTCAAGACCTCTAAACGATGAAAAACATGTTCTCAAATGTGTATAACCACTTCTCAAATCAATTAACATGCTTCTAAACTATCACGCTAAATTTTCTTGTCAGATTTTAATTTTAATCCAGAAGGGGGCATGGTATGGCACATCATTCAAAGTCTATCAATCTATTTTTGTCAATCAAATCTTTCTCAGTGATCAAGAAAACAACCATGTCTAGTTACTGATTCATCTAAAGTCCTCATCGCTTGGGGAAAATCTATCATCTCTCGGGGCATATCAGATTCATCAAGATCCATATCAATCTGGTATCCTAATCTATCTTGTAAACTATATTAGCTTTTCATAACCATCGGTTCATTAGTGTTGTTTCCTTGGTTCTTTGTGATTGATGGGTTTAGGATGTGATACCAATATGATTCATACAAGGACATTCAGGTCTGGAATCGGTCACTCACTTCTTTGCAATCATAAGGTTCAAAATTAGGCATTTTGGCACTTTTTCATAATCACCAGTTCATTGTTGATATAGCTAGCATCATCTCAATTCCTAGTCATTCTAGGCCTAGGTCGGTATCTCTTTTTCCAATCTTTCAATCAGTTTTTGTCTTAGAATCGGTTCATCTTTCAAATCTTTCAAATCAATCTCAAACATCTTTATCATACACAGACTATTCTTTGAACCACTATGCTTTGCACAGTGATTCAAAGAGGGGAAAAATGTGATACCCCAAAAATGGGCTATAGGTTCATTAACCTCCTACATCTTCAAATCGAATGAAATCGATACAAAATTCCTAACCTAAGGCACATCTGCACATTATCAAATTTTGATTGATTATCCTAAATTCTACATTGGGGAATATTCCTAGCAATATTCCTATTTATCATAATTATTCTTAATTTAATAATTATTTGGTGATAAATCTTATTTATCCTAAAGTTTAATTAATTGAATATTCTGAATATTTAATTAATTAGATTTAATACTGCCACTTAATTATTTAATTAAATTTAATTAAATTATTCTTAAGTTGTATTATTTAATTTTGACAATAAATCTAAAATCTCATGACTAATTGATTAAATTCTTATTTAATGAATTCATGTCAATTGTCAATTTTTAATAATATAGTTTTATAATAAAGTTTGATTTAATAATTGATTAACACATAAATCAATTGTTTTCTTTAAAAAATTAGTTAAGTTGAGAATAAATCACTTTATTTTTAATTAATTTATAATTAAATCATGCACAATCAGAAAAGAAGGCAACTAGAAATTAACAATCAATTTTAAAATTAAACTCAACATCTGACGATGAGTTGAAATTTGATCTAAAACTCTATTTTGAGTAAAACTCTATTTTTGCATGATTTTTGTGAGTTAATTATCTCTAATTTCCTGATAACTCAAAAATCAATCAGAGTTTATCAAGAGTGATTTATGGCTTTTCTCTTGCATCCTCAAAGACCTAGATTTCTATAAAAATAAGGCTCAACTCTTCATTTTGATCAACACTTGAATTTACATAATTACTCTGGCGAATTGGCGATTGAAGGATTAAGCACTTGCGACAAGCGATTTGTGAGATCTTTCATAGTTGATTATTAGCTCTTGCATAGTTTCATATCATAGATTTCATACTCATTCATAGCATTCTTAGATCAAATCTGCATTCCATTTCATTCATTCTAGATAAATTTCATACAGTTTTTCATATTATTGCATAGAAAATCCAAAAATATAGCTTAATCTGCATTCATAGTTTGCATTCAAATCCTTCATTTAGGTGTTGCATTGTCATTGGTCTCAGTCTAATATGAGAGTATCATACTCACACCTACTAGAAGGCAGTAAATCTAATGTTTTACTGAAGTGTTGTGTCTACAACTAGATACAAAATTCACACACACAACTTAAACACATGAATTCAAACCATAATTAATTAATGGTGATGGATGTTTTTTAGGGAATATGAATAAGACATGTATCAAACATTGCATCTCCTCCACCAATATATATTAAGTAATTACCTATGCTTCTAGGGGACAACATAGAAGGAAAAGGAATATAAATAAAATAATCAAGGTTAGTCATTGAGGGAACCATCACTTATCCATACAAAAATATATCAAAAGATCAGAGTTATATAAGTTGAGATGTATGGTGGCCTGTGATTACACAGAAGGATACAAGATTTATTATCAACAACATAGTTCACATATAAATATCTCCACATTAGGTACACTGGTCCTGGACATTGAATCCAAGATGGTCATGATTAAATCATTCAATTAATAACTATATATATATATATGTGTGTGTGTGTGTACTTTGATTTTTCATTGGTCGAGCTAGAAGGAAGGAATATAAGGATGTCTTCAAGGAGAGTTTGTGTAAATCATGCCAATAGTTTCTATCCCAAAATAGGGTGGGGGTCAACATCCCAATAGTTTGGGCTTGGACCTATAAACCTTGAGGGATCCTATTGGGAATGGTCTCTAAGTGCTTCAATCACATCCTAAAGTCTTCCTATCCAATTCGACAAGGTAATAAGTTGGACATGGGACCATCAATATAGTCATAAGAGGAAATATAAATTCTATTTAAATTATCTTTTCATTTAATTAAGTTGAAATACTAAATAGATTAGACTAGAGAGATCCAAGGTTACAAACTAACAAGGATCATTACAAATCATATTAGAGCACTGTTCTTGCCATCCTGTGAAATAGTTAATGCAAACTAGCCAAAGGGATCAAAGAGCATTAGAAAGAGAAAAGGGGAAACTAGTGAAAATTAACTCTAGATCAAATAGGACCATGGTGTGTGTGTGAATTTTGTACCTAGCTATAGACACAACACTTCAGTAAAACATTAGAGGTTAGCAAAAATTGAAATCATGCAATAAAATGGAAACTAAGCTAACTAGGTGATTTACTGCCTTCTAGTAGATGCGAGTATGATATTCTCAGATCAGACCAAGACCAGTGACAATGTAACACCTAAATGAAGGATTTGAATGCAGAAGATGGATACGAAATGAATGTAGATTTATTCTATATTTTTATATTTTCTATGCAATAATAATGAAAGAAACTGATATGAAACTAGTCTAGATGAAACTGATATGATATAAAATTGATCTAAAAATGATATTGTATCATCTTAAAATAGAAGAACTTCCATGTTAAGAGCATTTATCCCTCTGAGTAAATGGTTTGGGGTCATGTCGAATGCCTTGAATGGATATTCAACTTGGATTTGGCTTTCTCCCAACTTTCCACTTCTTTTCTGCTTCATTCTAGGTGAAATTAGGGTTAGGATCTTAAGGATTCTCCTAAATGTCCCTCTTTCATAGCTCTATTTTCTAAGTAGGATTTAGAAATGGATCCTCTTGGGCTTCATCTCAGTAATCATAGGATTTTATGTCTATCCCTAACATTTTGTCCTATTTTGGCATCAATTCTAGGTTTCTAGACATCCTTGGGACCTCTTGACTTGGTTCTAAGTCAACTTAGGATTAGGGTCAATGTCTTAGGTTTACCTTGACTAGGTCAAGGTCTTAGGTCAACCTTGACTAGGTCAAGGTCAACCTTGACATTGACCCCTTTCTCCAAATTTTCAAGATCCTTAATTTTTGGGCTTCGGGCTTTCGGGAAATTTATTTTCCCACCTCCGGGTTCACCATTTTAGGTTTCAGGATGGTAAATTATTTAATTGCATTTAATCTAGGTATATTTTATAAAGGTGAGGACCTAATTGGGATTTAATTCTCCAAGGTGGCCCATCTAGAGGAGTGTGCCCTAGTTCACTATAAAAGGAGGCCTTCCTCTCTCATTTTCATCATCAAGTTTTGTGAGAACATCCACATAAAGTTTTGCAATCCATCTCTCAAGCTCTCAAGAAAGAAGATCAAGCATTCAAGCCTTCAAGCATTCAAGCATCCAATTCATCAAGGAGATCCATTAGTAGCCATTGAAGGATTCAAGCTCTCTGGAGCTCTCTTGTTGAAGATTCCTCTATTTCCATTCAAGCCTCTTCCTAGTTCAAGATCCATTCAAGATTGGTGTTGAAGATCTAAAGACAATTGATTGGAGACATCCTATATTTGATTCTACACTCATCCATTCTTGTGGATTCAAGGATTCGAATCCTCCACAAGGATTTCAACTCAAGCAAGGTGAATTGTTTCATTTACTTTGTTTATTCTAGCAATTTCAATTCAATTTCAAGGTTAATTCCTAAATTGGGGTTTGACTAAGGCAAACCCCCCAAACAAACAACCAAAAAATCTCTTTTTCTTGTAGGTACAGGTGTGGAATTTTGGATCTTAGAACAAATTTGGATACCCTTTTCGGCAAACTTCTAGGATCTGCGAATAGAATTCAAATCAGACTTCAAATAAAGAATGTGGTATTTGAAACCATTGTGTTCACCTTCACTTTACATTTTGGTGAACCTGACATACTTACTCTCTTTCTTTTTGGTGTTAGATCATTTGTTTTCTTTCCTTAAGATTAGATTTATTTTATGCTCTTGCATTTACATTTCAAAAATACAAAAAAAATTGCAAAATTTCTTCAGAAATACAAAAATATATTTTTTTAGATACCCTATTGTGTTTGATTTTCATTTGAATGCATTTGGATATATCTCAATATATTTATTATCATGTTGCATAAGTTGTTTCAAATGTTGCATGGTGTTACACCTAGAAAGACTTCATTTATTACATGTGATCTCCGTCATATTTCTCTTTATGAAGAGGAGTTGAGGATTGATGTTAATTCTTCTCCTACTAGATGTCCTTCTTCCCCCTCTAGGGATCAAGCTTTAGTGAATTGTGGAAACCCTACAATGTGCTTTATTGGTAGAGATGATAATCCTCCTATTTGGGATGAACCTTTGGATTTGGATGTTGATTACTCTCTTCCTTATGAAACCATTGTGAATGATTCCTTGGATAACAACATTGATTTATCTCCTCCTCACAAAGAAGCTTTGATACAAGAGGGTGATTTATTAATAGATGACATATTGATACATGATAACTCTTTTTCTAAAACACACTCCCCTTGTGCAGAAATTTTAGTGAAAGAAGATGATATCATAGATTCTCTACCTCCATTTGAGATTCCTTCTAGTGATGAGGCATTAGTGGAGAATGATATGAATTCCCTTAATGCTCTCCCTTTTAGTGATGATCCTATGGAAAATCAAGATCTTACCTCATCTCCTCCTAGGATGTCTTCTTTTCTTCCTTCTTGTGAATCTATTTGTAGTGTTGAGACAACTAAAATGGTTTATCCTAAACCCTTGTTGACTGTCAAAGGTTGTCCCCACATTACTATTAAAGGTAAACCTATGGATTCTTTCAATGATCAAGATTTGATAGATTACACATATCATACAAGGAATAATAATCAACCTAATCCGGTGGTTTCTACTTCTTTACCACCTTCTCAATCTATTCTTCCTCCTCCACCCCGTGTTCCTAGCAAGTAGTATAATTTGATTACGCAATTGCAAAATACTCCTGCCAAGATTTCTTTATGGGAACTTCTTCAAACTTCACCTACCTACTATGAAGCCTTGCAAAAATCTCTAGCAACTCTTCCCACTCCACCTCCTAATCAAGAGAACATTAATAACTTCTTACAATGCATGCATGCTACCCCAGGTCCTCTTGATATTGTATTTACTCAAAAGGATTTACCCTCTAAAGAAGTTCAAAATTAGTGTGATGCTCTTATGGTTGCTGTTTCTATCAATAACAATATCATTTGTAGGACCTTGATTGATAATGGATTTGGGCTTAATGTTTGTAGCATGGACATGCTCAAAGAAATTTATGCCGATCTTTCAACTATTCAACCTAACAATGTTGCTATTCATGGCTTTGATAACATTGCTAAGAACACTTTAGGCATCATTACCTTACCTATCAAAGTAGGACCAGTCATCCTGAATACACCTATTCATGTAATGCCTGGACCTCTCAACTATAACCTTCTTTTGGGTAGACCTTGGTTGCATGAGATGCATGTCATTCCTTCCACCCTTCACCGTAAAGTCAAGTTTATACATAACAACATGATGTATACACTTCATGCAGATGATGCGCCTAATCCTTGTCTGAATATTCAAACCCAAACTACTCCTATTACTAATATTAATCCTTCCTCCTCTAATGCTATTCCTGGTGATGATTGGGGAACCTTGGATTTTAATCCTACCTTTATTGGAGAATATAAGATTAATGATCTTGATTTTATGAAGAAACGAAGAGAGTTTGAACAACAAGTTTTTACATCTAAACCCCTTTGTAATAACTTTATCACTACTTCCACCCACAATGCACCTGTCAAACCTACTAATGATGACATAGTGACTATTGAAGTTCCATTGACTTCTTTTGATATGGCTTCTTGTTATGGTCTTGGTTATCACTTCCTAGTTAAACAAGGATTTAATGCTCAAGGATGTGGTAAGCATAAACAAGGAATTCAAATGCCTTTACACACTGGGGGGCATGAGAATGCTTATGGATTGGGATTTAGTCCTCAAAAAAAAATCAATGTTAACAACATCTCAAATAACACTTCAAAACATGATGAAACTATGAAGGAATTTGACCAAGAAGTTCTTTTTCCTAAACTCCTTCCTACCAAGATGATTACTGGACCTAAACACAAAAAGAAATGTAGTTCATACTTGAAGACTCTTCCTTTTTGTTTATATCATAGATTTCATGATCACTCTACTAATGAATGTCATGCTTTATATTATAAGATTAGGCAGCTCATTGATAGTAAGGTTATTTATATAGCATGTGGCAATGACTTGTATTTCAATCCTATTTTCTCTAAATAACATCTATGTTCCTATTATGGAACTCCACATTATGTAAACAATGTTAGCCTACTCCTTGGGGGCTCGTTGTCTTTCATAGTGTTGTGAGTGATATAATAGGTCCCCTTTCATCTTTGTTCCTATACTTGGGGGGCAAGGATGTCATTTCCTTCTTTTCTGTCTTTCCGGGATTCACCTCTTTCCTTGGTTAAGTAGAATCTATCTAATATGTGATATCCAATCATACATGAACATTTTGGTTTGCATTGAGGATCTTTCTCCTTGATCACAACTTATTTCATTGTTTGACATCGGGTTTCTATGGTTGATATATATCTCAACTTGGAAACTGAATAGTGTGCTATCCCTCACAAGGGTTACTTTTTCACTTCTTGCATGATATCTCTTTGCATTCTTCCCTTCCATGGCCTCATAGGAGCTGTGACCTTCTTGGCTTGGACTGGGTGTTGTCTATGGATATTGTCTTGATATTGAAGAAGGCTTTATCCTTGTTCTTTTCTTTCCTTAACATGTCAAAATAGTATGTTTTTTCCATATTAAGGAGGGGGGCATATATACGGCCTCCCTTGATCTATATTATGTATTTTTGTTCTAACCTTTTATTTTGCAGCATGCTAAATCTTGGAAGGTAACACAAATAAGTTGCTAAATCCTGAAGGGACATGCATTTCCAATTTCAAATATGTTAAATCTTCCGAAGGTAACGCACATAAGTTGCTAAATCCTAAGGAAACACATTTTTCAAATTTTTCAATATGCTAAATCTTTCAAGGGTAATGCACATAAGTTGCTAAATCCTGAGGAGACATGCATTTTCTATTCCATGGTGATACAAGAAGGTGGATCCATGGGTACTTTATAAAAGCCATCAGAAGATGCACTACATACATACACAAAGCCACCAGAAGGTGCACAACATTATGGGGTGACTATCAAGTATTTTCTTGGTGGGCCATCCTATCCTTTTGTGGTTCACAGTGAGATACACACATCTTACTAGGCGAGCTAGCCACTCCTCTCTTCCCTTTTCTATCTTTTTATAGTGATGTCTGTCTTATTGCAATCTTGGATTTGACAAAGACTCAAGTCCCTGGGGGCTTGAGGATTCCTTTGTCCCTTTGATTTCAATAAGATTATCTTTTTCTTTGTGATCTCCTTTACCAAGAGTTTGCATCGAGTCCATACTCTTGCTAAAGTGGGGGCTTAATGTATCATCTTAAAATGGAAGCACTTCCATGTTAAGAGCATTTAGCCCTTTGAGTAAATGGTTTGGGGTCATGTTGAATTCCTTGAATGGATATTCAACTTGGATCTGGCTTTCTCCCCTCTTTCCACTTCTTTTCTGCTTCATTCTAGGTGAAATTAGGGTTAAGATCTTAAGGATTCTCCTGAATTTCCCTCTTTCATAGCTCTATTTTCTAGGTAGGATTTAGAAATGGATCCTCCTAGGCTTCATCTCAGTAATCATAGGATTTTATGTCTATCCCTGACATTATGTCCTATTCTGGCATCAATTCTAGGTTTCTAGACATCCCTGGGACCTCTTGACTTGGTTCTGAGTCAACTTAGGATCAAGGTCAATGTCTTAGGTTGACCCTGACTAGGTCAAGGTCTTAGGTCAACCCTGACTAGGTCAGGTTCAACCTCAACATTGACCTCTTTCTCCAAATTTTCAAGATCCTTAATTCTTGGGCTTTGGGCTTTTGGGAAATTTATTTGCCTGCCTCCGGGTTCACCATTTTGAGTTTCAAGATGGTAAATCCTTTAATTGAATTTAATCTAGGTATATTTTATAAAGGTGAGGACCTAATTGGCCCATCTAGAGGAGTGTGCCCTAGTTCACTATAAAAGGAGGCCTTCCTCTCTCATTTTCATCATCAATTTTTGTGAGAACATCCACATCAAGTTTTGCAATCCATCTCTCAAGCTCTCAAGCAAGAAGATCAAGCATTCCAGCCTTCAAACATTCAAGCATCCACTTCATCAAGGAGATCCATTAGTAGCCATTGAAGGATTCAAGCTCTATGGAGCTCTCTTGTTGAAGATTCCTCTATTTCCATTCAAGCCTCTTCCTAGTTCAAGATCCATTCAAGATTGGTGTTGAAGATCTAAAGACAATTGATTGGAGACATCCTATATTTGATTCTACATTCATCCATTCTTGTGGATTCAAGGATTCGAATCCTCCACAAGGGTTTCAACTCAAGCAAGGTGAATTGTTCTGTTTACTTTGTTTATTCTAGCAATTTTAAGGTTAATTCCTAAATTGGGGTTTGACTAAGGCAAACCCCCCAAACAAACAACCAAAAACTCTCTTTTTCTTGTAGGTATAGGTGCGGAATTTTAGATCTTAGAGAAAATTTGGATACCCTTTTTGGCAAACTTCCAGGATTTGCGAACAGAATTCAAATCAGACTTCAAATAAAGAATGTAGTATTTGACCTTTTATGAGGGTCAAACCCAAGCTGAGCCATGTCAAAAAAAGATTTATGGGTTTTTTAGATCTCGTAGTTTCGGTTCAAGAATGTGGGAATCAATAGTTTCTAAGATCATTTGATAGGGTTTTCAGCCGATTCTTTTTCAGAGGTAAGTACCTTTATTTCTTAATTTCAATATTAGTCATCTACAATTACTCTCCATATCAATACAATTTCATGTAAGTATAAAATATTGGCTTTGTGGTCTCTTTTATGTGCAAGCCATTGCCCTAGGACCCCATACACTATTTTATTCTTTACAGATATGAATGCTCACAAACAAAGGAAAATCTCACAACAGCTTGGATTCGCAAAAGATAGATTCTTTGATCACCAATTTGCCAGCGTGAGGATGCAATTTCGTGGATCCTTTTAGAAGAGTTGAAGCCTTGATTTTATAGAAATCTAGGGCTTTGAGGGTGCATGAGAAAAGTCATAAATCACTCTTGATGAACTCAGGTTGATTTTTGAGTCAACAAGAAATCAAAGATAATTAACTCACATAATAATGCAAAATCATGCAAGAACAACTTTTTAACTCAAATCAGAAGTTTAGATTGTAATACCCCAAAATTGGCACCTATTTAATTGCATCAATTTTGGTGCATTATCTCGATTTTACATCACCAAAGTCCTAGTTCCCTAGGCAATTTTCTCTCCTATCTGACTTAATTTGACTTGATGTCAATTGCAAAGACCATAAATTGCAATAATCAAACACTAAATTAATTCCTAAAGTCCTAGACTTTATTTGGCTAAATAATCTCTATGATAAGTTAATTTAATTATGAAGTCCTAAGTACTTTTAATTAAATTAAACTCCACCCACTTTAGCTAAATACCCTTGAAAGGA